>CM037854.1:61687977-62065477 GCA_021234595.1 Delia radicum | reverse complement strand
TTTTTTTTTATTATCTGTCTATTTAAATTGTCCACAATGTAATCAAATTAAGTACAAACATGATAAATATCTTATTGCCAAAGGATAAATAAATATTGAATAACATTACTGTGTCTTCCAATAACTCTCGGCACACGTACATTTAGAACCTACTAAAGAATTTATATAAAAAATCCTATTTGAAGTAAAGACCATATATATTTATTTGAACATGTTCTAACTGTTCCATTTCAACACATATTCTTATTTTCTTTGCTTTTACTAGAATGACATACTTGAAAATATTTTAGTTCTTTTTAGTTTTTTTTTACCTCTCCACTAAATATTCTTATATGATGATGACCAGGGCAGCGACTTTAATGCGAAATAGATCAAATACTTTTCCGAATCAAAGAATTTGCAACAAAATTGCATCAATTTGGCGTTGCATATTTTTTCATATTTTTGTATAAATGCAAAATATTTGCATATTAATGCATTTTTTGGCATTTTTTGTATATTTTTTTGTATATTTTCAATTTTTTTTTTGTATATTTTCAATTTAATTGCATATTTTGTAAAAACTAAAATTAAGATTTAATTTAAAAAGAGAGAAAAACGTGTGTAGTAGGGTGGGGCGATTAGTATGGAAGGAAAAAAATCTTAATGGGCGCTTCGCGTTTCTGATTCTTGGGATTGTACTGAGCAAAAAAGTCCACTAGACCATACGTCTGCGGTGAAAATCGAGCTTCCAGATTATGACTTTGCAGTTTTTTCTCAGACTTTTGTCACGTTTTTTGGATATTTTGACCTATAACAGCCAAACCATTGAGATTTTCGATCCAATACTAAGACAATAGCAGCCAAGACAATAGTTAAGAACTCTCTAGTACATCGCAAAAGCATTGGAACGCTCCTTCAGGCAGTTCTGGCCTTGTGAAAGTGCAAAGGGACAGGGTTACTAAAAAGGCCTATTTTGAAAAAAGGCTAAAAAGGCCTATTTTGAAATTAAAAATTTAACCCTTAAACCCCAACCCACAAATATGACTGATGCATTAATCTGGAATCTTCCAAAGAAGAGATTGATATCATAATCTTGGATAAGCTCCTCCTACTTCCTGAGATATGTCAATCCTAAGAATCAGAAACGCGAAGCGCCCATTAAGATGTTCAAATCGCCCCAAAATAGTGTGTAGCCATCAACATCATGTAGATGTGATTTGTTAGACATTTACAGTGGTCGACATAAATGGATACATGTTAGTTAATATTTGATTTAAAACGGTGTAAGTCATGAGCCGTTGAACTTTCCGGAAACATAACTATGGTGTCTGCAACTGTTTAATATGCACATTATTTATTGTAAAAAAACTAAACCAATTTGTCTTATATAACCGACGACATGTTTCCGTACCAGTTCGATATTTTTTTTTAATAAGGCGTTATTTGCTAGTGGTCAAAATAATTTTGTCAAATAAGATTAATTTATTGTTTTGAGATATTTCTCAATAGATTTGCACAGTTAGCAAAATATCTTGTAAATCAGGTATCATTTTTATTGTAATTTTTTTGCTAAAATTATGTTTTAAACTAAAATTTTAGTTATACTTATTCAGCACATAACTGTTTTTAACTAATGTTTCACTAATATTTTACTAATGTTTTACTAATTTATTTTGCTAAAAAAATAGTGCTGATTAGCACATCTGAAGTACTGTAATGGTTAAAACTAATTTATACCAGATATCTCGCCGAAAAGGGAAGGAAGGGAAGAATTTGTACAAACCCCACAACAAAAATTAATCACATTTAACACAATTTATTTTGACCAGTCCCTAATAACTATTTTTTATTTATAAAATTATCGAACTGGTGCAAAAAACTATACGAGCTTAATTTTTTTGATTCTTTAACAATAAATAATGTCGACACCATAGTTTTATTTCTAATACGTTCAACGGCACATGACTACAGCGTTATTAACCAAATTTTCACAAACATGTATCCATTAAAGTTAACCACTCTACATTGGATTTCACGTCTTCACCAACTCTTTCGAGTAATAAAATCGATTTTTCAAAATCAACCAATTTTAAGTGCATATTTTTGGTTTTTAATGCATATTTCGATATAAGTGCATATTTTAAGCGCATAGTTTTGATTTTTACTGCATATTTTAAGAGCATATTATAAATTGTGTAGTGCATGAAAGTCGCTGCCCTGATGATGACCTTTTTTCGTTCGTTCTTTTGTTGTTGGTGTGCTCGTTGCTCTCTTACTAACTATCTACGAAGGTACTACAAACTACCAACACTTTTGCCTAGCAATGTTTTCACATGCTTCACAGACCAAAAAATTCAGTTTAAATTTCATGAATAAAATATTTATAAAGTTCAAATTTTTAACCTTAACTAGATGTTGTTGAAATGTAAACCTTGGTAAGCAAAAAGAAACAAAATATAGTGTGTAGAATTTAGATTTTAGGTTGGAAAATATAGAGAAAAAATTACACAGTGATACAAAAAAGAATGAAGTTGAAATACCTGGGACGTGATACTATTTTTCTGGTAAATGTTGTCGACTAGAACAAGAGTGTGTTTTTCAAATTTGCCAAACACCTTCAAAATCTTGAGTTACAGGTAAAATGCCGGTTTTTCGTACTTTTATGATATTCAACTAAGCCAGTAACTTAGTTGAATATCATCTGATATTAGAACGAGGAAAGAGAGACCTTCCAAATGGTATATATATTATTCAAGTTACCTTGAGAAATCTGTGTGAATTTCTCCAGCAAACACATTTTTTTTTTTAATTTTATGGCAATTTTTCAAATTTGGAGGCATTTTTACAAAGTATTTTGTAAATATGAAAATATTAACAAAGCAAATTTATGAGTAAACCGCACCTGTTTTAAAAACCCTTTCCAAATTGAATGAGTTAATATCCTTTTTATTAATGCAAAATATTTGCAAAAAAATACAATTTTTGGCCATTACACTCAAAGATGTTTGCTTGACCGTTCTTTTTTTTTTAATTCCTCATCATCAGTATCCCGATGAAGTGACCAACAATATTCTGAAATTCTATGTTATTTTTTTCGCTCAAAACGTTTTTCCATTGTAACACTTCTTGGTGAAAATGTTCGCCTTTATTACGTTTGTCGCACATTTTTATTTTAATTGCACACGATCAAAATTGCACGAACAAATCAAAACGCCAAATTACATGAGTAAAGATAAGTATAACAGTGATTCGCAACTTGCTGCCATCAGGATGTAGCAATCTCTTTTATTATATATATTAATATGTAGGACACTCACAATATATGCTTCCATAGGAGTACTTCCTATTAGCCCATTAGCGCCCACTGTCCCCATATGAGCAAACCTCGATTTTCACATCATATGAAAGGAAATGAAAAAACTTAAATTTTTTAAAAAGAAAAATTTTTTTTTCCTATTTATAACGAGCTTTCAAACTCCGTATATTTACAAAATTAAAGCAAATCAAACATATTACCTAGTCTGATAGTAGTATTTCGATCTGGCTAAAGATCTCATCAAAACCCGAAGTTTTAGAAAAGCCTCCATGATAGGCAGAGCTTTAATAAAAAAACCTATTAATTATCAATTTGGCTCCATTCTTGTCTTCTTAACAATCAAGCACGTGGTTAAGGTCCTAAGAAGTATCATGACGTTATTAAACTTTGAAGACCAAAAATTTACTATTTATATAAAAAAACAATTTTATTTTAATTTTTCCTTTTCCATAAAACAAAAATCTTTAGCCAACAGCTCTAGAACCTGAGACAGAATATATTTGATAATTTTAAGCGTAAACCAAATTGGTACAAGTAAATCTTAAAGCACTGACCACTTACTTTCTGTGGTTTTGTGAAAGAGGTGGTAATGACTGATTATATCATGGTAATCTATATGGTAATGACATGTAATCTCTATAGTTATGACCAACCAGCCTTCATTAATTTTAATAATAATTCCATTAATTTTTTTAAAGCTTTTGTTCGTTCTATTTTTTATTTGATATCATGCGATTTCTCTCTTTTTATTTAAATTGGATTCTTTAATCAGTAATGGTCATTTAAAGTTTTTTATCTTAAAAGTTTTAATAATAGTGATATGATATGTATTGTTAATCGCTTGAATCAAATTTTACAATACCGAATTTAAAAACGGTTATATTAGTGCATCGGTTTTCTACTTTTTGCTCATTGGTAAATAAGAACATGTTTCAAATTTTCTTAAATTTGATTTCGCTTTAGTCTATTTGACACCTTTGCCTAACATATAAAAGCATCTAAACTAAATTCTCTTCAGCAGATTTCATTTGGGCGTTAATGAGTTAACTAGGATATCTTCAGTGAAATCATATTTAAGACAAATTTTAATTTAGCGGAATGTAAAGTTTAGTATAAATGACAAAACTGGCTCGCAAGCAAAAAAAGTTTGGCGAACACTGTTGTACCAATTTTCTATTATGTGCCCATTTGTATGTTTATAAAATAGTACCTACATCATTCCAGCAGCTACGAGTAAAAAGCGCATAAAAATACCGTGCAAAGCATTATTCATATATAGTACGGTTCCTTTATAAAATACTTCATAAAACATCTCCAAATTTGAAAAATCTTAAAAAAACCAAAAAAAAAAAAAAAAAATTGTTTGCTGGATAAATTCATACAGATTTCTCAAGTTAACTTAAATAATATATATACCATTGGAAAGGTCTCACTTTCTAAATCCGCCGAGAAACTTAAAATCGTCGCATAAATGTACGAAAAACCGGGTTTTGACCCGTAACTCAAGATTTTGGAGATGTTTGGTAAATTTCAAAAATATTTCCTTGTTATACTCGCTAACACTTACCAGAAAAATTGTATCACTTTCAGGTAATTTTTTCTGTCACACTGTGTTATATAGAAAATCAACGAAAAAAACAACACTAAGTACTTGACCGAGAAATCTGTTTGAAACTAAATGACACAATCAGTGGAAAAAATAGTTGCAGCAATAGTTTTATCTCCAAAATAATATTAAGAAATTTAAGTTTAAAAAAATCAATGAAAGTTTTAGAAATAAATATATCTGGTAAAAAATAAAATTTAATTTAATTTTAAATAAAACTTGCCAAACAAAACTTAAACTTTTTTATTTGAATCATTTTTAAAGTTAACATAAAACATATCTTTTTGGTAAAACTTTGTGAAAAAAAACTTGAAATGAGCATTACTGATTAAAGAAAGAAATTTAAGTAAAAGATAGAAAACTCATGATATAATAAGAAAAATATAACTAACAAAAACTTTAATAAAAGATAAGACCCAACTATAAAACTACAAAAGGACAATAACAATATTATTTCTGAACTACAAAAAAACGGCAACATTGACCTATTTCAAAAACGAAGGTTAATGTGTTCTGCAGCCACAGCCCCGAGAATCTATGGATTACCCAAGATTCATAAACCGGAAATGCCTCTCAGACCTATCGTTTCTTCAATGCAAGTACCATGTTACAACCTCTCTAAGCATGTAGGACAAATTCTTAAAAATATAATATCTGAAAAATATAACGTGAAAAATGCAATCCAAATAAAAAGTCAAGTAGAAAATAAAAATCTTTCTGAGAGAGATATTATAGTTTCCTTCGATGTAATATCATTATTTACAAATATTCCTGTCCATTTGGCAATACGTACTATAATGAATAAATGGAATACGATTAAAGACCACACGGGAATAAAAAGATCAACATTTCTACAAATACTCCAATTTTGCCTCATTGACAACAACTGTTTCGTTTATGGAGATAAAATCTATAACCAAATATTTGGCATGCCAATGGGCAACCCTCTGTCCCCTACTATAGCGGATATAATACTGGACAACTTACTTGACGAAGCAATATCAGAACTAAAAACGAAAAACATTCACATAAATTACATAACCAAGTATGTAGATGATATTCTAGCGATAGTAATCTTAGACGATGTAGATGAAATTCTAAAAACATTCAACAATTACCACCCAAAAATCAAATTTACGGTAGAGAAAGAGGTGAAATTGCATACTTGGACACAAAATTACATAGGGTAAAAGATAGGATTATTTTTGATTGGTACACAAAGAACTCTTCTTCGGGACGAATTATTAATTTCAATTCAACGCAGCCCATTAATCAGAAAATCAACACCGCAAAAAAAAAACCTCATCTCTAGAGTTTTGAGTATAAGTGATCAAACATTTCACACCGAAAATATAAAAAGGCTGACAGAAATTCTCACCAACAACAGTTTTCCCAAAAAACTTAGTAAAACATTAATTGATGAAATGCTCCGGAAAATAAAACAAAATAACTTCAACGATATTCAAAAACACACCACATTAAACAATGACAAACATTTTTACAGTGTAAAATACGTCCCTGGACTCACTGACAATAAGAATTTAAGAAAAACAATAGAATCACCAAAAATAAACTTTGCATATAAACCCAACACAACAATAAATAAGTTATTTTCTAATGTTAAAGCACCGATCAAAAAAGAACAAAAAAACAACGTTGTATACGAAATAGGATGTAAGGGAACCAACGATCACGATTGCCAATTAATATACATAGGAACAACAAAAAGAAATTTAGAAACAAGAATGAACGAACATAAGATGGATATTGAAAAAGGAAAAGAATCAACAGCACTGTCACAACATATACGAAATACAGGCCACACAGCTGATTTTGACAAAATAAGAATATTAGATAAAGAGAATAACGTAAGAAAAAGATTTACCATAGAAAGCTTACGAATACAACAAAATAAACAAAAAACAATGAACTTAAAGGAGGATACAAATAACATAAGCGCTAGCTACAGAGTTGCATTGCAATAGAAATCAAACTGTGATATTAATTTAAGCTGTGTTTTATATTGTGTTTCATGTTTTATGTTCGTTAGTTAAATTTAATTATGTTTTAATGTGAAAAATATTCATGTTATTGTAAGTTATAATAGTTTTAATTGATGGTTATTGTACTAATGTAATGTTTTATTAATTTAAATAGACGAAACCCCTAGAAAAAGTCAACAAAAAATTGACGATACGTCGGGTAAATAATGTAATTGACTTGTTTTATTTACATTGGAATAGTTTAGGCCTGATTAGCTTATGGAAAATACCTTCAGAAACTTAATGGGATTATTTTTTAAAAAATTTAATTTTGAACGCTGGTCATTACTATATAGATTACCATATAGATTATCATGTCAGTCATTACCACCTTTTTCACAAAAACACAAAAAGTAAATGATCAATGCTTTAAGATTTGCTCTTACAAAATTATATTTCTCTTAAAGTTATCGAATATTTTATATCTCAAATGTTTTTTTCCTTAAATCTGAGAACAGAGTAAACAAAATATCTGCTAATCAAAGAGTTTGCGTTTAAATGGCATTTTTGCATATTTTACTATAAATGCATTTTTTTTATATTTCGTTTTAAATGCGTAGTTTGAATGCATATTTTTACTTCCATGATTTTATTGTATATTTGTACTTATTTTGCATATTTTTATTGATTTTTTCTAAGTTTTCCGCAAAAAAAAGCACTTTTAATATTAGTTTATATATGACCAACGACACTCATAGAAATAAACTTGTAGGTAAAAACAGGAGAAAAAGTCATTAAAAATTAGTTCAAAATAACGTTGCACAAAAAATTTATAAATTTAGCAGATTTTGTTTTTTTGCTAAATATTAATAAATATTTAATATTTTCTTTGTGCAATTAAAGGTCGAAAAACATAATTTTTATTTTTAATAGAAATTCTACCAAACTTGTAAAATAAGAATAGCAAAAATTAAACTGTTAACTCTACTGTAGGTCATATTGAATTTTAGTTAATTGAAAATAGTAGTTTACTCTGCTAAAATTAGCAAAAACTTTTACTAAATATTTGTAGACTAAAAACAACAAACAAAAACTGTAATATCAACAAAGATGTTGTTACCTTAAATATAGTAGATGGAAATATCAGCCCAGTCTACAAGTTTTCGAAGTAATACTCTTTTTCGATTTCGAATGGTCTAAGAAAAAATGTATATGTCTCGAAATGTTATCGAATCTAATTTTGTAACTTTTTCGTATTTAAAGAAATATTGAAAAAGCAACTCTTCCCCAACTACGTGAATAGCCAAACTACCGTATGTACAAAAAATACATCATAGTTGCGCCAACTCACAAAATGTGGGAAATAGTGGAAATTAGATTACATATGATTTTCTAACAATTGTGAATTGTTGTGGTGTTTGTCTTAGCTATCTTCTGCAATTACAATTAAATGTAAAATCGACCCCGTGTAATTGAAACTGGTTTTAAGCCACAGCAAAAATCGACCTACTTTAGATCAATTGGTTAGAGCCTCTGTCTAAAGTGTAGTGCGAAGTGCATGTGGCAAAGAAAGCAGGTTCAAGCCACGGTCAGGATTGCATTTAGTAAATAAACATTTTATATAGATGCAATCAAACAATAAAAACCATAACAAATAATTACAGTATTGTCAAAAAGGATTACTGATGAAGGTTGTGTTACCAGAAACTGCGCAGTCTAATTCAATAAAAAATTTACAATGTAGTTATGATTTTTAGAAAAGTATGCTTAAACTTCTCTACCACGCCTATCTCAAACAATTGAAAAATATGTGCATATTAATTATAGTATTAATTGCACACTGTCTAAGAAGACGATGAATAAAATTCAAAAATCCCCAATAAAAGTGATTTATGTTGGATACTTTTTTAATGCTGTTTTTTTTTTTTTAATTTTTAAAAATAATGTAAGTATTTTTCTTCGAAATAACAACGAAATTTTGAATCTATGGAGTATCGAGACTATGTTCCAATAATGTGAAGTCATCACAAACCTGCAGTAATCAATTTTTATGAAAAGAGAACTAAATGAAATATAAAGTTTATAAAACCAAATTTATATATAGGCTACAACGAAAAATTTTTATAAAATGGCCAGCAGGCCAATAAAACGAACCACTAAATTATCAGATAATCATAACAATAATTAAGAAATGTCAGCCGAAGCAGCAACAAATTGTGTCGAAGAATAATGTTATTCATCATTTATTGAATATAATGAAGAAGCCAATGAAAAATATGGATTAAGATCTGGCTCGATGGTCAATCAAGCATCCGATTACTTATGCGGCTGGTAACGAATTATTAAAAACTTTAAATAAATGTATATACTCCACACCCACGCGTGATCACGCATGATTAACATGAATCGTTTGATACCAACATTGGTATGAATTTCGAGTGATCCAAAATGGGGCAGAAAAAACATCAAATTTTCGGATCCTCTTTATTTCACAAAAAAAAAAACGTATTTGGGTTTTAAGGGCAATGCCCCAGTCAGAAAAAGACAATCGGAAAAATGCAAGTTGTTCAAGTGTTTTCCCAATACCAAAATTATAACATTATTAGGCAAAAGGTCCGTCTGTTCAAAAAGTGTCGGACAAGCACTGGGGAACAACATTTCCAACGTTGGCAAAATGTGTTAAGGACCATGAAATAGGTGGCTAAAATGTTTTTTTCCAAAATAAAATTAAAAAAAAAAGATTAAACAATTTTTCGGTACCGCCGGGACTCGAACCCTGGCCGCCAGATTAGCAGCCGACAGCTCTAACCATAGTTCAGAGGTTAGAGCTGCCGGCTGCTAATCTGGCAGAGGATATATAATAATTGATAGCTTAAAACGTAAGTAAATGATAAATGTTGGGTAACAGTTGTCTGATCAAATATGTCAGCGCTGGCATTAGGTTTGATGAAAGCAACTTGCCAACGTTGGAAAAACAAAAAAATAAAGTTGGCCTTAAAAAAGCTTTTCCAGAAACACAAACAACAATTTCATATGAAAAAATATTAAAAAGAGTAATAAAATCACAAAAAAATTTTTGGCCGGGACCTGCCGACTACAAACTTTTTAAACAAAGTATCATAATTTTTATAAAATAAATGCTTTACCAGTGGCTTGAGTTTTACGCCGTTGGTAATTTCTGACTGCATAGAACTGGGAAAACACTTTTTCTCGACGTTGGCATAGTGGTCTCAACCAATTCTTTGCCAATGTATTTTTTTCTGCAGGCCACTGAAAGTATTGAAAAACAAAGAGTGCACACAGATAATAAATTGGTTTTAATTTCATAGTAACCAACAAAATTTAAACATTATTCAATAATTTTAATTGAAAGTACTTAAAATTCATCATCAGAATAACTAAACAATATTGTAAACAGAAAATATATAAAATTAACCAAAACATAGTCACATCATTCAAACTAATGGTTTTCCTTATCAATATTTAGAAAATATTATCTTCCACATTACCTTTAATACAAACAACTAACCACTTTTCGGAGATTTTATCCCTTGAATAAAATATTAGTTTCGCCTCCAAAAAAAACAATCACTCTATCTAAAATATAAGTTTTCGTTACCAATTTTAAAATAACTCTAATAAAAATGTTTGTAACTCTAATAAAATATTAAGATTAGCAACACAATTTCTGTTGTACATATAAATCTATTTTTAGACATTAATATTTAAACTTGAAAGAAAAAAAATATTACAGGTAGAAATTTGAAAATGCAAATTCAAATTGAGTTTAGGCTGGAGGTAAAGTAATTGCCTGACAAGCAGAAGGTCGCAGGTTCGAGCCCAGTTCGCGGAGAAGAATTGTTAATTAATAAAATAATTTTAAAATAATATAAATTTTCTTTAAAGTTTTGGTAACTCTAAAAAAATATTGAGAGTGTTTTCAGAAATTTTGTGTTAAATTTTTTAAAATAAAAATAGAGCATGATTTAGGTAATCCACTAGAAGTAAGCGTTTTTCTCTACACTACCGAATTTCTATTGTACATACAAATCTATTTTTAGAAAAATATTTAAATTTGAAACTATAAAATATTCAAGGTTGAAATTTAAAAAAAAAACATATTTAAAATGGGTTTAGGCTACAGGTAAAGTACTTGCCTGACAAACGGAAGATCTCCGGTTTGAGCCCAGTTCGAGGCATATGATTTTTTATTAATAAAATAAATGTTGAATCTATTTATAGAATAGTATAGTCCATAAACATAAAATATTCAATTGTTACAATAAAAATTTGAAATTTGTAAATAAATATCGGTTGTTACAATAGTATTAAAATTTAATAAAAGTGAACTACAAAAAACGTGGAACTACAAAAATTCGGTTAGCAAAAAATTCGGTTTCAACTATAAAACAGTTTTTTGTGTGTGGCAAAACGCTTTTTGGATCTACTGGTAAAGTGTCTTAACCAAGTGTTGTGCCAGTAGTTTATTTGCAATTCCTTTATTAGCCAGTGCTTGATTATACCACTAGCAGTTTCTAACGTTATTTAATTATTTCTGTTACGCTTTTTTAAGAATATCGGTATTTCAGTTAAATCCGTAATGGTATTTTACGGATAACGGTTTTTCAACTATTTCGGCAACGGTATTTTAGGGATAACGATATTCAGCGGAAAGGGGTTTCAATCGATAACTATATTTTAGAGTTTTTTTTTTTTTGTTGCTATAAACTAGTATTTTCATACAAATTATGAAATAAACGGGAATTTTTTTTTAAATATGTTCAAAAAATGTCAATGTCATAATTTATAACAACGAAGTAATAGTATTTAAACTTGTATTTTTAATGTTTGCCCCTTCCCCAGCAATTTAATACGCATCACTTGACTGCTATTACTTTAAATGGTTTTTTTTAACAGTACACTTTGATGACCATAAATTACAAAACTTATTATTAGCGTGAAATTAACATTTTACAAATTTAATTAATATTACTCATACGCTCGGTAAATAAATATTTATAATATAAAAACTTATACAATATGAGGTTATATTTACATTTTCATATCTAATTTAAACAATTAAATTTAATGTCAAATTTTAACATAATAAATATTTATATGATTTTATTTATTGATTTTGTGAATTATAAATTTTATTAATTTTTTTTTCTCAGGCTTAATAACACATTAATCTCATGTTTATAAAATAATTAATTTGTTTTTAATTCCACATTGTTTTAGTTTTATTTAATGTTTGTTTTATTGTTAAACAAAAATTATTGGTGTTAAAAGCACAAATATTTGTATTAAAAATAAAAAAGGTAATTATTTTATTGTTGTAGAAAATTTTTAAAAAATGGTCAGACATATTTTTTATGAAATAAAACATAACGTGAAATAAAAAAAATGTAAACATAGTAACTGAAATAATTCAAATTTTTATTTAAATTGTTTAAAATTGATACAACATTTGAAAGTTTTTCGAACAATTTACACGATTTATTTTAAAAATTAAAAATGTTGCATTTTATATCTGTCAGTGTAATTATTTCAATGAATAAGAATGTATACAATAAACAACCCGTGTAGAAAAAATATGTATACAAGATTATATATAAATATACGGATACTTATGTACACTCAGGGAACTTCGGCTTTAAAAATATGTAGTTGTTTAGGTTGTAATACAGTTTCTTATTTTTAATGTAAATGTCAGTCATTTGTAGAACAAATTAAATTTTTTACTTACCTTGTAGTTCATTTAAAAAAACAAACCACATCAAATGACTGTTTTATGATTTTATATTCATTTTTTAAAATAGTTTTTTGTTATTAAAAAAAATAAATGTTTGTTTATTTTTTACTAACGTGTGGTTAATTTTTACTACAATTGTTAGTCATTTTTTGAACATTAAAAAACAAATGACAATGTTAGTTGAATTTAATGAAATGTAAGTCGTCCTTTCTTTAAGTGAAATTTCATTTGTTTTTAACTACATTTGCAGTGCTCTTTACCTACACAGTATTCTAAGTGTAGTCATATCAATTTCTATGTTACGCTATATGTAATCTTATTAAATTTCATTCGAAATATGGGCCCATATAATTTTATCTGTTTGTATGGGTTTATGGGTTTATTATATTATGGGTTTATCTAAACTGATACAAATAGATATAATTATATAAACCCCAGATATTATTATATATGAACTTTGATCTGATATAATTGTATATGATTGTATGTAAACTGATATATCTAAATGTAATTAGAACCGAGTTTTAGTCTGGCAAAATTGCACTAAAAGTTATGTTGTTGTATATGATTTAATCAAAATATAGACAATTTCTAATATATATATAGACAATCCGCTAAGTCCATAAAGAAATATTAAGAAACATATATATTAATTTTTTGTGATTTTCAAAAAATTCCGGCATAAATTCTTTTTCAGTTTTAATGTACATTAGGGTGTCCCAAAAATTTAATTACGTAATAGTGCTCACACGATGAGTATTATCCAGTTGAATATGGAAAAAATCGAGAACACGTAACAGTTCGTTACTCGTAGTTTTTCAATGTTTGTATCAAATTGGGCTCAAGTTTAGTATTGCGGAGCGTATTTTTGGAAATATTTTTATATGGAAATATTATTTCCATAGAGTAATTTTGTTTCATTACATCTTTCAATTTAAAACAAGTAATAAATAAAATTACTTGTTTGAAACTAAATAATGGTGTGGTGGACCAAAATTAATCTATGGACATTTAATAAAAGTTTTTACCATAATATGCTCAGCAATGCCAAACTTTTAAACTCTTCTTTGTCCGCAAATTTTAAAATATATTACGAAGGCCGCAGGCATCAACTATAAGTATGTATCTTCAAAAGAAGTTTGGGATTTTATCCATAAACAGCTCAATAATACCTATTCTTTGAGCACGTGACGAAATTCGCCAATTTTTTAATATCCGCCTGGACTGGCAAATATACATCCATCAGACTTTATATGTCAATATGTCGTTTTATACAAAATGAAATACATTTTTGGTAAATACTACACTATATGACAATATATATAAATTTGATTTGTGTTATATCTAATTATACATGTATTCGTACATAATTCAATTATATATATAATTCGATATATCATATACACTCATAATAATACATGCAAAACACTACGAAATTATTGTCAGAACTACTGAAACTTTTGTAATATGTACAAATTTTCGCTTATTTTACAAAAAAATTAGTTATTTTGACATTTTACGCATGGGTTATTATATAGTGGTCGATATGTAGTAATTTGTAAGTAAAGGGTCCGCCATCTAACGTTTTTTTCCAACTAGTGCTTATTTCGTTAATGGTAACACTTAGCTCATGTCTGATTTGACAGATAATTAGTTTTATCCTTCCGCTGAACGAGTATGGTTGTGTATACGCTTGAACAACGCTGGGAAATATTGCGACATTACTTTGAAAATCATGGTAATGTTACAGAATGTGTGCCGATAAACCCAAAACGAGTCACTGTTTGGTGAGGATTTTGGTCCAGGTGCATAATTGGGCCATTTTTCTTCGAAAATGAGCAAGGAGTGGCCGTTACATTCAATGGCGATCGTTATCGGGCCATGTTGAACGAATTTTTGTTCACAAAAATTGAAGAGGAGGAAATACAGCTGCACACAATCGATAATGTGCTTAAAAATTGGACCGATCGTGTAGGCTACTGCATGGCCAGCCGAGGCTGCCATTTGAATGAAATTATTTTCCATTATTAACCGGAAGGATTGTACTTTCAAATAAAAAAAGAAATTTGAGAAAATATTCAGTAGTTTTTTTTATAGCATTTTCAAAAAAAAAAAAAAGTTATTTGGCGGACCCTTTATATGTGGCATTGTATTAAAAAATTAAAGAAACAAATTTGAATATATAAACATAATTAAACATATATATTCACATATAACAGCATGCAATAGCATATATATTTATATAAAATAATTCATGATTATATGTAAACGTTTTTACTCTTAATATTAAACATAAGATATAATAGATCTGTTTTCATATATAATATCCCTATTAAAAAGAATTATATAATTATATAATTCATACGTAATTTAATATGCGTCTTTATCTAATTTAATATGCCAACACACTTAACTGCACATGTAAAAATATATTTAGTGAATTTTCGTTTTATATATAATTATATACGAAAAATGAGAACATTTAATCTGATACAATTAGACATTTATTGAAACAATGAGGTCTCATTTGATGATATATATACAAGAACTTTTCCATAAAAAATCAACAGTTATTTAAAAATTTAATCGGTAAAGCTGTGTCAATGGAATTAATAGTTAAATTATCAAAGAAATATATTTTTTAAATTTCTGTTTCTTATTCGATAAACAAAAAACGGACTTTCGTTAACAGTTAAAATATTCAGTTAAAATTTTCTATTTAAAACAAAAAGTTGTTATATTATATTGTATTGAAATAAACGAAAACAATCTATTGTTTTTATGGATTTTGTCAATTAATTTTTCAACAGTTGAAAATAAACTAAAAAATACAATTGTTTTAAACGAAAAGTAAGTAGTCCTGTTTTTAACTGACTTTCAGTTTGTTTAATGTGTACATTCATTTTAGTCTTTACGGAAAAAATATTGTGAGTGTAGTATAGATTATACAATTGTATTCGAATTTTTTCCTCATCCAAATGTATCAAATTACATATAATGTGATACATTTATATCCAAAAAGATGCAATTGTATACAAATGTATGAAATTACATGTGACATATGTAACCATATAGCCCGATATGTAAGTATATATTTTTACATATTACACTATATGATCTGCAATATAATGAGAGATATTAATACATATTTGAGATATACAATTATATGATTTTATATGATTATAAATATTGCAATATATCATTATAAATAATTGTATAAAGTAATGTAAACTTATATCTTTTTACTTTGGTATAAAAAATTTCTTCCGAAAAATGGCCCGATTAATTTGTATCACATTAGATCTAATTGTATCATATTCGATTTATTTAGATAAAATTAGAAGCGATTTGATACAGTTTTGTCTGAATTTTGTCCTCATCCAAATTAATCAAATGATAGGTTATACTATAAGATTATATCTATTTTAATATATGGTCTATATATTATTTTAAATATAAATATCGTATCCAGTTTTCAAAATATTAATATAAAGCCTTCTCATATAACTCGAATATAACTTGGATATATGGTTAAACTATATTAAACATAAAATGTATTATAATTTTCAAGTTATTAACGCCTTTGTTGTATTTATTTACCATTTCCGCTGATATCAAGAAAATTTCAAATAAATTATAAAGTGCTCTATTTGAAATGCAGAAAATTTTTAATTGGTATTGAAAATTCACATTTGTGATTAAAGAAGTTATAAATTAATTAAGGTTTTCAATTAAATGTTTAAGTAATAGTGCAAATATTCTAATTGTAATCAAGATTTTTGATTTATTAAACATTTTACTTAAAATGTTCTCAATTTAAAATAACTATAGTTACAATTTAATATATAGTTTTTGCAAGTTCAAATGCAAAATTCCAACTACTTTTTATATTTTATAAATTTCACACCAATATTTTGCGTTTTTCTGCTGAAATTTTAAATGGAAACATTACAAATAAAAATATCATTTTAAAATTGTTCAATTATATTAGAAATTTTCTAATTAATTGAAAACTAAAATTTTATTTCAAAAGTTCAACATGTCCAAAGAGAAATTGTCTTTAAACACTTTAAATACGATGTAAGGCTAAATTTTAATATGATACGATATATTATTATACTAACATTGTATTAAGCCATATAAAATTATATATGTAATCATGCTGGTTAATGTATACCCATACACAGAAAAAATGATCAACCTAAATTATCTAATAAAAGATTTAATTTGAATAAATTAAATTTGTTTCTAAACATATATTTAATTGAATTAATTAATATTTTAAGTGGCATTTAAATATATAAATTCATATTTTATTTTATACATAATTCTCAAATTATTTTTTCATATACTGAATGTTAAATAGATAAGTTTCAGTATAAACTACTGAAACTTTTGTAATTTACAAACAAGACAAGCACACACACAAAAACCCAACCAAACACCATACAAAAGTGTCGTTCACACACTTTTTTCTGAGTATCATACTTTTTTTTGCTGGTAGTTATTTGTAGCTTTTTTTCTTTTTAATGTTCAATAAAAGTTTTAATTAATATTAACATTGATGTAATCAAAATCAATTAAAATATTAATTGATTCATTAAATTTTTTAATTGAAACCCGTTTTAGTTTTTTCTGTGTATGTTGTAATATATGCCACATCTATGGAAATATCATTCAATATATACTCAAATATTAATATAAAATTTTCGAAAGCCCAAGATAAAATTAAAAATGATCATATACGCTATTACATATATCCGTATAAAGCTATATACAGCTATATATTTTTTTGTAATATTATATTAAAAAAGATATTATTGTATATGAACGTTTTTCTTCTGGATTACTTTTCCCCTACCCTTTAAAAAAACCAGACAAATTTTTTAAAATCGTTCGAGTCATAAACATTCATATTCCGCATTCATATTCCGCTCTAAGACAAATTTTTTGGTAAAATGCTCTAATAACAGTTTCTCTGGATTTTGAAGTGTTGGAGTTCACAGTAACATTGCACATAACAGTTCTTGGTTAACATTACTTTTTTGTCTCATATAAAAAATTTGAATTAAACTATTCATTAAATTTTAACGGGACTTGCATATTAAAAAATACCTATTTTATATAAAAATTAAATAAGTTTTTATGAATAAAAACGATTATATATTTTTTTTTTTTTTTTTTGTATATTTATTAAATAATATCGATATTTCGGTAGTGCCAATGCCGAATGATATACCGTTACCAATACCGAAACAAAAGATAAATCTTTACTAAGCCCGTTATTCAAATCTGTTGCCAACCTTGATTAAGGTAATAGGTAGAAGGAGGAGGTTTCGTCACTGGGGCACATGTGCCACCCCGATTCGCTGTATTTAAAAAACTTATACAAAATTTTTCTTACATAATTTATGCACTTATTGATCATCTTTCATGCCACTAAATTTTGCGCTAATACTCGTACTTCACACGTGGTCGAGCATAGACAAGTTGTAGTGTTTTTTTGGTTGCAAAAAAATAATATAGAGTGTGCATATTTGGGATAACTTTTTTTTTCTATTTTTATTTACTATCAATATTTACATCAATTTTCATAAAAGAACTTTACTAGTTTTGAGATTTTATCTAAAGATATTACAACAATTATTTACTAACGTTAAAGAGATTTAGATTCCAGGTTTACATTGTATTTCAAGGATTTATAGGAAAAGATAGTAAAAAACCTATATACTATATCACTATATAAATATAAGAATAGTAAGAGTAGTTTGCAAGACAGCCACTAAAGTTGTCTATTTTTATATAGATTCATTAGTAGACGTCAGATCAAACTCCTCAAATGTGCATAGTCTGAGTTCCTGCATTTTTGCCTAAATGTCGGGGTCATTTAGCTAATAGTCTTCTGTTTTGACATCATATGTAAGTCTCTAGTAGGGAATCTCCTTGCGAGATTGTATATAATTTTCAATTTTTTATTCTGAATAATTTGAATTTTCTTCTATGTGATTTTTCCATACCGGACATGCATAAGTAAGAATAGATCTAATACACATTTTGTATAGAAGAAGTTTATTCTTTATATTGAATTTGCTCTTTCTATTCAAAAGAGGATAAAGTGATCTACCACATTTTATTGCCTTCAAGCAAGTATTATCCAAATGCTGCCTAAATAATAATTTCTTGTAAAGAACTACCCCCAGATATTTTATAGAATCTGAGAAAGGAATCAGTTTTTCTTGAATTAAGAATGGACGAGACGGTATTCTCCTACGGGAGTTATTAAAAGGAAAGATTATGGCTTGGTATTTATCTTCGTTTATCTTAATTTTCCATTTATTGAAAAACTTATTAGCCGAATTTAATGATCTCTGCATGCGTTTACCATAACTTACAAATGAGCTGTCGTCTGCATAGAAAGCTACATCATAACCACTTAGAGGTTTGAAATCAGATATATATAAGGAATACAAGAAAGGCGATAGTACAGAACCCTGTGGTACACCCGCTGGGATAGGTTTCTCTGTTGATTGACCTCCTTCAACATCTACTATAAAGTGTCTGTCATCAAGGAAGCTCTTAATAAGTCTAACCAAGTATAAAGGGAATTGCCAAATCGAATCTAAAGCCTTCTCAATATCCAGGAACAGTACCCCTGTTGAGTACCTCCTACTTTTATTTCTCCTAATAATGTTCATTACCCGTTGTACCTGATGTGTTGTAGAATGTTGCGCTCTAAATACGTATTGGCATTCATGAATAAGTTCATTTGGGATAACTTTTTCATTTTGTGTTTCAAAACAAAATAAAGTTGGAGATGTCAAAGCGTTGATATTAGTTTATAATATTAACACGATTTCTTTATAATTTGTTTCTAAAAGGTGGGAAAAAATATAAAATTAAGTGACCGGATGATCATGGGGCCTGATCACCAGCAGTGATAGTTTCGTCAGTAAAAAATTGGTAGCACTTTAAAAGACGTATACGTAATATTAATTCGTTACATGGTTATATGTGGTGCACATTAAGGCGTAACTTTCTTTCAAAAAATTCGAAGAATCTAACCTTTTTTTAAAAATTTTGTTGCTGAAATTACAGCTATTGATATCAATATTAATGATTATTTTAAATATTTAAAATATAAGTTTTCCACTAGAACAGTTATACTTATGGCTGACAGATGTGTAACATAAACTTGACGAATTTACCGCATAGGTGCGGCAGTTTATCCCATTTGAGTTACTTGGGAAAACTTAAAAATAAATATAAGAAATATATATAATTCATGTTTTAAACATGCAAATTAAATGAAAATGAAAATTATTCAAGATCGAGGCCATACTCTATATTTCTTTATTAGGATATTGTCCTAAAAAATAATCTATAGAGTTTTTGTTTTCAAATTTATTCTTTGCCCCTTTCAGGAATGTGTTGATAGATCTATTTCGGGAATTTTCAAGGTTCCCATCATCAGAACACGTTTTGAAAGCGGTAACAATCCTATGTCAAACATCAAACATTCATATAAACTAGTTCACTCACTACATGAGAACTAATATATATTATATGAGCTCGAAGTAAAAAAGATTATCACCATTGATCAAAAAATAAATTGAAAACTTGTTTGTGTGTATGTCTACCTTTGGTAAATATTCAATACACGTTTTCGTCTCTTTTCCCTTGATATGCACATTTGTTAAAAACAAAATGTACAGGGGAAGTAGTAAACAAGACCATACTTTGTCTTTTTTACAAGTTTAATATAATTTTTATTAAAAATAAAAATTATGTTTCATCGACCTTTAATTTTGCAATGAAAATGAAAATTATTCAAGTTCGAGGCCATACTCTATATTTCTTTATTAGGATATTGTCCTAACAAATAATCTATAGAGTTTTTGTTTTCAAATTTATTCTGTGACCCTTTCAGGAATGTGTTGATAGATCTATTTTACTTCGAGCTCATATAATATATATTAGTTCTCATGTAGTGAGTGAACTAGTTTATATGAATGTTTGATGTTTGACATAGGATTGTTACCGCTTTCAAAACGTGTTCTGATGATGGGAACCTAGAAAATTCCCGAAATAGATCTATCAACACATTCCTGAAAGGGTCAAAGAATAAATTTGAAAACAAAAACTCTATAGATTATTTGTTAGGACAATATCCCAATAAAGAAATATAGAGTATGGCCCCGAACTAGAATAATTTTCATTTTCATTGCAAAATTAAAGGTCGAGGAAACATAATTTTTATTTTTAATAAAAATTATATTAAAAAAATCATTCAAATTAAAGTTAAGATGTGTAAAATTGTAGATAAAAATTTGTTATTCCGAAAAAAACTGTTGGTTGAGTAACAATTCTACCCTACTTACTTGGGCTGGCGCATCCAGCCCAAGCCTGATGACTGAATTATTCTTTTTTTTTGTAATTTCTTGTGCAAGTTTTTTTATTTAAATTTTATTCAAAATTAAACATTTCATGGAATTTAGGTAGATCCAATTTATTCTCAAAATATCTTATTCGATGCTCCAAAAATTACTTTTTTTTTGGTTCTAATTAGATCCAATTAGATCCAACTTACTCTAATGGGTTACTTTCGGATCTATCAGGATTAAAATTTATCATAAATTAGATATTCCTTAATTTGAGACCAATTTTGATCTAAATTAATATATTTGTGGGATCTTATTGGATATTACTGGCTGCCCCAAACTTGTGATGAACTTTAATTAGTTTAAATATCGATCTATGTCAAATAAAATATGATTTTATATATGAGATATAATTTTTTTGATCGGGTAAACATATATGAAAAAACCGACAGACATTTAGTTATTGTTTTTTTATTTTTGTATAAATATAAATTTATAGACTTAAAATGTATTTAAATTAAACACAATAAAATCGTTATGTATACAAATTAGTATAATTTGTTATTGATTTTATGGTTCATTGTGAAATAGCATTGAATTAAAAAAAAAAAAACTATACAAAAAACCCGAAATAATAGCAGCACATAAATACAAAATTAGTTTAGTATTTATTTTTAAAAATTTTAATTTGCATTTGTGATAATTGCCCAATACACTCATAGTTTATATATCATATTTTGTATATAAAATTATGTATTGTATTCATACCACACACGGTGCGCCCGAGTCAATTTAAATTAAATGTGCGTATTACTCCAATCTGAAAAGGTATTCTGTTTATCGATGGTCTTAAAACCATTTTCAATGGAAACGAAAAAATATATATTGTTTTAAATCCAATCAAAATTTGACCTGTCTTTAGTTTAGAGGCACCTCACCGATTTTGATAAAAATAATTTAGGAACAATTCATATACGTGAGCAGAGTCTAGATTTACTTTTGTCAGAAACGCCCCCTTTGGAGGCAGCAATGCTGAAGAGTTAAATTTTTTAAGTATTTTTTTTTCTCAAAAATTATATTGGAAAGCTTATAACAACTTTTTTCGTATTATATATGTATATACTTTTTTTCGTCAGAAATGGGAGCGTATTATTTAACTTAAAAATTTAAAAATATCCGCTAAACAAAACTAAAACTCTGTATTTTGTCAATTATATGGTATAAAAGACAAAGCTTGAGACCAACAATAAAAATACTACCTTTTTTAGAGACAAAAACCAGGGTGGCGCTTTTTCGCTACCAATTAAAATTTCCAAAATTTTGCGTTGTTTAGGACTACCTCAACAATACTGACATAAAGTTTAGGAACGATTCAGATACGTGAGCTGAGTCGATAGTCTTATTTTTTGTCAGACTCGTCTCCTTTGGAGGCGGCAAAGCTCAATAGACAATTTTTTTTTAAGTTTAAATTTTCACAAAAAATATTTTTTAACTTTAATGTGAAATATCACTTCCATCCCTGGATAATAAAAAACGTGTATTTATCATACGATATCAGATTTTATAAGCTTTCCAATGAGATATAACTTGTCCCGAACAGATAGGAATTTTTTGAGAAAACTCAAACTTTAATAATTTAAATCTTAAGCCTTGCCGCGTATAAAGGGGGCATGTCTGACCAAAATATTAAAACTCTACACTCTGCTTACGTATCTGAATCGTTCCAAACTTTCTTATCAAAATCTAAAGACAGGCGCACCGTTCACATCATTATAACAAATACATGTGCATTTTTTGGGTTCCTTTACACATTTAGCTCATATTCAATTTATTATCGCCTTAAATATTCAATAATTATTTAATTTTTTTTTTTCTGCACATAATTTAATTGAATTAAAATTTTAATGCCTTAAATTTACTCATGTTTTTATATTTACATACACATGTATACATAATAATGTACTAATGTACAGAAGCATATATGTACATGTATGTTTACGACATATTAACAAAAAAAATATATTTTAAAGCCTACGATTGAATTGCAATTATGTATGCTTGATAGAGTGGAAAACAATTATCATAATATCAAGTACCATATTAAAAAATATAATCAAATAATTTTATTTTACATAATGTACAGCAAATTATTATAAACAATTGAAAAAATTATGGTACTAAAACAACAAAATTTGTATATGGACTAAAGGCGCCTCACAAAAAAAAATGCTATTTTCATATAAAAATCTTTAAAAATCTTAAATTTTGTTTTTCCCCAAGAAATGTAGAATTTTAAGAAAAACGAGCTTATAAGTCCGATACTTCGTTACCGGTAGTTTTATATATAACATAGCAACAAATTCCAAATTTGTTTCTCACTCATGGAAAAATCAATATATCAGCGAAATTAGAGACCATGTACAGTTAAACTGCGTTTTAAGTTGTTCGTCATCACATCTAAATTCCATTAAAAAGCACTTTAAAGTTAAAATTTAAAAAAAATATTTTTTTTAATATTTGTTCGCATTTAAAGTTTGCAATATGGGTTAAGTTATTGGTGACAACTTAAATTACTGGTCATAATTTTCCACTTTAAAAAATTTAACAAATGCAATTTTAAAAAATGCATTGTTTAATATTCCTAATGATTCGTAAGTCGGTGCAAATACGCAAGCAGGGTTACTCACTTCTACTTTAATAAATAGACATCCTTTCGAGCATTTTGGAACTTGAAGCTGAGCAAAATCGGTCTACACTCCAACATCATTACAAATATGATGAAAGTTTCATTGCTTTTCGTCCAATGAAACTGTTTCATAAAAATATTGCTAAGATGATGCGTTTCGAAATTCCACCCGTATTTGATACCTAAGTGAGTTAGTACTCCACTAAACTAAAAAATTTGTCCGTTGTGCCATGTCTCTTTCGGTTTCCAAGATATTGGCCTTTATAATAAAAAAAATATTGATGAGAGTTTTCTATGAAATGATGATGAAGTTATGTAGAATGTTTCATAAATGTCGGACAAGGGCGTTAATTATTACATTTTGTAATTAAATACGCATTCAATTACAAATTACAAGTAATTGTAATTGAAAAAATAATTAATTACAATTACATGTAATTGTAATTATGCTGAAGCAAAATTTCAATTACAAAAAAAATGTAATTGTAATGAAGAAAATATCAATTACAAATAACATGTTATTGTAATTGAAATAATCTCAATTACTAATTTGTAATTGAAAAATGTGAATTACAATTTCATGTTAATCATTACATTTTGTAATTAAGTACTCATTCAGTTACAAATTAAATGTAATTGTAATTGAAAAAAATAAATAACAATTACTTGTAATTGTAATTGTTATTAAGCTGAAGCTAAATTACAAAAAAATTGAATTGTAATATAGAAAATATCAATTACAAATAACACGTAATTGTCATTGAAATAATCTCAATTACTAATTACATGTATTTGTAATTGAAAAATGTGAATTACAATTTCATGTAATTAAAAAAAGGAATTGATTTTAAGAAGTCATAAAAGAAAAATGTAATCACTACATAAAAAAAAAATAATTTCAAAAATGTATTCAATTACAATTATTATCAATTATAGCATTCAATAATAATGAAAATAATAATAACACTGCACGACAAAATTTACAACGGTACCGAGCAGTGATCCTAAATATTTCGGTCACGCTAATTTCAATAGAGGACCCAGTTTTTTCACTTATGGGCCAGATGTTTTAATATCGTACAATATAAAAATGAAAATTATTCAAGTTCGAGGCCATACTCTATATTTCTTCATTAGGATATTGTCCTAACAAATAATCTATAGAGTTTTTTTGTTTTCAAATTTATTATTTGACCCTTTCAGGAATGTGTTGATAGATCTATTTCGGGAATTTTCTAGGTTCCCATCATCAGAACACGTTTTGAAAGCGGTAACAATCCCATGCCAAACATCAAACATACATATGAACTAGTTTACTCACTACATGAGAACTAATATACATATGAGTTTGAAGTTAAAGATTATAACCATTGATCAAAAAATAAATTGAAAACTTGTTTGATGTGCAAGATCCACCTCTGGTGGATATTCAATACACGTTTTTTTGTTTCTCTCTTCTGGCATGGGATTGTTACCGCTTTCAAAACGTATTCTGATGATGGGAACCTAGAAAATTCCCGAAATAGATCTATCAACACATTCCTGAAAGGGTCAAATAATAAATTTGAAAACAAAAAACTCTATAGATTATTTGTTAGGACAATATCCTAATGAAGAAATATAGAGTATGGCCTCGAACTTGAATAATTTTCATTTTCATTGCACAATTAAAGGTCGAAAAAAAAACATAATTTTTATTTTTAATAAAAATTATATTAAACTTGTAAATCGTACAATATATTTTAACATACGTTATTAGACGGGTAATATATAATTGGATTGGCAGATTTAAATTAATATATGGTATTTTACAAAACAGTGCCTTGTAAAACAAATATAAATTGTTTAACCCATTTTACACTGACATTGCTTTAAAGCAACACCTTCATTTAAGGTACGAAAATTTGAGGTCTTTACTATACAAATAATTAAAAAAAAACTTTAAAACTATTTTTCCAGGGTTGCCTTATAATTAATCAAACGGTGGAATTTTTTACATTTTGTATAGCACCTGTTTGTAAAATTATTAATTTATGAAAGAAGATTTATGGGAAATATTTTTGTACAGTATATGTACTTTTTATGTAAAATTAAAAGATTGGATCAAGAAATTACCGATATTGTATAAACACTAATATTTAGAAAATTACTTTATATTCTTTTTTAATGTAAAAGTTTATCTATATTCTTTCAACAGACAAAAAATTTTAAAAATTAATTCCCTAGTCTAGCCATATTACAATTTTGAAAAATTATCTGAAAACACCAATATTTTTAAAAATTCTCAAAAATCATAAATATCCAATAGGTCAAATTGTGTATTACGGTTTGATAGATTTTTGCTTTAGCAACAAATCAAAATTATAATTTACAAAAAAAAATCTTAACCCATTAAGTACATACAAAGCGTAAAGGTTTGAATTTAAATTACGAATGCCACTTCTAGATACCATTATTGAGATACCATTACATCTTCCTACCAAATTTCGTCAAAAAATTCATTAAGGATCGATGAGAATTATAAAATTGGTTAAGTTGTGGAAAACTAATATCTTTGTTTTGAAATCCATAACATTCTACTCAAAATTTTAAGATCAACTCGAAAATTTTCATTGAAAATATCTTAGATGAAAATCAAACTCCAATAATTTTAGTTTAACATAAAAAATTTCTTTTAGAAATGTTGAGGTTAAGAAGAAGAATAAACGTTTTTCTCTAAAAAATTATAAACACTATTAATTTTTAAATCACACTAGACTAGTTTCTGCCTTTTTTTTATGGACAGGCTCATCAGTGATTTTCGATTTTAAAATGTATTATCATTTGTGCCTTATAATTGTCAGATTGTCTATATATGATAAATTTTTCATCAACCTGCGGCTGTAAGAATCAAACCTGTGCTTCTTCTTACATTACAAACGTAACAATACCAAGTCATGACCGTTTAGCGATCACACCCAAGTATGGCCTCGAATCTAATGCAGCTAAAGTGCAGTTTTCTTTCCTATTAGCTTTTTCTGTTATTGAATATTATACTCAGAAGTGATTTGTTTATTTTTCTTATCTCCTTTTCTGTTTGTTAGATTTAAGTAGGGCTTTTAATAACCAGACCACAATATTTAGCTACTGTCTTCAGGTTAAAATTTTTTTTTTTTTCTTTTTTTTTGGATTCAAATTATATCAAAATCAATGATATATAATCCATTTATATACATTACGATCAACAATTTATTTCTTTTAGATATAAACAAATATCAAATTTGACACATTTCTTTGTTGCACCATATTAATTTTTTTTAATCGCAATTGAGTTGTATGAGTATCCGGATGAGATTTAATAGAAGTGTTGAAGTCACTAGTTGGTATTAAGTTAATAGTGTGACTACCTCAGCGATAATGTTTCGGCAGATTAACTCATTTTAGCAAATTGTCAAAATAGAAAAATTATATATTTTCATATTTATTTTCATAATTTTCCGTATATGTATATTCCGTTTTTTTTTTTATCTCTACCTAGAAGAGGTAACTCTTCTCTAAACACATCGGTAGCTTTATTTAACTTAATGGCTTTAAATTATAATTAATTACATATTTGTTCAATTAATTTACTTTAATTACAATTACAAATTACATGTAATTGCAATTCAACTTTTCAATTACAATTACATGTAATTAGTAATAGGATTTCTTCCAATTACAATAACATGCAATTGTTATTGATTTTTTTCTTATAATTATAACTAACTGTAATTTTTTTTAGTCCTTCATTTCAATTACAATTACTTGTAATTGAAAGAAACAATTACTAAGTACATGTAATTGAAGAAAAAAACAATTACTAAGTACATGTAATTTAATTGTAATTGAAATGTAATTTAAATCGCCCAAGTCCGATAAATATTTATGAAAAGTTTTGTTAACGTTAAATATCTACTTTTTGAATTATACAAACATTGAAATATAGATAGCGTTGTTTTGCCTATTGTACCTATACAAATTTAGTTTTAAGTTACGATATTAAAACAGTTGTGTTAATAACATTTATGGAATAAAAGCACTACTTGTTAATAACTATCCCAGTAAAAAACTTTCGTGTTTTAGAAGCAGGATATAACAAATGCTCTGATGTAAGTGCTTACTATTACATAATACTGAGAAGCAGCAAAAGAAACGAATAATTTTCGTATAAAATAAACAAACAAAAATGTTCAGCTTACTGTTTTCCCTAGCAAGGATGCAGGTTGTAAGCCTTTCCTTAATCCCTTACAAGTATGCAAGTTGTAATGCAGAAAGTTTTATATCGTGGATTATAAACGATCTGTATCAATTTTCCCGAGTGCTTTCCGATTGTGTTGGTATTTTTGAGTATGTAATAAAAAGTAAATAGTCATTTAGCTGTTTCTGAAGAGCTAGCATGTGGAGCGGTAAAAAATAAAAAGGTTAACACTTAGCTCATATCTGATTTGACAGATAATTAGTTTTATCCTTCCGCTGAACGAATATGGTTGTGTATACTCGTGAGCAACGCTGGGAAATATTGCGACATTACTTTGAAAATCATGGTAATGTTGCAGAAAGTGCGCCCTGTTTTTGAAGATCGCATTATCAGTCGCAGAGCTGATGTCGTTTGGCCACCTCGGAGCTGCGATTTGGACTATTATTTGTGGGGTGCCGTCAAAGATAAGTGTTACGCCAACAAGCCAGAGACAATTGACGCTTTAAAGGACAATATTCGTGAAGCCATTGGTGAAATACAGCTGCACACAATCGATATTGTGCTTAAAAATTGGACCGATCGTGTAGGCTACTGCATGGCCAGCCGAGGCAGCCATTTGAATGAAGTTATTTTCCATTATTAACCGGAAGGATTGTACTTTCAAATAAAAAAAGGAATTTGAGAAAATATTCAGTAGTTTTTTTTATAGCATTTCCAAAAAAAAAAAAAGTTATTTGGCGGACCCTTTATATAAAAAATTTTAACAAGAAAAAAAAATAAAAAAATTATGTATAATTATATCATTACTTTTAATCGTAATAATGTAGACATGATATATAATTTTGCTGAAAGACATAAAATCACAGCTTTTTGTAAGCGCTAAAATAAGCGATTATTATGTCCAAAAGTAATGCTTCCAAGTGGGAATTCGCCATATAAAAATCATGGCATATGTAAGCAGGTTTGTAAGGGATTCTTTTGGGCTTACTCCCTTACAAACCTGCTTGCATGTAAACAGCGTTTTTTACTGGGTATTGAACACGAACGTTGGTAAGGTAGTTTATTTCATGTACCCAAAAAGTATATTCCTTAACATAGAGCATTTTCTGTCATACACAAACAAACCATTTGTCTTAAAAAATCGAGGTGATATTTCTGGAGACAGTAGATTTTTAAAGCAACCTTTCCAATAGGATGAACAGTTCCTCATAAGTTCAAGTTTTATCATATTTATTAAAACACAAAAGTACATTTAAAATTATCAAATAAATTGTTTCTTTTTAGTACAAATTAACTTCGAGACATATGGTAAACAAAATATTGTATCGTATCTGCTTACCAGAGAACTAGAAGCGTAAAATATTTTATATTCACCTCTAACATTTTTTCACTATAGAGCAATTCCATATGAAAACGATCAAAATTGGCAAATTTTTGGACGACCCCTCTCCGATTTTAAAATAAATAGTCTCAATCAATTGCCCAGCAAAAAATAATGTACCTACATATTTTTTTTTTTTTTATAGTGACTGGTTTAGTGGTGGTGTGCACCACTGTCATGTGACAAAATTGAAGAATTCTTCATAAGGGACCTCATTGAAAGTTGTTTTAAAAAAACTACTAAAGCGATCGCAACGAGTGATGGCTCGTTGGAAAGGTATTGAATCAGGCTTTAATTGAAAAATAAAATTTTCCTAATTTTTCTCAGAAATTTACCTTTTTTCCCATGAAAATTAAATTTTCCCATGAAAATTAAATTTTCCGATTTTCCACAGAAGCTCCTAAATTTTCCGGCTAATTTTATTTTTTTTGGATTCCTCATAATTTTTGCTTTAAGAATCAGCAATAAAAAAATGGGCCCCGACTCCTTGTTTGGACAGGAGAAGAGCATTAAGAGACCGCCTTGTTCTCATTGTTTTTATATTTTTTATAATTGAATTATTTTTAATTATTTAACAAGAAAAATTAGAAAAATTTTATTTTTCAATTAAAGCCTGATTCAATACCTTTCGAACGAGCTATCACTCGTCGCTTTAGTAGTTTTTTTTTTTTTAAACAACTTTCAATGAGGTCCCTTATGAAGAATTCTTCAATTTTGTCACATGACAGTGGTGCACACCACCACTAAACCAGTCACTATAAAAAAAAAAAAATATGTAGGTGCATTATTTTTTGCTGGGCAATCGGTTGAGACTATTTATTTTAAAATCGGAGAGGGGTCGTCCAAAAGGTTATCGCTTTCATATGGAATTGCTCTATATACAAAACTTCACCATATAAATGGTTTTTTTGCTTAACAAATGCTTGTTTACCACAAAAAATTTGTTTACAATCTTACGTGATTCACGTGAATCACTCAAATTCACAAAATAAAATATTCGCGGAAAACTTTAATGTATATAGTGATTATGAAAATTTTCTAATTGTATTGTATTTTACAAATCTAAAAGTATAAATTCAGCGAAAATATTATGTTAAATATTTACTAAAATCCAACAAAAATCGGTAAAATTGAAATTACGTACACTCGCAAAACAATTTTACTCATGCGCACTCACTTACGAACTATTTGTTTTACTACATTTGAAGAATTATATGCCTGATATCAATGCATTTTTGCTTTAGGTCTATGAATTGTCATTGGAATTCGTCCATTTAAAATCTTCATTAAATAATATAAAATTTTTTCAAAAATTTCCTTTTATTTATTATTCATTAAAAAAGTTTCATTATATTAATAAAGCTTTTCATGCAGATTAAGAAAGTTTTCATTAACTGTGCACTCAAATAAAAAAGTTAGTAAAGTCAGCAAAAAAATTGCTAATGTCAGCAAAAAATTAGTAAACTCAGCAAAAATTTTGGTAACACTTATTGGATTAGAAATTAAAAAACCCTTGCTAAAAACTAAAAACATTTTTGTTGAATATTAGTAAACTGAAAAAAAACTAAAAAAATTTGTAGAAAAATTATACTTTAGTTAATTTATTTGCTGAAAATTGTAAACATTATTTTTGTGATTCTTTTTAAAATAAATAACAATACGTTACAAAACATAAAAATGTTCACACTCCCAAATTGACGACATGAATTAATCCAACATCTAAAAACAATAGAAATAATTATATATAATATAAACAAAATTATCTTCCAACTACTTACATCAATGGCTGTCTAAATGATGCTATCTTTTAAAGGAACGCAAATGCCACAGAGAATTGTAGAAAAAAAAACGAAAAAATAACAAAATATAACATATACAACCCTTTTTTTGCAATAAGAAAAAGGAAACCTAAAAATTTACCTGAGATGTATGTCTTTGTCTTTCGCATTAGGTAGACAGACTGTTTGCAATTTGACCACACTAGATTAATAATATCTATAAACATTTAGTTTAGAAATACATATTTAATTTTTATTTTATTTAAATATTTTATTTTGTCTCTTATTTAATTAATAGACAATTATTTTCACAAGCCGGTGACAACGCAATATTTAAGTTGTTTTAAACCATAATTTAGTTTTATGTATGAAATACAGATAAAAAAATCTTCCATGGTTGATTTTTTTTATATGTCTTATTAGAGTTGTACTTTTTAGTATAATTTTCCTCTTCTCTACAACATCTTGACAAGCTGCGACATCTACTTCATTCTGCGTTTATCTTTCAATCTGGTTGTTGTCCACGCTATTAATGTGCTTATCAGCACAATTTTTTTTTTAGCAAAATTAATTAGTAAAACATTAGTATAATATTAGTAAAACATTAGTTCAAAACAGTTAAGTGCTGAATAAGTATAACAAAAATTTTAGCTTAAAACAGAATTTTAGCAAAAAAATTTGCTAATATATAGTATACCTGATTTACAAGACGTTTTACTAACTTTTCTATTAAATTATTTTTTTGAGTGTGTGAAGAAAACTTCATTAAATTAGTGAAAATTTTTTATTACAACTCGACCAAGAAAATTCTCTCTGTGTAGAACTTATGTATCTAAAATTAGTTTTCACTCACTCTTACAATAATAATAATAATAATTCTTTATTTACATAAACTTTACAATTTACTTTACAATTCATATAATTGAGATTTCATATGTAATAAAGAGTACATTTTATCGACAATGTTTAAACTAAAACGTCTGTCGCTAAAGGTTTCGGTAATTAATTATATTCTGATATTAAGAACGCTCTATATTTAAGTGCAATCTTTAAATATTTTGTAAGATTCGTCCAATCCTCTTCTTCTTGGCCATCTAGTACACAAAGAATTTCAGCATCTTCCAGAAGAGGTTTTCCAAAAACACTGGTCCTAAATTCTTTTAAAATTGGGCATACTCCGAGAAAATGTTGAAATGTTTCGTGTTCGTGCAGATTACACATTGTGCAATGTTTCCAACTTTCACTATCGTTTATGTCAACGTAGTATCGGTTTGCATTAAGTCGTATCATCCCACTTCTTGCTTTGAACACCCAGGTGATTTTATCAAGGTTATGATTTGGTGTGATATATTGTTGCGATCTTGCAGGATTCAAGTATTTAAAAAGTCTGGTGCTACTTTGAGCTATTTGCATTCTCTTATTCCATTTATTTCTTTTCATTCTGCTTAATAGATTCGAGCTGAAATATTTCCATTGAGACTCGGTAAAATTATTTCCGGGCCATTCCAAATTAAATTTTATTGCCATCTCTTTTAACTCCTTTACAAACAACAGTTATCGTCTTAATACAATTTTTGATAAGATATTGGGTAAACGGGTTTCATTGTGTTCAAACAAAGTTTTACTTATATATTGAAGATGTAAAGCCATCGTATAAATATGGTTGTCTTCGGCATTAGTTTCTAACATAAGTATATAGTTAGGAGTATCACTTGGTAGCCTTAATATTTTTTTGAGAAAATAGCGCTGAAGTTTATCGATTTCGTCAAAGTATCCAAAACCCCATACTTGTGCAGCATACGATTGGATTGAGCGGCAAACAGCCAAAAACACCTTCCACTTCATTTCCAAATTTATATAACTTTTTGACAGAAAGCTTTGCCAAGTTGAGCTAATAGCCATCTTCGCCTGTTTACTACGCTTCAATACATGTTTGCTAAAGGACAATTTAGGAGTAAATACAACGCCCAAGTAGGTAAATTCAGAAGAAATTTTAACTTCAGAATTGTTGAAGAACCATTTTTCATTATGAGCAAGCCTTCCTATATTTCTAAATACAACTATCTCCGATTTATTAAGATTTACTTCAAGGTTCCATAATACGCAATATTTTTCAAGCTTTTTGATCATTTTTGTTAGCACATCAACATCTTCAGCCAGCAGAACTATGTCATCTGCATATAACAGCTGTTCATGAAATATATCGGTACCATTTATTAAGAATTCATAAGACAATCGATCTTCGCCAGCAGCTTTATTTAGTTTTAGCTTGCATAAAACATTTCTTAACTCTTCTGGTGCTATGGGTCTATCTAATAGGTTATTTTCAAAACGTGGTGGTGCATAATAAAACTCATGTATAGCTTGTAGTGGATTTAGTAAATTTTGGAAGTAAATTTTAAAATTTAACGCTGAGATATTGGAGCTGATTTGATGTTGTTGTCCTCTAATTTCCTTGGCCGTTTTCCAAAACTGCTTGCTGTCCTGAATATTATTCACTTTCTTAATAAGTTTTTCATTATATTCTATTTTACTGGATTTGCAAACTTGTTTGTACTTTTTTTGATGCTCTAGATATTTATTTTTATCTTCCGTGCTTTTGGATTTTCTATATTTATTCAGAAACTTGAAACTTTCTTTTCTAGCAGCATTGCATTGAGAGTTATACCAATTTTGCCTATGCTTGTAAGTATTTTTAAAAGTAGTTGATAGTGGAGAAGACCTTTTTATAATATCAGCTAATTCTGTAAGCATTGTGGGGCTTGGAGACGCACGCTCTAAATTTGTATTAAGCCTTCTCTGGTAAATATCTTTTTTGGAATCATTCCAAAATAATTTGGGAAGTAACGTTACGTTTAGTATCTTTTCACAAGTTAATGGTATTTTAAGCTTCAATCCTATGGGAAAATGGTCCGACTAAATTTTATTATCAACTTTAAACTCATTAACATAGGTTAACAAGTCTTGAGATGTGGCACATAAATCAATTACAGATTCTCCTGACGAGTTCAAAAAAGTAATTTTGCCGTCCTCATCGCCTTAAGTTCTACCATTCAGAATTAACAAATTGTTGTCATTACAAAACTCTACAACTTTACGTCCTTTACGTCCTTTAGCATTTACCATTTTATCGCTTGATTTTCTTTCCTCAATTCCTGCTTCAAATAAATCATTATAGAGTTCTATTGTTTCCTGTTGTAATTCGCCAATTCTTACGTTAAAGTCACCCATAACTATTGGATTGAGTAAAATATTATCTTCAAAGGCATTTTTTAATTCTCGAAAATCACATTCCCAATTCGCAGTTCTTAGGTATAAGAGTATAAGTGTAAAAGTTTTTTCCATTACAGTTAATTTAACGAAAAGCTTTTCTTCTAATTTGATTATACTATATTCAACTCCAACTTCAGCAAGTTTTCTACTTATTCCACATACACAACCGCCTATAGCCCGACCATAATTAGAGATTCGTTTAGCTGGTTCAAAATATAAATCAAATTCTCCAAAATATTTTTTCCACTCTCTCTATTTTATCTTCTGCTAGGTGAGTTTCTATTAAAATAAAAATTTCGTATGTTTTTATATAATTAAAAAACGAAGGATATAAAAATTTATTTTCAAGACCATTGATGTTGTAGGACAATATAGATATACTTAATACATTATTGGTTTCATTATTTAAAAAGCTAAATTTATTTTTAGGCATTGATTTTTGACAGACGTTATTTAGTTTTTTGAGGTATACTGTTGTAAAAGGGTTTCGTAATTGCAATTGATTGATTTAATTGTTTCCCCATATATACTATTTAATACACCATCTCCTTTCAAATTCCCAGATACAAGTTCGTTCTCATCGTTCCACTTAAACCACTTATCTTTGATTTTGATTCTGTCGTCCCTTACTATTATTTTGTGCTCCTTACTGACATATAGAATTTGTTTTCTCAGTATTAAAAACGCTTTTTTATGCTGTTGTTTTTTTTGGCATAAGGTCTCTCTGAATAGAGATGGAGGATCCTGCTAACTTCCTTGTATTTTTAAAGACCTCCTCAATAGCATATGAAGTTTTAAATTCGACTAATACATTCATTTTATTACCATTTTCAAAAATTTTTCGCACTGACTCAAATTTGGGATCGATTTCCAATTTATTCGTAAAAAGTTTTTTAGCCTCGGCCTTTACGTCTGTTGAGGTACATAAACCTTTAATAAATATTTTATTAGAACTAACTTAGTTTTGTAGCCATTTTATATCTTGTTTATTCTCCTCGTTTTCTCCATTTCTTCTTTTAATGTTTTATTCTCTAATCTCAAGGCATTAACTTCTGAACTTATTTCATTTTTTACATCTTCAAGGTCCGCTTTTGTTGGCAAATTTTGTAGTCTGGTATCTAAATTCGCATTTATCGTGTCAGATATTAGTTGAGCAATATCTTAAGGATTCATACTGTTATCAGTTTCAGGAGATATCTCAAAAAGTTTTCTTTTTCTTACAAGTGCTCACCGAAAATTCTGTTGTCGTGCCCTCTCTCTATCACAGAATATTCAAGGCTTTAGAAAGATTGTATTTTGGACAAATTTATTAAAGAATTTAACCAAAGAATTTTCTAAAATCCCGTCTATAAAGTTTTTACTCGTAATTAGGAAACCACATTCAAAATTTCAAAGGCCTCTTTTAAGTATTTTGGCCATGCCAAAAAGAAGGCATGAGTTTCCACAAATAAGGAACCCACAAAAAAATTTCAACTTCGTAGTTTCAGCCGTTGGTCAGGGGAGACTTTTTCCCTCTTTCAAAACTTTTTTTTATCCCGTTCCTGGCAAAACTCACAAAAGTACCATACCAGCGAGTTAGATCATATCAGAATTGCCACATATTCAAAAGTTCAGCTTTCTTTCCAAATGGGTTTGAGCAGGCCGCCAAGGAGTAGACTTTTCGCGTTATTACATAAAATAAATTTTAAAATATGTTCAGTTTTCCGCAAATTTAAGTTTTTCATAATAATTAAGAATGGATTTTAAATCAAAATTTTGTTGCTTGAGGTGACTTAATGTGTGTTCATTGTAAACAAATTTTATAACATTGAATTACGATAAAATTTACATATTTTCTTAAATGACCATAATCAATATAAATTGTGATAAATTTAATATAAATCATAAAATAGTATACATTCATTTTAATGAAGATTCTTAAATTAATGTCTTTATTAAAATGTACATTTTTTCTCAATTAAATTATGCTTATATATATTATATTATGCTTATCAAGTTAATTGTTGCATAAATTTTTAAAAGCATTTTATACTGATATATAAAATTTAAAATAACTATACTACTATAAATATACTAGCTATTTATTTTAATTAGGCGTATACTTAATTTCATTTATAACAAATATAGCTCATACGTACTGGGTGTTTTTGTTATTCTTAGAACTTCTCAAAAGTTCCACTATTTAATACCTATTTAAATTATGATACAGGGTTGACATTTATTCGGGTTTTTATTTTAATCGAATAAAATATAAAACAATTTTTAATCGAAAGATCAATTGATTTATTTTTAAAAATTATTCATTTAATCGAACGAATAAAAATAATTTATATCCTTATAATGAATAAAATTTTCAAACCTAAACAAAGATATATTTGCAATTTTAAAATTGTTTGATATTATGTTTGGGGCATGCAAACATACTTATAATAAACATATATATATACTTGCAGCCACTATTTCCAAACATATATATATTTACAGGAAAGCATAATTACTCGTATATTTGCACGCACATATTTTATATTAGAAGCAAACGGAAATGTTTTCCAAACAAATGTATATTACCAGAATTTATATTTTCAGCAGGGCGTTTTTTCAGCATGTATTTTATATGCATAATCTCAAATTGATAAATTTTGGATAAAGTTTTATTGAAAGATGTATTTATTTCTAATTATTCGTTTTATTCAATTAATCTTCGAAATGTATTCGAATTATTCGTCATTCGAAAATCGTGTTTTTAAATTCTCCGATCTTTTCTTTTTGTTTGTTAAATAAAAAGAATAATTTTTATTCGAGTGACAAATCTAGTACTTACCTTGTATACGTAGGGGAGGCTGGGGTGAAATTATAGCACTCTTCTTCTGCTTTTTTAGCAAACGATGCAAAAATTGCTCTATTTTTCGTGTTCCTACATATTTTGTTCTATTTTAAAATAACCCGATTGAAAAAACACATATGATGAATTTCATATCAAAACCGATATGCGTTGAACCCGACCCTCTCAGAATTTGGCAAAACTCTGCATACAGCTACATTTTACCTATACAAACACAGCCTCATATTTAGAATTACATTTTAGAAAATATGTGGGCGTGGCAAGGTATATGGTATATGGTATATATATATATGTACTTTCAAGCTGTGATTACTACGGAATGGCTGAACCGATTTAAAAGATATTTAATTAGCTTTCGAAAGCATACACTGAACAAATATATTATATTACACTGAAAGTTTTTTTTGGCAAAAATAAAACTTTAAACTGGGAAAACACTTCAAAAACCAAGTGTTTTTTTCCAAAAAAAAAAAATTTCAGAAGGATCTATTTAATATATATAACATATCTAAAAACTAAAATGGCGTTTTTTTTTTCTTTTTTTTAAATTTTTTTAAGAATTTGCATCTCTTGTTAACTTCCTTATATTTTGATATCACTGTGTGACAAAAAAAATAAAGTAGCTATACTTTAAAAATTATACAGATTTTTTTGTAATTCTAATGGATTAGAACAAGAATCGTATTATCAAATTTTTCAGACACCCGCAAAATATCGACTTACCCTTGATAAGTTTTTTTTTATTTTTATTTTCTTAGATTTAATATATAATTTTGCGCAGCTAATACTTTAGATGAAACTTCACTAAAAGTTAGCAAATATTCCGAAAGTCAACAGTATGAGCTGCGCAAAATTAGTTTTTAGATATGTTATATATATATAAATAGACCTTTCTAAAAAAAAATTTTTTTGGATAAAAACACTTGGCCTTTGAAGTGTTTTCCCAGCTTAAAGTTTTATTTTTGACAGTGTATGATTTCGAAAGCTAATTTAAATACCTTTCTAATGGCTAGTAATTACAGCTTGATTGTACATATTATCGTCATTTTTTAAAAACTTCGATACCTTGCTACGCCCACATATTTGCAAAAATGCAATTTCTTAATATGAGGTTGTGTTTGTATAGGTAAAATGTAGCTGTATGCAGAATTTTATCAAATTCTGAGAGGGTCGGGTTCAAAATGTGCCTTTTTTTATAGGTTTTGATATGAAATTCATCATATGGAGCTTTATATAGTTTTATCTAATTTTAATATGAAAATTATTCCGTAAATATGCAAAAATTTGCATTTACAACATATATGCAACAACAAATCGATGCCATTTTGAGGCAAATTCTTTTATTCGGAAAAGTATTTGGTCAACATCGTGTAGCCCAAACTGGCTACAAACATGAATTTTTATGAAAGTCACTGCCTTGTTAATGACAAAATATATAGAAATTTATTTTTACACAACAAGAACCAATAGCTAGAATGTCTAACAATGTATTAACGTTAACAAAACAGAATTTACTACTTCACACCCATTACCACTCTACCTAAAACTTCCCTACATGAATATATTAAAATAAACATGTTTAACCAAAAAGTTTGTCAAGCATAATTTCAATGCTTTTTCCACAGAAATGCAGCGTGAAATGTTAAAACCAACACACAAACAGTACAGTTTTAACAAACATGCACACAAAAATGAAAAGACCAAAATATGTAGAGAAGAAACACAATAAAAGATAAAACTAATAGCGAAAAAAAGTCCCCATACATTTTGTATGAAACTCAAAAATTGCATGGCTGCTGATCAGAATAAAAACATTTCAATTTCTAACTAAAAATGTATTACTCTCTCCATATGGGAAAAAAATAAAGGGAGACTCTCAATTTTTTTTGACATAGGGTTGCCATAATTTAACTACATTTTTTGTTCTCTTGTGCATTGTTGCTTTTTCTGTACTTTGTTTACAAACAAAGAAAAGGAGAAACTTAGTAAAAATAAGTAAACAACACATACATTTTAATTATTTTACACATACATGTAGAAAATACCAAAATAAAATTTATAAACAAACGTAAAAAACTGCAAATAGCCAGTGCCGCAATTTTAATTCATCGCCCTGTCTTTCACTTAAGTTATTATGTTTTGGCCTTTATTGTGAACACCTTCTGAGGTGTAGAAAATTATTTTAAAAAAAAATGTTTGGTTTCATCATGTAAAATTGTGTCAACATGAAATGTTTTTGTACTTGTGCTGGCAAAGGAGAAGTGAGATGTTGCCGGTATTTAAAATAAAATAAAATGTCTTTAAAAGTTTGAATGTCTACACTTTATACGGCGTAGCATGCTCTCGTCGTAGTAGGATGTTGCATTTTTTTTTTTAATTCTATTTTATTAAAAATGCAGTACGTGTTTAATGTTATAGTCTTTAAATTGTAAAAAATAATATAGCATACTTTTAGGTAGGGCTGTCATGTGAAAATTATATTAGAATATATTTGCGAATGCATAAAAAGATTGTATGCAAAACATGTTTTTGCTAAAAGTTAAAATATTATGTGGGGTTAAATAAAAAAATTATAAGTCTTGCTTTTTTGTGCACAATATGAATTTATGTGGCAAATAATTTACACAATAGTGAAAATTACGAAGTAGTACGTGAAATGTTGTTAATACAAATTCATTAAAAATTTGAGGGTTATCTACAAGTGAAAATTGTTAAAGGATTTTAGAGCTAGCAGTAAATTTAAAAGTATTAGACATAATATAGAAAAGGACCGAATAGTGTAATTCTGGCTCTCATTAACCCAAAGCTAAGGTTAAAAAAAATACGTTTGCCTTTTAAAATTCTGGGCTTTTGATTTTGTTTTAAACCTGAGCCACACTCATACATACATAGAGAAAAGGATTGGTTGGAATTAGGTCAGAATCACAAACTTTATTTGATAGGACGTTATTTTAGTCGAAATAAAACAAAAATACGGCATTGGTAATAAAAAAGAGGGAAATTGTACAAATAAAATTCGGTTAGTACATACAGAGAACAGTGATAACCGAATTTGTCGAAAACCCAATTTAGGTAGTTGCACGTACTTTTACATCTACTTTACATCTACCAACACTTGCAGTTGCTTCTACCATATTAATTACTCAGTTAATAAATAACACAATATTTCATGGTTTTAATCTTTTATGTATAAAATTATATGTGCAGGATAAAAAATTAACAAAAATATAATTGTTAAAATTTAGTAAATAAAAGATAAAAACATATGTTTTTAATTTCTGATGCATACTTCTCTAAGGATATATTTTAATGGAGCAAATCCTTAATTGTCATAGATACGAGTACCCAGCAACATAAAGTGGAAGTAGTTCTTTAAGAACATCTTTAACTTGACTTCCAAAGCATTAGTATGCTCACATTTTTCGCATTCATAGAAATTATTGTTAACAACTACCAAAAATGTTAAATTAAAGTTGTTTTAAACAGCATTTGCATCACCACATAAATTAATTGGTATCTAAAAAAAAGCAACAAAAAGCCTAAAAATCTTTAAAAACAGCTATTTAAAGCTCAAAATCGGTATATGCAAAAAATTCAACTAGAAATGCACAACTGGATAAAAAAAAACATAAAAAATTAAAAAGGCTAAAGCTATGTACAGACGGTGGTCAGATCTTACAATATTGTCAGAAAAATGTTCAGGATATGTCTAACAACAGTGTGAACTTACAACTTTTGTCTTGCAACATTGTCAGAAAAAGCATTGTCTGTACATTGTAAGACAATAATATTGTCAGACATCTGACATTCTTATGAACACCCTACGTTCCCATTATCAGATAATTGCAAGACATTGTAGCCAATTTTTTATTGGCAGATGTGTTTAAATTAATACATCTGACAATGACAGTATTGTCACAGAAATGTTTCTCTCGGGATCTCTCTCGGACCTAGCCTATTTATGTTATAAGGGTCTATTAATACTCCACAAAATTTTGTCCGTTTTGGTCTATGTCGCTTATTTTTGGAGATACTGGACATTTTAAAATATCGCTATATTGTAAAATGGTTTGTATCTCGAAAACTAAGCATGATATAGCAAAATGGACAAAAGCACTACACCGACAACACAAATGTGCACAGTGGTCCGATTCCAGTCATTCCCCGTTTAATTCCATATCGTTCCATTTTGGACCAATGTTCCAATCCATTATCTAACAACAGATCTGGCCATTTTTGCCATAAAAGAATCTGACAACCGTGTGAACTGACCATTTTCGTTGGCAGATAAATTTATTGTTTGATCTTAAAATATTGTAAAATTTGACAACCGTCTGTACATAGCTTAAGTTATCTTATCTGCAAATAACATTAAATTTTGCTTAAATCAACAGAAAAATGTTGCTTAAAATCTGTGGACTTCTGCTTTCAGAATATTAGCCATTTCACAACCCTTACACACTACAGTGTATTTTAATACATATAAAACTTCGTTTTTTTTTTTTTTTTTGTTTAATATTGCTCATATGGTTGGTTGGTTGGTTGGTTGGTTTAAGTGGCAGCTCACGCTACTCGTGAGCATCAAGTAGAGTCAAAAAGCGACTCCGTTTTGAAAAGACCACACTCATATACTGCAAGACTAACAAAACTCAAAAAACATGTTTTTGAAGAAAATGACTTTAAAGTTTTCAATTCATATCTGCCTCGCTCGACCCTTCTCTATTTATTTATTCACGTTTTTAATAAATAGGAGGTTTTAATGTAGTTTTTTCTTAGTGAGAGTTGTGTGCGAATTCTCCAATTATCGAGAGATCCGTGAGTGGCATAATTTCTATATAAAGTATACACTCTTTGCACCCAATTTAAAGAAAAAAATATACACTCTTTGCACCCACTTTAAAGAAAAAATAAAATATATTATACTCTATCTGGAAAAGTATACATTATATTAATATGAAATTTTTACGCAATATAAGGCATGATATAACTATAAGGCATGGTATAAACATTCTTGAAGTAAATGAGCTATATGTCCATTAGGACGTTTTTTACATGACATCATAATGTACATTTCTTAAATAGATTTATGATTAAAATACATATACTAATCGTATGAGAAGTATTTCACACAACTCTTTTGATACAGAAAGTAAATCGTTTATATTTTATAATTATAGACTAGAACTTCATGAATTTCATGTAAATGCATGTTTCTTGATAAACTTAAAATGATATACACTAACGCATTCATAAAAATGCTTAATTAAGATTTCAAATACATTTTAGTTACAGTACATCCTTAAAACTGCATTCATAAACGAATATTAGCTTAAACTACCCATTTTAAACCTTGTGTAAAAGTTTATATTCGTTTGTGAATACAGTTTTAAGGCTAATATTTGTTTTTCAAATCAAATGTAATTGAAATGCTGTTTAATATTTTTATGAATACGGGTATAAATATTTATCGCAATAATGAAGTTTAGAATAAAATGAAATCGATTTGCAGTTGCATATTTTGTTATGTATATCATCATTTTATTATGCGGCTAATTTTTACTTCTATTGTGTTTCATTTTTTGATCAGTTAAAAACAAATGACAATGCAAGTTGCATTTACTGAAATGTAAGTAGTCCTTTTGTCTAATGAAATTTAATTTGTTTTTACTACAGTGCAGTGGTCTTCACCTAGATAGTATTTTAAGTGTACATAAAGGGTGTCCCAAGAAGAGCGCAATTTTTAAATTTTAAATAAAACACAGATATTTAAAAAAAAATAGTGAAACTTTATTATATCGTAAAGTAGACAGAATGAGGTTATGTATGGAACAATATATCGTGCAGATGGACGCCGCGGCTTTTCAATGACCGTTTTGCATGAATGCTGCGGTATTTCATTAATGCAGCGTCCAATTTCCTCTTTTAAGGCTTGAGTCGTCGTCGGCTTATTCGCGTAAACCATCGACTTCAAAAAACCCCAAAGAAAAAAATCTAATGGCGTTAAATCGCACGATATAGGCGGCCAATTCTGATCTCCAAAACGCGAGATAACACGACCGGGAAATGACTGATGCAGCAATTGAATTGTTTCTCTGGCTGTATGACATGTGGCGCCGTCTTGTTGGAACCACATGACCTCCACATTCATTTCTTCAATTCTAGGCAAGAAAAAACTGGTTATCATTTCACGATACCGAACACCATTGACTGTTTGCGCTTGACCTGCCTCATTTTCATAAAAAAAACGGTCCAATAATTCCTCCAGCCCAAAAACCACACCACACAGTGACACGTTGAGGATGCATTTGCTTCTCGTGAATCACTCGAGGATTTTCCTCACCCCAAATGCGACAATTTTGCCTATTGACGAAGCCATTAAGATGAAAATGGGCCTCGTCACTGAAGATGATTTTATCGGCAAAATCAGCATTTTCATGTTGTCATGTTGGTAAAACAATTTCACAATGAGAATGCGTTGTTCATTCGTGTAGCGCTCCATTTTTACTAACCTCGTACCTTCTACTAGCAAACAATAACAATTGCTCAAATGTCAAACAATGACACTTCGAATGTTGCCAGATTTAAAAATTGCGTTCTTCTTGGGACACCCTTTATTTTCTATGTGTTTTTAGCTGCATTTTATAAGCGCCTATTTTGATTTTTTAATTGCACAAAATTATTTGCCCAAAAGTGAACAAAGTCAATTTCAAAAGTGGCTCTTTACTTGAGATGATGTGAAATGTCTCATATATGTGTAAACATGTGTATATTTAGATTATTATTGTAGTAATTGAACATGTTCTTTGTTAACCATATTCATGTTAGTAACACTTCTTGTAAAATAGTTCGTAGGTATGAGTGTGTTCATACGTATGAATATGACCACTAGCATTAACAAAGCAACAGCAAAAATCTTTACATGCATGAAAGTCTACTTCACACAAACATATCTTCTCTTCATACGTATGTATGCATGTATTAAACACTCTCTCACTCGTAAACTAGCAATAAACACACACTAACTCATATGTTGTTTAACAAAGGTGTTGTGTTTGCTTCAATCATAGAGTAAATATTTTAAAGAGATGGAATACCTCTCATTTGCCTCTCGGAAAACAGTCAAGCTCTGCCCAACTCAGTAAACAAAATTTTTGCTTTAAAATTAAATGAAATCGACTAAGCGATTAAAACTTCAGCAAAATGAAATTAACCGTTTCACTACCGACTTTTTGTTTGTGAATTTATTTCTATTTTGACTTCTGATTCTTGTTTGGGGCCTGAAATAAGAAAGAAAAACGTTCACAAATTTTCAACACCTCAATTTCAACATCCTCAAACACAGTTTTCTACCTTTAAACCTAAATTTTGTCAACACAACCTAAATTTCTCTTAAAAAAACTTTTTTTACGCTTTGATTGGTTACTGAGTTAGGCCAAGCTGGTGAAGAAAAATAAAGAGGACGGGTTGAGTACCTAAGAGTAGTTTAGAGGGACTCTGCTTGAATATGATATTTTTTTATTTTTCTCTTTTGCAACTGATTTCCCTTCGTAGTTTTCATTTTCTTTAACATCCACTACAGGCAAACAATACAATCTATACATACCTATTCCTGCAGGAAAACATTAAACAATCTGACTGTTACTGATAGAAAAAAGAATTGTAAAAATAGAAGAAAAAACCATATATACATTTCATCCGTTAACCACATACTATTGTAGGTTTTATTTTTTTCCTCAGTTTCTGCCATTTCGGTTTACCATCAATACACACATTTGCTTTTATGGCTAAATGAAAAAGGGAGTAGAAATGATTGTAACATTTAATTCTTTCGCACCACTCCTTGGCCAAGAAATTTTGTGTTAGTAACTTTATTTAAAAACTGTTGCTTTAATTTTTACACTTCTTCTATATAGAGTCATTCCAGAAGGTCTATTGACGAAAATATTACTTTTTGAACTTAACCCATTCCGACTTGAAGGAAACTTGATATATGTAGTTTCGTAATTAGTATGACAAAACAGTTTGTTTATTTTTTTTTTACATTCGTTGTCGTTCGCGTTTTGTCCCTTTAGGACTCACGCTCAGGATTGTGAACTTTGATGTTTTCACCTTAAGCTACAAATATTTCCGAAAGTAATATTTATATTGAGATGACAAAAGTCGTATTATATTTTTAACTAAATTATATTTTCTAAAATATGTTATATTTTTTAAATTATTTTACGTTAAACTTGAAAAATTAAAAACTGTTTGCGTGCAGCTTGGTTCTCAAATTTGTTTTTTTTTTTTTCAAAATTTTAAAAATACATACTGTTCAAATGGTCGCAATTATGGATCGCGTTGTCCGATTTTAAGATATGTGAAGATTGAATTTCTAGGCTTTTGACAAAGAATTAAAATAACTTAAAAATTAGCCTTTTTTCACAAATATCTTAAAATACGTCTCGTTTTTTTCTAAAATTTTTGTTTGCAGATTGATCTATATGTCCTCTAAAACAAATAAAAATTTCAGATTACAGAATCAATATGTTCTTTAGAAAAACACTTTTTGCCGATGTTAGTACTGTTTTATAGAATAGAAAATAAAAATATTATAGAGTTTTGTTAATGAATTTATAAATCACTTTATTTTTAATTTTATTTTATGATTAGTTTTTATTAAAATTAAATATTTTTCAAAGTTCTGGATATTTATGTTGTTTTATATTGAATACAATCGTAGTACTAGTTATCAAAAAATCGATTTTGTAAAACATATTTTGTTTCTCAAATCTAAATTTTTTATATGTTTCAGAGGAATCTGCAAAAAAAAAATATGAAAAAAGAAATATAGTTATTGAAAAGCGTACAAAGCTTCGCATATATCAGAATAGACAAAATAAGCTTCGAAATAAAATGTTTATTTTTAAAATAACCACCAATTGAACATTATGTACTTTTATTAATTTTTACAAAAATACCAATTTTAACCGGCGATTAAATGCCAACGACAACGACTGTAAAAAAAATAAACAATTTGTTTTGTCACACTAATATATGTATCAAGTTTCATGGAAATCAGAAGGTGACGAGCTGATAACTATCAACGTTGCTTTTGCAACGACCCTAATTAATGTTTGCACTTGTTTACAGTTATAAAATATGTTTGTCATATTACAGTCGCCAGTTTCATTGAATATAGTTCCAAATGGGAAAAATAATTTTTTTTTTCTTAGAAAACATTATCCCATTCCGAAGCCGGTCGAAAGTGGCGCATTGCTGAAAAAAGTGAATTATTATTAAATTATCAAAAATTTTATTTTTTATTTGATAAAGGGTGTCCCAAGAAGAACGCAATTTTTAAATCTGGCAACATTTGAAGTGTCATTGTTTGACATTTGAACAATTGTTATTGTTTGCTAGTAGAAGGTACGAGGTTAGTAAAAATGGAGCGCTACACGAATGAACAAAGCATTCTCATTGTGAGATTGTTTTACCAAAATGGTGAAAGTTTTGCGGCTACAGTTCGCAAATTGCGATCAATTTGGGGTCACAATAATGCTCCAAAAGAGTCAACTGTAAAGAGATTAATGGATAAATTTGCCGAAACTGGGTCTGTTAGTGATGTAAAGACAACAACGCGCCATCGACCAGGTTGATCGACCGAAAATGTCGCAGCTGTACGTGATGATGTCGCTCAAAATCCATCCACCTCAATTCGACACCGAGCTCAGCAAATTGGTGTCTCCAAATCCACTTTGCAGCGAATTTTGACGAAAGATTTGCATCTTCATGCATACAAAGTTCAATTGACTCAGGAACTGAAGCCAGCTGACCATGGACAGCGAAGGGAGTTCGTTAATTGGGTATTGGAGAGACAACATGAAAATGTTGATTTTGCCGATAAAATCATCTTCAGTGACGAGGCCCATTTTCATCTTAATGGCTTCGTCAATAGGCAGAATTGTCGCATTTGGGGTGAGGAAAATCCTCGAGTGATTCACGAGAAGCAAATGCATCCTCAACGTGTCACTGTGTGGTTTTTGGGCTGGAGGAATCATTGGACCTTTTTTTTATGAAAATGAGGCAGGTCAAGCGCAAACAGTCAATGGTGTTCGGTTTCGTGAAATGATAACCAGTTTTTTCTTGCCTAGAATTGAAGAAATGAATGTGGAGGGCATGTGGTTCCAACAAGACGGCGCCACATGTCATACAGCCAGAGAAACAATTCAATTGCTGCATCAGTCATTTCCCGGTCGTGTTATTTCGCGTTTTGGAGATCAGAATTGGCCGCCTAGATCGTGCGATTTAACACCATTAGATTTTTTTCTTTGGGGTTTTTTGGAAGGCACATTAACGATTTGTAGAACAAATCTCAAAATTCAAAATTCATTCATCTTTATGCAGTTTGACTTCAAATACAGGTATCGGGTTAATCACAGCAGAATTGGTTTTCTAGTCAATAGCATAACTCAACAATTAATTTATCCTGATTTCATGGATAAACCTACAAATATCAAACTATTTAAGACAGCGTATTTAAGAAAGAAAACAACAAAAATTAAAGGATCTTCATCGTACTTAAAAGCAAGTTTTTCAAGAAACTTTTAGTTCCTGTCTTAGAAGGGAGGTAATGTGGAGGCTTCCCCAAAACAACTTTCAAAACTATTTTACAATTATAACTCAGAGACTTTATTGTCAAATATTTTCAATTCAATTTTGGAATTAATTTAAAAAAGAAACCAAAAAATTTATTTTATATAAATTTAAATAAAATTGTTTAATAAAAATAAATAAAAAGTTGGGACTTATCACGTTCCCATAACTCCATTAAAAAACATTTTATTAAAAATAGATTATTTTGTCAAAAATTAAACAAAATTTGATTGTTTTCAGAAAAGTTTGCATAATTTTCGGAAAAATGTCACTTGAGTTTTATTAGACAATAATTATCTTTAATTTTATTTCAAAACTCTTTAACTGTTAGTAGCCTGGGCACAACAAAGATCCCTTAAACTTAATTTAAATTTCGATTACAAGTCTGTAAAGCTTTTAAATTGATCAAAATTCACTCAATTCACTTAATAGAAATAAGTATTTTATGTAACTTGATCAATATAGGGTTAATATTTCCATTTTTGACCACATAATACAAACTAGCAAACTTACAGAAATACTTCTTTCAGATTTTGATTGAGCTTGAGTATGGGCATTTCCATAGAAAGCTCAACAGTGACTGAAAAATTAAAAGTGGACAAATACCAAAAGTCTGACTTGTATTATCAAAGAAAAATACTTAAATTTTTTTAAATTAAAAAGTCCAAAGGATATTTTAGTTGGTATTACCGTGATCGATTAATCGACATTATTCGAAAAACGGGTTTCTTTCCAAACAATTAAAATTTATGAAAAACCGGTTTCGATTTTAGGAATTTGAAAAATACCGGTTATTGGCTTTTTAAATGTTATACAATTATACTCAAACATAAATTTTTTTTATAAATTTGATACATTCATGCAGGTGTCAAATAACTTTTTTTCTAATTGTTTTTTCTGTTAATTAAAGTAAATTATCACAAATAAAATTATAATTTTTCTGTTAATATGGAAAAATATTCATGATCTTTAACTGAACTAACCAACAACTCACATACAATTTATATAGATCAACAATAAAAATTCACTAATAATTTGAATAATTTAAGTTTTTACTTGAAGTATTATTATTCATTTTGAATCACATTTTTTCGATAGTTTTCAAAAAACAATAATAATTTTTACAAATCATTTAAAATTTTGTGTTGTACCTTTTGCATATACCTTTTGCAGACCTGCATAAATATTCCGTTTTTAACAATCAATTTTGTAAATTTATGGTTTATAATATATTGAAGCTAAAAAATAATACTTAAGAAAAATCCGGTTATTCGACAACACAAAAAATCGGGTTATTCGATATTCGAAAATTCAACTTTAAAAAAAAACCGAAACCCACGATACAAAAAAAACGGTTTAAAACCAGTTTTTAAAAACCATCCCATTGATTATAATTTAGGAACATGTAGAGCTTCTTACGTTGTACACAAAAATTTGAAAAAGTAAAAATAAAAATAATATGTTTTTCCTTGTTTTTCACCTCATTGAAACGTACAACCGTAACGTTTGTGACTATGAAAATGTCCATATGATAAATGGTACAAAACTCATCAATCTTACTTTTAAGGGTTATTTGTGCTAAAGAAACTATACAAAAATGGGAATCAAATTAAAAGTATCTTAAAGATCTATCTAATGTTTTGCTAAATTTATTTATAGGGGTATATGATTTTTTTTTTTTATGCCCCAACTACGTATTCAAATTTCGAACAAAATTGAATAAAGTTCCTAAGTCCTATATTACCAGAAGTATTTAGTTGTTTAATAAGAAAGTTTTAACCGTTGCTATCGCAAAACATTTTGGAATTTTAGGTCTATTAAAAGTTAAATTTTCTCGTGTGAGAATTATATGGAATATCACCGATTACTTCATTCAGATTTTTTTGAATTTTGTGCACGTTGTGTGGGGTAAACAACTAAACATATACCCTTTCAAATATATTTAGTAAATCAGTGATAAAACTTTAAAATGCCTTTAATTTAATACAAATTTCTATACATTAAGTTTCTTTTTAACAAATGTGAAAAAAGCCAAATTAAACCAAACATGAAATACGTATTTGTGGTAGTTTATTATAAACGCTTTGTGATTCTGCTTAAACAGAATTTTCACACGCTGGTTTAAACAACTTTTAAGCAAATGCTCCGATGTTTTTTTTAACATTAATCCCAAAAGTATGCTTAAAATCTATATAAAACATTCAGCCTATTGGTATGCTTTATATTTTTTTTTTGTTTAATTTTCACCCCTTATCATAACTTTTTTTTTATATCATGCTTGGGATTTTTTCTTTAGCATTGAAATTTCACTAGCATTAGCTCACAATTCGGTTCACTAACCGAGATATAAAAAAAACGGACAAAATGTTTGCCGAACTTAAACTACACTCAACAAAAAAAAAAAAAATTGGTAATAAATTCAGCAAAAAATTTAGCTTAGTCAGCAAAATTTTAGTAAGGAGGGTGCTTACAAAAAATTGCTAATGTCAGCGAGCTCATTTCTAGCAACAAAATTAGTAGATTCAGCAAACGTGAATTAGAAATTAAAAAACCCTTGCTAAAAATTAATATAATAGACTGAAAAAAAACACAAAACATTTTTAGAAAAATTAATTTATTTGCTGAAAATCATAAAACAAATTTTTGTGAAGCTTTTAAAAATAATTTATAATACGTTACAAAATATAATATATACTCCCAAATGGAAAACATGAATTAATGTTATATTTAAAATATTTAAGTAATTATATAAAACATAAACAAAATTATCAATGGCTGTCTAACTGATGCTAACTTTAAAATTAATGCAAGTGCCGCAGATAATGAAACGAAACGAGAAAATAATACAATGTAACATATAAAACCCTTTTTTGCAATAAGAAATAGGAAACATAAAAATATTTGGCTTTAGTCTGTCTACCTGATGTATATTTGTTTGTAATTTGACCACACTAGATTATTAATCACTATAAACATTTAGTTTGCAAATACACATTTAATCTTTATTAAATTTAAATATTTTATTTTGTCTTTTATTTAATTAATAGACAACTACAAAATTCAAACTGTTTTAATTCACAAGTTTGTTTTATGTATGAAAAACTGATACAAAAATCTTCCATGGTTGTATCATTGACATGCCGCAACATCTAATTTATTATATCTTTCAATCTGGTTGTAGTCCACACTATTAATGTGCTAATCAGTACAGTTTTTTTAGCAAACTAAATTAGTAAAACATTAGTAATATACTAGTAAAACATTAGTAATATACTAGTAAAACATTAGTGCAAAACAGTTAAGTGCTGAATAAATATAACTAAAATTTTAGCTGAAAATATAATTTTTGATAAAAACTTACTGAAAAATTGTATTCCTGATTTATAAGACGTTTTACTAACTTTTCTGCTAACTTTTTATTTTGAGTGTACGCAATGAATTTCTATAATACAAATGTGTTAAGTGTTATGATTCCATTCGTTCTCCGTTTCATTCCATATCGTTACATTTTAAACCAATGTTCCATATTATCAGAATGATTAACTAAATTGGCATTTTTGTTTACCAAAACACGTACGTGATACATGTGGCTGTTTCTAAAAAAATTAATCCCTCTGGATCTTTCCCGGCCCTAGAGTATTTGAACTATGCGAGTTAATTATTCTTATTATTATCTGATAGGGTGAGCAGTAAAGCGTCAAAAGCAGCACAAAATTTATGTCATAAGCCCAAGTATTCCTGATTTATAAGACGTTTTACTAACTTTTCTGCTAACTTTTTATTTTGAGTGTACGCAATGAATTTCTATAATACAAATGTGTTAAGTGTTACGATTCCATTCGTTCTCCGTTTCATTCCATATCGTTACATTTTAAACCAATATTCCATATTATCAGAATGATTAACTAAATTGGCATTTTTTGTTTACCAAAACACGTACGTGATACATGTGGCTGTTTCTAAAAAAATTAATCCCTCTGGATCTTTCCCGGCCCTAGAGTATTTGAACTATGCGAGTTAATTATTCTTATTATTATCTGATAGGGTGAGCAGTAAAGCGTCAAAAGCAGCACAAAATTTATGTCATAAGCCCAAGTTTTAACGAAGTTTCGTCAAAAAGTTTAGCAGTTTAGGTTCGGTCATCAAATGGTTAAAAAATCGCCATTTTATAAAATGGTTAGTATCGCAAAAACTAAGCGAGATATAGCAAAACGGACACAATACTTGCAAAGTTTTACGTACGGAATGCGTTCCAATAATATAAATGAGCTAGGTGGTCCCGTTTCATTCCATATAGTTCCATTTTGAACCAATGTTCCAATCTATTTGTATTTTCACGAACGTATTTGGGTAAATTAACAATTAAGACATCCTGTGGCTGTTTCATAAAAAATTAATCACTTGGAATCTTTTCCGGACCTAGAATATTTTATCATGAAAGTTAGTAAATGCTCCTGTTTAGCCCTGATTTCATTGATATTCACCATTATTAAGTTTTTCGGAAATCTTATCTATCAATTGTAATTTGTTTCCTTTAATTGATGCTTTACTAATGATAATGAAATTTAAAATGATTGCCATTAATCCATGAAATCAAATCAATGAAATTCATTATCAATAATTAACAAAATGTTAATGAAAATAATTTCATTACAATTGATATTAATGAAATGGTAATAAAATCATCGATTAATTAGCCCATGTATGTTTTATATATATTTCAATTAAAATTCATCAAAAAAAAAGACACAAGAATTTACATTTTAATTAAAACAACAAGCGTATTGTACAAAAATGTTTACCTTTGTTGTAAAACTCCCTTTTATTATTTCTAAGGCATCATCACATCATGTGTCACTATTTAAACCTATCTAGTGTTAATTTTTTTTTTCTGTGTTTTGTACTTTTTGCATTTGTTTTTTTGGCAAGTTAACAAATGTTAACATGCTATTGTCAGTACTATACAAAGATAGACACACACCCATAAACATACAAAACAAATGTCACAAGCGAAATGCGAAATACCCTTATTGTCACTCATTTTAACGGAAATACGCATTTACACTTTTACGCTTTTGTATAGCTGTATAAAATTTGCATTTACAGTGTGCCTCTTCTTTCTATAAATATTGTATAAATGTGGGGTGTAAATGGATGTGTGAATATGATTTTTTTTTACTTATCTATGTATAAGTAAAATTTTGTGAAAGTTTGTGTGTGTGTGTTTTTTTTTTAATAGAGGGTGATAATATGGTATTTGAAAACAAGAATGGCCTTGGGAGTTTTTCTTATACAAAATTATATAATTTGTCAAGAATTCGTAGAAAAATCCGCTTTATTAATAAGCCCCTGGAGACATCTTCAGTTTACTTATTTTTTTTTTTTAATCTATCAAACATTGTATTGTCAGCTATACAATACAATATTAAATATCGAACAATATCAAATATCGAACAATATTATTCGAGCAAATTCGGGCTTTTTATCCAGTTTTATTTTCAGAAATAAACTATGTATGATGTATGCATAGAATAATATTGTATGACTACAATATGTATAAAAGTAGTTGTAACAGATGTCAACTACATAAAAAATATGATTTTATACACACCCACATACACACAGTCATACTACGATGTCCCTTAATATACGAAGTGTCGATTTAAAACCCCCAGTTTAGTTCCCAAAGAAAGAAAACGATTTTTTTTGGTGGGGGGAGGGGGAGGTTAACCCGTGCCGAATTTCTGCCGAAAATGTCCAATTTTTCTAAAAAAAATCTCTTTTTTTGAGGGATTTTATTAAAAAAAAAAGTGGCTTTTTATTAACAACTACCAAAATTTTATTTTTTTATATTATTTATTTTATTCATTTAATACATTCAAAATTTTTCAGATATGGAGCTCTGTCTTTATCGGATATCACTAACCCACTGTAGCCTGGAGTCAGAAATGACCCACGAATTTGATTGAAATGTAAAAACGTAATTTTGTTATGTAATTTAATTTGCAGATGCCGTTTGCAAAAAAAAAAAAAAATTAAATAAATAAATCGAAAAAATTTTTATTATTTTATGAAGCGACTCCTTTTTACCAAGGACCCAAAATAACTATTATCAAATTTGATAATCATATTAAAAGTGGATTTTTGATTATTAATAACCAACTTAAAAAAAATATTTCTTGAAAATAATTATAATCTTGCAATAATTATAATTATAAAATAAAGGATCTTTAGCTCAATAAAACAAAAGACAAAAAGTTATTTAAAAGATCGAAGAAAAATAAGAAAATTTTAAAAACAGAGAGCACACGGAAATGGATTACAACAATCTTTATTATAAGTTTAAGGCGGACCAAGAATTAAAGAAGAAGATTAATAGGTATAAGACAATCAGGAATAAAGAAGTGAAAGTGAAGGCAACAATAACATTTCTTATACGTTGTCGGAATTCAGGTATAATTCCAAAGTTCATTAGGAATTCTACTAAAACTAATTCGGACGTTATAGAAGTCAGCAATCAACTTCCGGATTCATTCAATCTGTACAGAATAAGGTTCTAAATTTGGCAATTAGGCAAAAACACGAATCTTTAAGACACGTTTCAAAAAAATTAAAAGAAATAACTGCCAGTGTAAATCAACAGTTAAATGAAGAAGAGTTTAGAAGATTTGTTAAACACCAAGATCATATGGCTGTAGTTTTAAGTTTCCAGGTAAAAGAGGTTCAGAAGAAAAAGTTTAACAATCTTATTAATTTGCAACAGAGAGAATTAGACATAAGACATAATAACAAATGGTTTGTTAACAAATCTGATGTTAACATCCCTGCTGATGTCGAATGGGTTCTCTCTCTAGGACGAAAACATGCACTTCCTATTAGAGGAAGAGATTTTCCAGTTTTAAAAATGATAGCAGATAGTGAAGATTTTATTCAAACTTTAAAAGAGAAGGAGGATCAGGAAATAGCTAGGAATAGGTTTACGAATATTATAGATAGCCATTTGAATAGGGAAAGACTTACTAATAGAGATAAATTTATGGTAGAAAAAGTAAATACAACTAGAAAATTCTTAAGTAATAATAAGGACTTACTTATTTTAGACGCAGACAAGGGTAATACAACGGTAGCAATGAATAGATGCGACTATGTTACAAGAATGAATAACATTGTAGGTGATATTGACACATATGAATTATCAAATAAGGATCCTACTAGCAGATTACAGACAACGAACAGTAGTTTGGTTGAGGACCTCTTTAAGTTGAAGATTATCACGCCATTAGAAAGGAACAGATTTAGGACTAATATATCTACAGCACCTAGATTGTATGGGGTGCCTAAAATTCATAAAGAACAATTTCCCTTGAGACCAATTTGTTCTTTTGTAAATTCCCCATCTTATGAACTTTGTAGATATGTTACTAGTATTCTGAAGAAAGTAACTGAGAATTCTAAATACAATGTAAAGGATTCTTTAGAATTTACAGAAAAGATAAGGAACTTAAAGATACAAGATGATGAAAAACTTATTTCACTTGACGTTGTATCTTTGTTTCCTAGTATTCCAGTAGATAAAGCATTAGATATTATTGAGGGCAAATGGAATATTATAAAAGAATACACGAAAATTGGTAAGGACCTTTTTTACGCATCTTGAAATTTTGTATAGGAGATAACAGATATTTTAAATATGATAATAGAAAATATTTACAACGATTGTCAGATTGTGGCTGACATAGTAATGGAAGAATTATTAAATTCATTTATTGAAAAATTAGATGTAAAACCAAAAATAATTACAAAATACGTTGATGATTTGTTCTGTATTATTCACTATAATTCAGTTAATAATATTTTGTCAACATTTAATTCTTTTCATGAAGATATAAAATTTACGATAGAAGAAGAATGTAACTCTAAAATTCCCTATTTAGATACATTGATAATGAGAAGGAATAACATCTTAAAAATAGATTGGTATCAAAAACCAACAGCTTCTAGTAGGATTATAAACTACCATTCAAAACACCCCAAGAGAATAATAATTAATACTGCGAAAAATCTAATTGACAGAGTATTAAGAATAAGCGATGTAGAATTTCATGAAACTAATATAAGAAAAATTAAGGATATTTTGAAGAATAATAATTACCCAATACATTTAAGCTGCAAATTAATAAGACAATTTAAAAACCGGAATAATGTTAATACGATAAGGGTTGCGGAACCCAAAATTTATAAATCTTTAACTTATGTTCCTCCTATACCTGAAAGATTAGAAAAATCCAAAATTTTCGATGATAAGAAATACTTAGTAGCACATAGAACATATAACACATTAGGTTCACTATTTAGCAAGACAAAAGATAAAATAAGTAAATTTGATATGTTCAATTTAGTTTATAAGATACCATGTAGGGGTAATGACACAGAAAATTGCACTAAAGTATACGTAGGTACCACAAAGAATAAACTGAAAACTAGAATAGCAGGTCATAAATCCGATCAAAAATATAATAAAACCACTTCTACGCAAAAAAACAGCATTATCATTACACTGCAGCAACTCCAAGCGATGTAGAATTTCATGAAACTAATATAAGAAAAATTAAGGATATTTTGAAGAATAATAATTACCCAATACATTTACGCTGCAAATTAATAAGACAATTTAAAAAACCGGAATAATGTTAATACGATAAGGGTTGCGGAACCCAAAATTTATAAATCTTTAACTCATGTTCCTCTTATACCTGAAAGATTACAAAAATCCAAAATTTTCGATGATAAGAAATACTTAGTAGCACATAGAACATATAACACATTAGGTTCACTATTTAGCAAGACAAAAGATAAAATAAGTAAATTTGATATGTTCAATTTAGTTTATAAGATACCATGTAGGGGTAATGACACAGAAAATTGCACTAAAGTATACGTAGGTAACACAAAGAATAAACTGAAAACTAGAATAGCAGGTCATAAATCCGATCAAAAATACAATAAAACCACTTCTACGCAAAAAACAGCATTATCATTACACTGCAGCAACTCCAATCATTATCCAGATTTTGATAACACATCAATTTTAAACACAGAAAGCAATTATAAACGAAGATATACATTAGAAATGTTACAGATCATAAAAGTACCATCAACACAAAGGATTAACTATAAAACAGACACATCTAATATTGCACAGAATTACAGACATTTAGTCAATAGGAAATAATAAAATTATTATAATTCTCATTTAGATTTTAAGAAACTATTAATTTAAAATTGTTTGCTATGTTATGATACTTCAATTATTTATACTTTGTTTTCTGGGTTAATTTTTTAATTTGGCATTAGAAAATATAATATAATATAATTATTTAAATTTATTTTCATCGGGATAAACATTAATTGCATTTATAGTAATTAAATGTGCTAAAGTCCCAAAACTTATTTAACAAATTGTGAAAAGCAATCTGATGTAGGCGTGTCCCTATCCGGATTTCATTCCTGCCTAAGGAAATCTTCAGGGGACTTTGTTATTAGAATTTCTAGAGATATTTGTTATGTTAAATCACAAACTCAATGAGAATTTCTTGTCCTCGTCTAGGAGCGAGATTCAAAATTTAAAATATCAAAGAAAAAACAAAAACAACAACAAAAAATTGTCACAATTGGCTTTGTCATCTTCCAAATACTACTCTGTTTTTTTGACAGACCTAGCAATGTAGTGACGTTTATTCAAGTAAATCAACAATAGAAAATCATATGTTTTCTATTAGTGTCAGTTACATTTAAATTTGCACAAGCACCTGCATATTTGTTATTTAAATTTATTTTCATCGGGATAAACATTAATTGCATTTATAGTAATTAAATGTGCTAAAATCCCAAAACTTATTTAACAAATTGTGAAAAGCAATCTGATGTAGGCGTGTCCCTATCCGGATTTCATTCCTGCCTAAGGAAATCTTCAGGAGACTTTGTTATTAGAATTTCTAGAGATATTTGTTATGTTAAATCACAAACTCAATGAGAATTTCTTGTCCTCGTCTAGGAGCGAGATTCAAAATTTAAAATATCAAAGAAAACCCAAAACAACAACAAAAAATTGTCACAATTGGCTTTGTCATCTTCCAAATACTACTCTGTTTTTTTTGACAGACCTAGCAATGTAGTGACGTTTATTCAAGTAAATCAACAATAGAAAATCATATGTTTTCTATTAGTGTCAGTTACATTTAAATTTAATTTTTAAATAAGACTAGACTAGTTTTTGCCTCTTTTTATGGACAAGCGTCATCAGTGATTTTCCATTTAAATTGTATTATTATTTGTGTATTTATAATTGTCAGATTGTCTCTATATGATAAATTTTTCAACAACCTGCGGCTGTAAGAATCAAACCTGCGCTCTTTTTACATTACAAACGTAACAAAACCAAGTCATGACCATTTTAGGGATCACACCCAAGTATGGCCCCGAATGTAATGCAGCTAAATTGCAGTTTTCTTTCCTCTTAGCTTTTCGGTTATTGTATATTATACTTAGAATACTGAACTTGTGAAAATTGCACATTATTTGAAAAAAAATAATTGTACATCGGAAGCAGCTGAACAAAAATGTATATTCCTACCAAATTTAAGCAACTTATATATTATATGAATTTTAAATACGTCTATCCCTCGATTTACACGATAGATACGTTCCAGAAAAATCGTGTAAATCGAATTCAAAAAAGTTTGTATTGAAAATAGTGTAAATCGAAAAAGAGGCAATTGCTGTATATAAAGTAATTTTTTAATATATATATATATTTGTTTTAATACAAAAATGTAAATAAAACAAAAACCTAACAAAATGAGTTAACTTATAAATAAAATTTAGTTACAAAATTCATAAAACCAAAAAATAAATTATGAAGCCTGGAATAAAATCTAAAATCCATAAAACCAGGTACTATAAATTAAGCAAAAAATCAATAAAATCGGTCTACTATTTATTAATAAAAAATAATAATTCAGTTCATTAAAAGAGATCAGTTCATTTCAATTTAATAGTGCCAACTAATCTTATCTTCTGGTTGGTGACGGATCACTTTCATCACTCGATAGTATTTCAAAAGTTTCTGTTTCGATGTTGGAGATAACTTCAGCCCGCATAGATTTGGAAATATATTTTGTTATAAGAACGTGTGACGTATTATTGTTCAATTCTTTTATTACCTCCCGATATTGTGAGAGGTCATGAGAAATATATCTCTGGAACTTTAGAGCTCTTTCAATATTTTGGTCATGTTGGACAAAGTGATTTCCTAATTTTCGTCCTAATTCAAGGCCTTCACAAATAATTTCCGTTATCAGTGCAACCATTTCTTACTCGTCTTCACCTGAGTCATTATTATTTATTTAAAACCAATGATTTCATTATATAATACCCTTTGACAATAAAGTTCTCTCAGACATTTTTTTTCAAAATAAACCCGACTCGTCAGCATTGAAAGCTTGAGTATATGAAATAATATCGGCGAACTTTTCTGGATATTCTTCTGCAGCCTCAACATCAGCAGATGCTTGTTCCCCTTTTAGTTTTAAATTATGTAAATAATGCATTTTTTTAAATTAAACCAACCATGACTAGCTGTAAAAGATTTTTTTTTGCTGCTAAGGATGTTGATGCTAGCTCATCCTTAATTTTTTCTTAAATCCGAAATGCCTTATTTGTAATTACATTAGTGTCAATTGGAAATCGCTTTTGGGTTAGGTTTTCAATCCAAATCATTAATGCCTTCTCCATTTTTTCAATTATAGTGTCCCGAACGTACGAAGTTGTACGCTTAGATACATCATACCTAGCTACTAAACTTTTTCCGACAGCGTTTTCATTCTTTTTTATAGATCTAATTGTGGCTTCATGAATGGTATATTTTTGAGAAACTCTTGATAATTTTTCGCCTTTGCGGAGACAATCCAACATTTTAATTTTGATTTTTACAGACATAATTAAAAAAAAAAAAACTAGAACTAGCGGACTTGTATGGTAAACACTGACTGATTTATATATTTGTATATTTTTGATATTTTGATTTTGATTTCATATATTTCGTATGAACGTGCATAAATGGATAATTCCCTTTTTAATTTTATTGTCATTGAGCTTGTGTGTTTTATTTCGATATTAAAAAAATCAATTAAAGACGTAAAAAAACTTGTAGATTAATTTTTTACTAACGTGAGTAGGTATACAAAAGTTTTTTAATTAAATAATCAAAAAAAAAAAAATCGTATAATTCGAGGTAATTTCCATATTCCTTGATTTACACGAGAAATAAAAAAATCGTGTTATATATAATAAATCAAATCAAACATATTTTCTAGGTTGACACTAGTATTTCGATTTGGCTAAAAATCTCATCAGAACAAGAAGTTTTAGAAAAGCTAGAGCCTCCAGAATAGGCAGAGCTTTAACAAAAAGTCTATTAATTATCAATATTAAATTATAATTTCTTTTAGTACTTTACAATAAAAATATTAAGAGCACTCCTTATTTGAAAGATAATAAATATGAAAAAATAGAGGTATCACTTTATTTGTAAAATCAAGCATTAAATTAGAAAACTTTAGGCATTTAATATACAAATTTACCAATTTATAAATCGAATTTACACACTTTGTATGTATGAGTATGACACGCAGTGTGTTTATTATTTTAAAATTACACACATTGAGTGATTTTACAGACATTACAGTAGGGAAAAAGTTGCCTACTATAAATAAGATAAATTTAAACAAAAACTTATTAGGGTGTACATATGTTTGAACAACAAATATTTAATTTGTTTTTACAAACCTGCCATTATTTTAAGAAAAAAAAAAAAACTCTAAACTAAATATTAGATGACCGTGGTGTCAAGATTTTCAACTAACAGTGATTTTGACAAGAAGAGCATTTTTTTAAAAATATTTCTTTATGGACTAAAAGAATGGATTTAGAGTTCAACTTATCATTTTTTTTTTTCGATGCTAGTAATCAAATCAAATTATTTTTTCGATTCTAGTAATTGTTTGGCTTTGAGACGACTTTTCACGATGAGCTTTCATACAGCTTATTTTTTGTATATTGAATAAGTAACATTCCTACACTAACAAGAACTTTTCCATAAAAAATCAACAGTTATTTAAAAGTTTAATCGGTAAAGTTCTTTCAATGGAATATACAGTTTGGAAGATGACAAAGCCAATTGTGACAATTTTTTGTTGTTGTTTTTGTTTTTTCTTTGATATTTTAAATTTTGAATCTCGCTCCTAGACGAGGACAAGAAATTCTCATTGAGTTTGTGATTTAACATAACAAATATCTCTAGAAATTCTAATAACAAAGACCCCCGAAGATTTCCTTGGGCAGGAATGAAATCCGGATAGGGACACGCCTACATTAGATTGCTTTTCACAATTTGTTAAATAAGTTTTGGGACTTTAGCACATTTAATTACTATAAATGCAATTAATGTTTATCCCGATGAAAATAAATTTAAATAACAAATATGCAGGTGCTTGTGCAAATTTAAATGTAACTGACACTAATAGAAAACATATGATTTTCTATTGTTGATTTACTTGAATAAACGTCACTACATTGCTAGGTCTGTCAAAAAAACAGAGTAGTATTTGGAAGATGACAAAGCCAATTGTGACAATTTTTTGTTGTTGTTTTTGTTTTTTCTTTGATATTTTAAATTTTGAATCTCGCTCCTAGACGAGGACAAGAAATTCTCATTGAGTTTGTGATTTAACATAACAAATATCTCTAGAAATTCTAATAACAAAGTCCCCTGAAGATTTCCTTAGGCAGGAATGAAATCCGGATAGGGACACGCCTACATCAGATTGCTTTTCACAATTTGTTAAATAAGTTTTGGGACTTTAGCACATTTAATTACTATAAAATTTTTTAATTATAAAAAAAAAAATTTCCCTGAAGAAGTCTTCCAAAGCGAAGACGAAATATTGGAACTAAATAATTATAATTATAAAATAAAGGATCTTTAGCTCAATAAAACAAAAGACAAAAATATCGATGATAGTTATTTAGATTCATTCACTCAGGGCACTTCTGCTTTAAAAATATGTAGTTGTATGTTAATGTAAATGTTAGGCATTTGTAGAACAAATTAAATTTTTTACTAACCTTGTAGTTTATTTTAAAAACAACCCAAATGACTGTTTTATGATTTTACATATATTTTTAACGTAGTTTTTTATTATTTAAAAAAATATAAAATAAATGTTTGTTTACAAATATTAAATATTTGTAGTAAGTCAACTTGTGATCCAATACTCTTGAATAAATTTGTATTTAAAAATACAACTTAAATTATGTTCTGGGGTCTTGCAGAAAATAAACCACACTAACATTTTTCGATTTCGTATCGATTTATATGTGGTTGTTGTTGAAAAACGAAAAAAAAGTCGTAATGGTTTTCTGTGACATGCCTGATTAAATAATTTTATATTTATATTTTAAAAGAACGTACATAAACTATAAGTACTTTATATAAAATGTTATAAATTTGAGTTTTTTTATAACTTAAAACGTTTTTTTAATTCTTTTTAAATTTTTTAATAATACCGGTATATACCGCTATTAATGTTTTGGTATCTGTTACACAGATGCCGATACGAACGGAATACCGATGCCAATAACGTAACAAACACAAAATCGATAACATCACCCATACCGATAACTCAGAACAAGGTTGTTTTGTAGAAAAATTAGCCTTTCTCAGATAGCATATGTGAAACTTCGTAGCATATGTGAAACTTCGTATGCTAACTTACGTGGATCACAAAACAGGTATCTTACGAAAGAGCCTCAACTTGTTGGTCATTTTCATTGATAGTACATAGCTAATACTTTTTTGCTAGTGCGGGCCCGCTAGAGTCGTTCTTGTGAACAAAAAATAAAAATGTTGAAATCTCAATTTCGGAATTATATAATTATAATCTATATAATTTATAGCTAAAAACACTTAAAAAATATTTTTAAATGGCATGACATATAATTAAATGGGGCTTTGTAATTGACCATACATAATCATATCTGAATTTAATTAAAAATATTCAAAGCATTGGAACTCATTTATTTCTATATAACTTGTATGAAACATTGTGTGCCTTTATAAAAAATTATTTAAAAAAATGTATGAATTTGCTTCGTCATATTTATGACATAAAATATTTCATGAAAAGCTATCATAGATTTTTCATATTTATGACACATTTCATAAATATGTAAAAGCTTGTGATCAATTTGCACTTCTATGAAACAACTTCATCATATTTATGAAGTGTTACATTGGACGAAAATCAATGAAGTTTTTCATCATATTAAACTAGCTTTATAATGAAAAGGTAATGTTCGTCAACCATTATTTCGAACCTGTTACAAAAAATCTGCGGGTGTAATGATGGAAAGTAAAAAACAAAGTTTTTTAAGGGATATCCTAATTCATTCATATACAGTGAAACCAAGCTTAACACATCTAATAGAACTTTTGACTGTTGCGAAAACTGAGGGTGTTGCGATAACCGAGTCACAATTTTTTAAGGCACTACTTCTCGTTTATGGTTTAAATTGGAAAAACAAATTTTATTACACATTTAAATTATTTATTTTTCAAATAATTTTATTAATTTTATTAAAAATAACATAAAAAACACAGATATACCCCTATCACGTTTGTTAAGAATATCATTTTTTTTTTGTTTTATTGAAAGTTTTATAAATTTTGAAATTACCGGCATTTTTTTCAATACAAATAGAACAACTTTTCGCGAAAAGAGATTCTTTCTTTCTTTCGGTATTCTAGAAGTAGCGGTAAATCCAAAACTAATTTCAAATGCAGTAATTAAAAGCAACTTCAATAAAATAATATGTTTATAAAAAGGACAAACTGACGAATTTGGGAGAAAAGTGAGATTTTTTTGAAAAGTTACGTTAACTGAGTCAACCACGCAAACAATTTACGAGTTGCAATAATCGAGGAGTTGCATTTATCGAGGGTCCCGTTAAGCGAGGTGGCACTGTAACTTTATTAATATAAAATGTACAAGCTACCTCTTACCAAAAAACAAAAATGTTTTCATATTTATATTACTTGTTGTTATTGTAAATTTAAAATATTTTTTAACATTTACACATATACAACCACACATATACACATAACAATAAAAATATATGCATATTCTTGTATGTGTGTGTAAATAATATTACATGTGTATGCATGTAGTTGTAACAAGGCAGTTAAACAAAAAAATAATTTCAATCCACACACAGATTCTCACACACATTCACTCATTCATCCATCTTTTAGTTTAACACATTTTAATGTAAATCTACATAACATATTTTTTTTTATTCACATCCTTGGATGAAAGTGTGTATGCGTGAGAGTGTTTGTGTGTGTAAAGTGTACGTGTTTTTTTGTATAATGTCGGATATGAAATCTACTCAATTCTTTTGTATAAAATATGTAGAAAATTATTAAAAAGTATTACTCCGTGTTGTTTTTTAATGTATTTATGAAAATGTTTGGGATTAAAATGAAAAGAAGTGAACATATGCTAAAAGGCAAAAGTTTTTTTCATGTATGCAATTTTTTGACACATTTTTTGTAATGCTTGTTTTGTTTTTATTTTTTGAGCGAATGAATGATTGTTTTGAAATAAAAGATTATGTATAATATTTTATTATTACAGAATATCTGGAGAGAAGTTTTAAGTAATTAACCCTTTTTTGACAACGCATCAATCATATGATGACACTATTTATAATCAAAAGTTTTAATTACAATAAAGAAGATGAATGGATGTGGAAAAATATATTTAGATATCGGAGGAAAATTCTAATTTTTCAAACGTTTTAATTATCAGTTTAAGTTTTAAAAAATAACAAAAAATTTATATAAGTTTTTTTAACGTATCTAATATTTTTTATTACTATCTTCCCTAAGGAAATCATATTGAGAACAAAGACTACAATTACGTCCTCACTAGGCCGTCAAAAAAAAGATTTTCTATAAATGTAACTGGCTCAAATTCACTAGGGCTTGATCACAAAATGTTGGCTGCCTAACATTAAAGTTATATATTGTGAGTGTGTATTTAAATAGAAAATAAAAATATAAACGAACACTACAGAAAAATACAAGATTCAAATATAAAGGGTGAAACACTAACTCTAAAAAATAGATATATATATATAATATGTAATAATACTACTCAATAAATTTCTCTTTTGTGCAGAACCTCTCTTTGAAATACATATTTTTAATTCACTTAGGTACGCAAAATCCAAAGTTGACAACAATTTTTACTCATATGCTTTTTCCTATATTCGAAATCGTTCGGTTCTTGTGTGACTTTTCCCGAAGAGCCTTTTTCCCTATATTTCAAATAATTCAAAAAATGTCTACTCTGTCTCGACTATATAGGCAACATGGGTATCAAAATTTTAGTTTTCTTGAGTACTTTAACAATACAAATAAATCTAGTGTCAGAAAATTAAAAAGACAAGTTTTCACACAAAAACAAATGAATGTTTAATCCCACTTTTTAATCCTTAAACGTTAGATTGGGCAACTAAAAATAAATACGTGTCTCTTTTTTTCTCGTTTACAACATATTCATAATGCATTAAAATCTGTGAGTTTGGATAAGGATACATCCATTGTTAGTGCTTGAAAATTCCGAAACAAAAATTTTATTTAAATTTAATAAATAAGATTAAAGCACAATAGATAACTCAATTAAACTATTGACTATCACAATAAATATTCAGATAAAATATATTCAAATTGACAAGACTTCATTTTAATAAAGAAGAAAAATTAAATAAAATTTTAACAGGATAAGTAAAAAAGAGCGCTCAGAAATGATCTTGCATGTCCCAGTTTTTAAACAACTTCTACCTAAATTTTTCCATCGTATATGTTAATTCAAAAAACTTTAAGAAACAAGAGGCATCTAACAAGGGAGGTATCCTGTAAAGGAGCAAAAAAAAGAGGCACGTATGAATGTTTTGCAAAACATTCTCTTGTGTATACTGACTAACACGAAAAGTAGCAAAAAATTAGGTTATTTTACTAAAAACTCCAAACTTTTTCATAGGGTACTATAATTTTTTCGATGTAAAAGTTTTTAAATTATTGCAGCATAAATGTTTGTTGTTGTAAAAAAAATATTTTGCGAATGTTTCACAAGACATTCTTGCAGGTCTTTTGTATTAAGCACATACCATTGTTTTTGTTTCAATGGATTAAAATCCTCCAAACCGAACGGAGCAAAGACCAATTGAAAAATATTGGGCTCATGCTAAAAGAAAATTGAATCCCAAAAAAGGGGCGTTCCATTGCAAGGACGATTTTAAGCAGTGATGGAAAACCCATAAGTCCTCAATCGAAAGATTATAAAGGGCGAATAAAACTGATTTTTTTTTTGCTTGCAAACATGAATATCTTTTATTAATAAAAAAAGGTTTTAAGGACCATACATTTGTGTTTAACTTTTTATTAATTTTATTCTGTGTTAACATTTTTTCCAACGCACACCTATAAGTAATTGGAAATTATATTTCATTATCAATGGTATTAATAAAGTATTTTCTTTATTTCCAGATATTTTATTTAAATGCATTATGTTAACGCTGTGGAAGTACTGATTTTTTATATATATTTACAACAATCACAAAAAAATAGATATAAATTTTAGCAAAAGAAATTAACTAAAGTAAAATTCTACACTAAGTTTTTTAGTTTTTTTTTTAATCCACTAAGTTCCAACGAAAAAAGTATCAGCAAAATATTTTGTTCAATGTACTAATTTTTGCTAAAACTCAAACATTTTTGCAGATATTAGAAATTTTTCGCAACCATACTCCCAGCAAATATTTTGCTGACTCAACTAACTTTTTTGCTAACTTTACGGACTTTTTTTTTGAGTGTATGTTAACAGTAATAATCGTATAAATAGGCTTTTAAAGATTGTTAATAAAGTCAATTATGGAAACAGCCAGTGGGATTGGTACAGTGAAATAACTCCCAAATGAAATAAGTTCCAATGAAATAACTCCCAATGAAATAAGTCCAAAAAAAATGAAATTAGTCCCAATTTTAATAAATGAAATAACCTCCAAAGAAAAAATTAAATAAGCCCCAACATTTGGGAGTTATTTCATAGTAATAAAATAACTCCCAACAAAGAATGAAACAACTCCCAATGAAAAAGGTCCCAAAAAAAAATGAAATAATTCCCAATTCAAAAATATCGAATTCTGCGATTCTTAGCGCATGCGATTCGCGGCCGCGCCTATAGGACGCGAACTACGGTGGCGCCGCATTACGCGAAACGCGGCCGCTCAGCAGGACGCGAATCGTACGCACCGCTTTCGAGAGGTGGCATGTCATAACGTCCAATGACATAATGTCCATGGACGTTATGTCACTCGAAAAGTTTCATAATGTCCATGGACTTTATGACAATTTGGAATTTGACTATTTTGGACATTGTCACTTTCAAATGTGGCATAGCGTTCAGACTTTTTAAAATAAAAAGATTAATAATATTTAGTATAACAATACAATTTTTTTAAATATATGTATATCACAAAATAAAACTAAACTTATAAATCGTATAATCGCACGCAGAAAAAACTTTATTTCGCGAAACCGCCTGCCGCGTTCTACGGAGGAAAAAAAACCCAAAGAGCGGCCGAAGGCCGCCACACAGAAACACTTGTTTTTACCAACGGTTTCGACATCTGATTTGAAAAACAAGTTCTTTTGGGTGGTGGCCTTCGGCCGCTCTTAAGGGCGGCTTTGCGAAATAAAGTTTTTCTGCGTGCGACACAAAAGAAACTTCAAAATTATTGATCTGTTTCCACACTGGAGAATAATGTCCTTGGAAAATGTCACCCAAAAAGTGGCATAATGTCCATGGACTTTATGTCATTCCATTTGAGGACATAATGTGACATTGCAGAGTGTCATAAAGTTCATGGACATTATGACACTTTTCGAGTGACATAACGTCCATGGACATTATGTCATTGAACGTTATGACATGCCACCAAAATTACCAAAATTCTAGCAACAACTGCGTTCCTTTTGGTAAAATAACTGATTGTATTGCTATTATTTACTTTACGACAATTTTAAGCACCGTTGCAAATGCATAAAATTTACCAAAATGTAATTTTAATAGAAATGAAATAACTCCCAACAAAAATGAAATAACTCCCAACGATAAAATCATATTTAAAAATGAAAATGAAATAAGTCCCAACAAATGTGAAATAACTCCCAATGACAAAAATAAGTGAAATAACTCCCAACAAAATCTGGTTGGGAATTATTTCATTTCATAACGAAATAATTCCTAACTGAAAATTGTGAAATAAGTCCTAACGCATTGGGAGTTATTTCATAGTAAAATAAATCCCAATTTATATAGAAAATTTTTGGGAGTTATTTAACTTTTTTTTTGGAGTTATTTCATTTGGGAGTTACTTCACTGTACCAGTGGGATTTACTTTCTAATTTGGTGCCCAATTATTAACGGGACCTATTGTAAGTAATAGGGCATTTTAGGGGGGGAAAGGATTTCTCTTACTAATGGTGTCCAAAAAGTTTTCAATTGTTCAAATAATTTTTTTTGTAATTTGAAATATTAACAAAGTTGTAAAAAATATTTTTAAATTTTTTAAAATAAGTTTTAAACATTGATTTTATCTAAACTCTTCGCTGACCTAATGGAATACCCCTATTGACCCATTGGGATCCGCGTACCCATATTTGGAAACCGTTTGCTTAGAGGGTTAAAAGTCTTCTGTAAACAACTGTATTTTAGTTATTTTTTAAAAAAAGCCTCTTAAAGAACTGTCTCGTATTTTTTGTAAAAAAAAACTTAGCATTTGTTAGAAATGTTTATGTTTAATTAATCTGCAGCTGATTAAGTTGCAAATATGTAAAATATTGAAATGTTTGTATTTTTCATTTTTGGTGGAAAATATATTAAAGATATCATTAAATTGCTTAAAAAACTAAAAAATATTCTTCTTGCTTGAAACTACATATATTGCTTTCCAAGCCAACTGCCCCGCTACAGGAAAAAGAATATCGCAGCAATATCAAATTAACAGTATGTGTTGTTCTATAGGACACATAAGAAAAATGAGACAACTTTTTAAATTTTTTCACAAAATGGTCGAACTAGGAATGGTTAAATATTGGAAAATTTTGCGATAATGTTTAGTTAATTATTTATTATTTAATTGAAATTTGTCTATATCAATATATTTTTATGTAGAGAATTTGAAAACAAAAAAAAGTTTTTAATTCAGAACTAGTTTCGAATTTTTAGAATAACACAAAATTGAATTTATCTAAAAATCTTATGTCATTTTTTCTTTATTTTTTTTTTTAGTTTCTAAAAGATTTAGATGTATGTTATCGACCGGGAATGTTTCATAGTGTAACTCGTATTCGTTTTGGAGAAATGAATGAATATATATTTTAATATTTCTGTATAAATTTATTATACCAAGTATAAAATTTTCGTGTTTTTAGAAGCAGGATAAAAGAAATGCGCTGATGTAAATGCTTACTATTATTTAATACTGAGAAGCAGCAAAGAAAACGAATAATTTTCGTATAAAAATAAACAAACATAATTTCTGAGCTTACTGTTTTCTCTAACAAGGATGCAGGTTGTAAGCAGCTTACCCTACTCCCTTATAAGGATGCAGGTTGTAATGCAGAAAGTTTCATATCGTGTATTATAAACGATCTGCACCAATTTTACCGAGTGATTTCCGATTGTGTTTGTTGTTTTCGAGTATGTAATTAAAAAATAATTCGTCATTTAACGGTTTTTGAAGAGCACGTGGAGCGGTAAAAAAATAAAAAAAAATTATCTGTAGAATTGTATGTAAAATAAATCACAGCTTTTTATAAGCGCTAAAGTCAGCGCTTATTTTGCCCAAAAGTAATGCTTCCAAGTGGGAATTTGCCATATAAAAATCGTGGCATATGTAAGCAGGTTTGTAAGGGATTCTTTTTAACTTACTCCCTTACAAACCTGCTTGCACGTAAGCAGCGTTTTTTATTGGGATGTATTATTTATTGCTCATTCGCAACATATTTCATTTCTGTATAAATTTATTGCATGTACTATTAATTGCTCATACGCAACGTAAACATAGCTATTGCTTTAACACACAAAAATTGAAATATGTACGAAAGACAACAAATATTTTCTCAAAAACTGATACTAGTTACGCTATAAAACTTTTTTTAGAAATTCAAAAGAAAAATTGACTTTAAACCCTGCATTACTAACCTTAAATCATGTCGCATAGTTACTAACCATGGGTCTTATCGACCCATCAATTGTATTATCCATTGAAATCGTCTCAACTTATAAATTGATAAAACGTATACTTCTTATGGTAGAGTTTAGTCTTTTATTGTTAAATTTTAATATACAATGGAGTGTTAAAGAACTTATATATTTAAATTGAAATTAAGTTTGTATTCATTACAACATAGCTAAAAAAAAGTGAAAAAAAAGTTATCCAGCCGAATTGCGCATAAAATTATGAGTTTTTAAGATATTGACGTCAAATAAAGTGCATTTGAAAACTGAAATATAATAGTAAAATGTTAGAAAGAAAAATTGGTATGACTAACGCAAAAATTTTTCAGTTATGTACTATAAATGTTACCTTTTATTCGGAATTTTCATTGAACATATCGTCATAAATGGGTTCCTCTTATGCAGAAGCAATGCAATTTGAGCACAATATACAACAGTGCTTCTGGCAAATATATTTTCCACATGTAGAGCACGTGGTTTTGGTTTTGCGATCTTGTTTGTAATCACAAATCTTCTTCTCAATTGTTTTGTAGTCAGCTCTTTTTCCTCCTCCTCCAATGGCTTCGCAAATTTTGAGCAGCTTCCTTTCAGATTTTTTTGGAAAAGTTAATATTTTATTACGTTTCTGAATATTTGCCTGTACAAGATCCATTGCCAAATCCTTTATAAAAACCGATCGTTTTTTGTACTCTACTGGTGCGTTTTGAGTACAGAGTAAAATAACTCTAGCATTTATAGCTGCCATATTCATAAGTGAATAAATATTACTAAAGGCCAACGCCTACAGTTTCAGGCTACGTTATTAGCAGCACCCAATTGATCTGTAACATCCACTCCTCCTTTCGTATGATTGTAGAAATCTATAATTTCTGGCAAGCACTTAGGGCCATCTAATACCTTACCGGTCTTGTGAAACGTTGAAAGAAGAAGAATGCACTTTTTTTTTTTTGGGTATATAAGAGAGTATTGTATTGTATTTTTGGTAAAGCCAAAGATTGTTGAATGCACTTCGCGCTTTTTAGCGTTTGAAAATATATGTGGCAAGAATCTTTCATATATTTTTTGTATAACGGTATAACTAACCTGGGTCTAATCGACCCATAATCTTTGTTACATTATTGCTAACTATGGGTCTAGTCGACCCAGGCTGTTTTTTTAAATAATTTTATATGCATAATAGGTGAATGCAATAACCCCCACTGAAATAACCCCCACCGCCGAAATGAAATAAGCCCCACCAAATTTATAAAAAATTTAAAGTGGGGCTTATCTCATTTTTGGTGGGCAAAGTTTCATTTTAATACGTGGGTATTATTTCATTTTATTACCCACCACATTTGGTGGGGATTAATTCATTTTCATTGGTGGGGATTAATTCATTTTGGTGGGGTTTAATTCATTTTAATTCTAATATCAATTCTTGGTTTTTGAATTAATTCCTACTTTTACAGTACTAGTTTTATTTTGTAAAGGTGATATTAGAAAGTACGAGAAAAGAATACGTTATTTCAATTAAAAAAACACATTTCTTCTTATTAAAAATCCATTCGTGCCCATATCGCCAGGTTCCTTAGTTGGTAAAAAACTAATAATTTGGCCTTTTACAGAATGTTGACATAAAGGTGTACCCATATTTTAGAAGGACACGGTGGGGTCCAATAACACCAACTGAAATAAAACAAAAATGGAAATGAAGTCAAATTCACAGGTTGACTTTATTTCCAACAAAAATGGAAATAAAACCAAGTTGGCTATATTTCCTTTTAAATAATATCGTGTTATCCAATTTAAATCAATATTCCATTTATTTAATCTCAACGTGAAAAAAAATGTTTATTGTTTTGTGTCGCGGGCAGGAAAACTTTATTGAGCGAAGCCACCTGCCGCGTCCTACTGGAGGAAAAAACCCCTAAGAACGGCCGCAGGCCGCCACACAGAAAAACTTAAGCTGCGAAGCCATATTTCATTATTTGCCTCGTATTGACAAAATGTGCCAACTTTGACCCCTTATATCTTCTTTATTTAAAGGGTTAAGAGGTTAAGTTATATCTTAAATGAAAGCTAAAAATGTGGACTATAATCAAATACCAATAACAATATAGCTTAATTACGTCATATTTAAAGAAATAAATCAATTATATTTCTTATTTTGTGTCGCGGGCAGGAAAACTTTATTGAGCGAAGCCACCTGCCGCGTCCTACTGGAGGAGAAAACCCCTATGAACGGCAGCAGGCCGCCACATAGAAAAACTTAAGTTTGCGAAGCCATATTTCATCATTTGCCTCGTATTGACAAAATGTGCCAACTTTGACCCCTTATATCTTCTTTGTTTAAAGGGTTAACAGGTTAAGTTATATCTTAAATAAAAGCTAGAAATGTGCACTATAATCAAATACTAATAACAACAATAATGTAAAGTGGGGCTTATCTCATTTTCGGTGGGCAAAGTTTCATTTTAATACGTGGGTATTATTTCATTTTAATGCCCACCAAATTTGGTGGGGCTAATTCATTTTCATTGGTGGGGAATAATTCATTTTGGTGGGGATTTATTCATTTTGGTGGGCACAAATTTGGTGGGGCTTATTTCATTTTCGGTGGGCACAAATTCAGTGGGGCTTATTTCATTTCGACGGTGGGGGTTATTTCAGTGGGGGTTATTTCATGCACCCTGCATAATATCATAAATATTCCTTGTGTTTATTGTTTATAAACGTTTAAATATAAACAAATTTAGATTACACATATATCTTGAGTTAAAATATCGTCTTGTTTTTTTTAATTTAAAAAGTTTGCGTGTCTGGGTCGATTCGACCCAGAGGTTAGTAATGGAGGGTTAAATAAATTGAGTTTTGTATTACCCTAACAATTCTAAATAAGTTCTGAATTATTGAAGAGATTTTATTTTTTTTTAATTTTTTATAAAAAAGATATTGATATAGGCAAATTTCTACACTCAGGGAACTTCTGCTTTAAAAATATGTAGTTGTTTGGGTTGTTTATTTTTAATGTTAATACCAGTCATTTGTAGAACAAATTAAATTTTTCACTAACTTGTAGTTTATTTAAAAAAATAAACCACATCAAATGACTGTTTAATGATTTTACACTCATTTTTTACAGTTGTTTTTCGTTATTTAAAAAAATAAATGTTTGTTTATTTTTTACTACCATATGGTACATTTTTACTGCAGTTGTTAGTCATTTTTTGAACATTAAGAAACAAATGACAATGTTAGTTGAATTTACTGTAATGTAAGTCGTCCTTTCTTTAAGTGAATTTTCATTTGTTTTCGACTACATTTGCAGTGTGTAGGATTTGCTAAGTTCAGTTAAATATTAATAAATAATAAATTTAAAATTATCAATTTTTAATGTCAATATTTAACCATGCCTACTTCGCCCATTTTATGCAAAAATTTAAGAACTTGTTTCATTTGTTTGCCTCTTATAGGAGAGCAAATACTGTTAGCTTCGCATTAGCTGGACAGTTGGCTTGGAAAGACACATATATATACATTTTTAGTGATATTGTCAAAAATTGTATAATCCAGATATAAATACTAATAATTATTACATTTATGTTGAAAAACAACATCTGTATATAAATAGATATTTCACATTAAGGACCTTTGGAAGGAAAAAACTTTTATTTACCTTCGACACATAATTTCCAAAAATTCATTAAATGTATACTATTTTCTAAAATAATCAATGAAACTTTAAATCATTTACTATACACACTCGTAAATCATTATTAAATTAAGAATATTTTCGTAAAATGTTTACTTAATTTTATATATTCATTTTAACAAATATCGTACATATACACTGCAGGATACACAAATACACACACACTTAACTACCCGATTAAAAAGATAATATGAAGTTTTATATAGTTTTATCTAATTTTTAACACTTAATTATACAAATTTTAATACGAAAAATGGCCAAAGTAAATTGTATCACATTAGATATAATTGTATCGTATTCGATTTATTTAGATACAATTAGAAGTGACTTGATATAGTTTTGTCCGAATTTTGTCCTCGTCCAATTTAATAAAAATATAATTCATACAATAAGATTATATCTAATTTAATATAATAGGATATAGTATGGTCCATATATTATTCTAAATATAAAAATCGTATGGTTCTTTATTATTATCAAAACGTTGATATAAAGACTTCTCATATAACTAGAATATAGCTTGTAAATATGGTCAAACGATGTCAAACATAAAATTTATTTTAGTTTTCAAGCTACAAATGACTTTGTTGTTACCATTTCATCTTAAATCAGGAAAATTTGAAATAAATTATAAAGTTTCCTACATGAAATGTAGAAAAGTTATATTCAAAATGTTTATTTGTAATTAAAGAAGTTATAAATCAATTAAGGATTTCTTTAAAATTTTTATATGATAGTGAAAATATTCTAATTGAAATCAAGTTTTTTTACTTCAAATGTTCATTTTAATTAAAATGTTCTCTGCTTAAACTAATTACAAAGTAAAATCCAAATAACTGGTTGCCGAACAGCTTATACTGTATTATAACAGGTTCTAATTTCAGATCTGCAACAGGTTCTTTTTATATGCAGTTTGTCCTATTTGCAATAGGTTCTTTACCCTCCAAACTAGAACAGGTTGCTTTAGAACCGGTTCTAGAACCAGTTATAGAACTGGTTCTGGGACAGTGACACCTTCCATTTCGACTCCCAGGAACCTGTTCTAGAACCGGTTACATGTAACCGGTGGTAAAAGAAGCTGTTCTAGAACAGGTTCAAAGGTAATCTGTTCTAAAAAATTTTGCTATGTAGTTACAATTTAATATATAGTTCTTGCAAAATTCCAATTGTGTTTGTAATTTTGTAAATCTCAGATTAATATATTCAGTTTTCTGTTGAAATTTTAAAGAGAAAAATTACAAATGAAAATATTATTTTAAAATTTTGTTCAGCTCGATTACAATAAAAAATAATGGCCAATGAGAAATTTAATTTTCAATTTTTAACTGGCATTTAAATTCGATGTAAAACTAAAGTTTAATATACTATTACACAAGGCAACAATTTTGAAAAAATTTTAGGGGCTTTGAAAACCACTATACAATTTTGATGTATTGTGGTCCCAGTAGTACAAATATGGTTCAATTTTGAAATTCTATGGAGAGGTTTTTTTTTAAAAAATTTTTAATTAAAATTATAAATTTTTTTAGACGTGTCTCCACATAATTAATGATAACTAAAAAAAAATTAGTCCGATATTATTCAAATAAATTTAGAAAAACTGAAATTTACATAGCCTTTAATCCGTTAATATATTGCGTTTCAATCGGCTCAGTAGTTTTGGAGTTATAATAAAAATTGAGGGAAAAAATATTTTTTTTACGTGAAAATAGCAAATTTTTTTGGTTAAAAAAAATCATAAAAAATCGAAAACGGCAAAAATCGTTCAGATTTATTGCTTTATCGCAAAGCCACATGTAATAGGAACAAAATGAGATATCGATCATAAAAATCGATTGATTTTTTTCGAATTTATTCACAATTAAGTGAATTCGCTCATTTTCACCAAATTTTAGTTTTTTGTCTGATATACATAAAATTGAGTAGTTAATGTTCTTCTTTCGATTGATTGAATTTTGAAAACATTTTCCCCATGCTATGTACAAATTTTCACATCAAAAATGCATTACATAGTAACATTCGTGTATTTTTTGGCAAAACCCTACCTAGAATATACTGATTCTATTCTTCGGAAAGACATTTGTGTTGGATGAGCTTAAATGTAAATAAATAAATAAATTAAATAGTAGAAAATTTATATTTTATTATTCACATTTATTATAATAAATAAAACAAGAAAATAAATAAATATGTATTATAAACTACAAACTCTGAAATTTTCTTTTAGTCGATTTTCTACTATTGTTGAATAACGAAGTGTTGCTCTGAATACTCCAGCAAAAATCAGCCATCATGTGTGCATCCCAGCGACCCTGGTATCGTTCCTCCATTGTCCGGATATCTTGGTGGAATCGTTCGCCCTGTTCTTCACTCAAGTCTCCTAGATTTTCAGGAAAACGATCTAAGTGACTGTGCAGGTAGTGTAATTTGATGCTCATGTTGCATCCAAGATTCTGGAAGTGAGTTAACATCTCTTCAACGTGCGCAACGTAATCATCACCCTTGTTATTTCCTAAGAAATTTTGAATAACCCATACAAACGAATCCCATGCATTCTTCTCAATTTCTGACATTGAACTGCCAAATTCAGTATCGTTCACCAATTTGCGAATTTGTGGGCCATCAAATATGCTTTTTGTACTTAAACAAAAATAACACTCGGATGCGTGGTTCGCTGTTTCTCTCCATAGCATAGGCTTCAAAATTTCCAAGTGTCGTCTGTAAAATGAAAAAAAAATTGAAATCAGGAATATGAAGAATTCAAATTTTAATTAAGAAATATTGTAATTATAAAATATTCCAAATCTATTAATTTATACTTACTTTACGTTAGAAGACTTCATAGATAAATTCAATCGACATGGAATGCATATAGTACTCGGTGTCCAATGCTGGTTCAAATTGTGCGGATAGATATTATAGCAATCTTGATATGACTTTTGCAATGAAGTTAAGAACCACTTCCGTTTTTTCCCGGTGATATATTGGCCGCACACATAACAAAATAAATCTGGATCGTTTTTACATGAAAATGTTCTGGCTTTCTGGCTCATTTTTATTAATATTTGAAAATTGTTTTTAACTTCTAAGCTGTATGACTCTAATTTTTGTGTAGGTATTAAATGATGTTTGCGTTATCGCAAACACTTCTTGAATGAAATAAAAAGGGTCAAGGAGATCTTATAAATACTGATACTATAATTTGGGATAACCCTTTGTGTGGATACAGTTTGTGTGTGCTGCAAATTTTTTATTATTCCCAAGAATCCTAAAAAACATTAAGGACTTTTATGAAAAAAAAAAAATTATCCGTTACAGGTAGCTAACGGAAAATAAGAGCACTTCAGCGTACACGCACATTTATGAGCGTTTTATTACTATCCTACCGCAATCGTAAAAATTAAACAATCTTTTGTTTATTACTTATTTTTTTTTAATTATTAGAATCATAAAAATGTCATAGAGGTTTTTCCCAAAGGGGTTTTGCCAAAATGCGTGTCGTAAAATGCACCTGAGTTTTTATGTTCTGCATTTTCATTATGTAGGTACAATTTTCTACAGTGCTTGTAAATATGCGATACCTTCAATTAATTGTAAATAAAAATGTAAAGTATGCATCGATTTTTATGATCCATATCTAGTTTAATTCGCATGATATGTAGCTTTACTACAAAAAAATAAAAAGTAATATTTTTTGCAGTTTTCGATTTTTTCCAGATTTTTGTTTTTCAAATTTTTTTTTTTTTTTAGCATTTTTTTTTTTTTTTGCTAACAATTTGTTTCATAACTTTGAAACTATTGATCGCATTAAAAAAATTTGTACAGTTCTTTAAAGATATTGTAAACCTTAATTTTTGTAAATTTAATTTGACAAAATCGGACTAGTTGTTTTTGAGTTATGACAACATAAGTGGAGAAATGGCTCAAAATATTGTCAATTTTAAAAAAAAAATTTTTTAAAAAAAAATTATCCATAGAATTGAAAAATTTTACCATTTTTGTACTTAGGCAGCCATGATGCATCAAATCTATATAGTGGTTAGTCAAGCCTTTTTTTGCTGTTGACCTGTGTTATCAGAGAAGATAAAAAATATCAAGATCCGAGGTGTTTATAGCAAAAAAATATTGCTTAAGGCAAAAAAAAATATTGCAAAAAAATATCAAAACTACAAAAAGGGTATCAAAACTACGAAAAGTCCAAAAGTAGAACAGTTTTTAAGATATCGCTAGCTTTTCAAATTTTCGATTTTTAAAAAAATGGTTTTACTTAAATAAAAATATCTCCGGACCAAGACGGTGGCTTTGAATGTTTTTATTTTTAAATTAAAGCTAAATAAACGCTTTATCAACTCTCCATACAATATTTTTCAATCCGATTATCGCCTTAGAAGCTATTTATCGATATATCAACAACTTCGCTTAAATTTTTAACGAAATTTAGAAAAAAAATGTAATTTCTATTGTAAATTTCGCTAAGTTAAAATTGTTTAAAAATTTATTTCTCTCTTTGCAATTCAAGTCTGCTCCATCAAAAAGAAAATAAGATGCTCCCTAATAAAATCGGTTAACAACTGTAAATGCTACTTGCATTTGACTAAAACTGCAGAAATTCCGTTTTTATACATTTTTACTTTATTAAGTGTAATCTTACATTAAAAATATCTAGAAGTATTAACTCAAATTTGTTAAGGCTTGATTTGCTACTCCTTTTATGTGTACTGCTAGTTACTACTGTGAGAAACCAACAATAGTCACCCGTCATCGCTTCGTCCCAAAATCCTTAATAGCGACGTTCCATTTCCGTCATTTGTTGGTGAAAAGGTTCACCGTGCTCATCACTTTCATCGCCAAGATTATCCGGGAAGAAGTCCAAATGAGAGTGTAGAAAATGAATCTTTAAAGACATATTTACACCTTTTTTTCTGATAGTTTGTAAGCAAGTTTTCGATGACTTCTTTATAATCCAAGCTTTAAAAATTACCTAAAAAGCATGAAACAACAAGACGAAATGAATCCCATGCTTTCGACTCATCCTCTAACAAAACTAAACTGAATTTAGGGTCGCCAAGTAGTTTTTTTATTTGTGGACCTACAAATACACCTTTAATCTTAGCATCAGATAAATTCGGAAAAATGTTTTTCAAATAACGAAATAGATAAAGCTTTCACAAAGTTTTTAAAGAGACCAAGTTTTACATGTAATGGTGGAATAATGCATTTTTCTTGTTTAACGAGTGGTTCGAATTTAACGTTTTCTTTACCCACAGTAAAATCAATTCTCTTCGGCCAAACTTTCCGAGAATAATGATGTTGACGTGCTCGACTGTCCCATTTGCACAAAAAGCACATGTATTTTGTGTATACTTTATACATTTGAAATAGACAACAAATAGGTTTTTCGTACCGAAAAAAAAACAAAAAGTGATGCCAACTTTTTAAAACGGTAAAAATTATTAATTATTAAAAATAATTACAAATGTATATAAAATAGTATAAAAAAATTCGTTTTTAAAACCGCATAACACCAAATCCGTACTAAAAAAAACCGCATAAAAACCCCGAGTGTAATGTAATTTGTTTGCATTGTAAAAAGGCGCTTAAACCATGTGATCTTTATATCTTCTTGCAATGTATAAGAATATAACAAAGTATTGTATAAAAAATGAATTTCTGGATTTTTACTCAAATGCAAGTAGCGTCTACAATTTTTAACCGATTTTATTAAGGAGCATCTTATTTTCTTTGTAATAAAGCAGACTTGAACTGCAAAGAGAGAAATAAATTTTAAAACAATTTTAACTTAGCGAAATTTACAATAGAATTAACTTTTTTTTCTAAATTTCGTTAAAATTGAAGCAAAATTGTCCATATATCGATAAATAGATTCTAAGGCGATAATCGGATTGAAAAATATTGTATAAAGAATTGATAGAGCCTTTAATTAGCTTTAATTTAAAAATAAAAACATTCAAAGCCACCGTCTTGGTCCGGAGATATTTTTATTTAAGTAAAACCACTTTTTTTAAAAATCGAAAATTTTAAAAGTTAGCGATATCTTAAAAACTGTTCTACTTTTGGACTTTTCGACTTCATTTTCGGATTCAGCGCACTATTTTACATAGAAAATATATGCCATATGTCGTGGGTCAAAATCACTGTAAACTAGTGTTATTATACGTAACTTTGTATTAAGCAATATAAAATTAAATAATATAAATATGAAATCATGCTAATCTACACTTATATCAATCGATATATATTAAGATAGTAACAGGTATGAGACCATTTCTAAAATTTTGGAAAAACCAAATCCAAGATAAAGTTATGTATGATTATGCTCCATCACATATATCCAAGCTATATGAAACTATATATTTTTCAATAATGTTATATTAAATAAGATATGATTGTATATGAACGTTTTTACTAGGGTATTGAATAAATGTTTAACAACAGACACAAACAAAAATGCGTTAAATTGTGTGCAATCAATTACATTTATCTGTGTTAGGAAATCAAGCGTAATATAACATTTGTATAAATTAAAACTACAAACACAACAACACAGCTACAAGGATATTTATATCTAGCTGCTCAGCATTTCGATAGATAGTTTAATGCTGTTACTACTACCACTACTACAACTACTTGTACAACTACATACATATAGTATTTTGTAGTACACTAGAGTTTTCTATCTTCATTTACCACGCCAAGCACATTCACAGACACACACACACATATAGCCACTCACAAACAATAAACATACATATATCATATGCTGCCAATGACACAACAAGGACACTCCTACAATATTTTTGTTTTCAGTTTTAGTTTTTTTCCCATTTTCAGCTTTGAATTGAATATAATAAAAATTATTTAGTATAACATACATCTACATTAGGGTGTCCCTTCAATATATTATTTTTTTTTTTATTTTATTAATTAATAATTATATAATTACAAATTATATACTATTACCCTAACCGAGCATTATCTACTATGGCCTTCGGCGCGTTGTAGCGAAAACAGACCAGTGCCTCTGGTGGGAATCGAACCCACGACCCCCGCACTGATAAGCCAGCACGCTAACAACTAGCCTACCGGTCGCACAATCCCTTCAACATATATTTGTCATTATACCCTCCAGTTTTATTTAAAACGTTAATGCGTGCACTCATTTAAAAACCCTGTAAAAAGAGCAGAAAAAGCTACTACACGCAGAAAAATAAAGTGCCAACCAAATTGAAAAACGTAGTTTGGTTTCGAAAACCAATAAATTTGGATCGTACAACCACATTTAAATGTGATTTCTGAATATGTTGGGGGTTTCAACTAAAATTCAGATGTATTAACCGAATTTCGTTGTGAAAATCAATATTCTGTTGATCTAACTGAACTTCAGTTGGCAAATGGCTAATTTTTCTCTGTGTGTAAGAATTGCAGAAGAAACTAAATTTAGCTGAATTTTTGCTAAAAATTAATAGAATAGAAACAGCAGAAAAAAAGTCTATTAACTTTACAAAATTTTAGTTATATTCGATGTTAATTTTAGTTAATTGAAAATAGATCGATTCTTTTTTCCCCACCACTTTTAAGGGTTAAAAAGGTGGGGTCAAAAATGGCTCCAGTTTCGTTTTTTTTTTGAATTCTTCACATTTATTATTAAAATTAAAGACCTAACAAACGATTTACCAAAAAAAAACATTAATGTTTTTCTGTTTGTCCTGAGGCCATTTTGGACCCCACCTTAAAAGTAAAATTGGTATGCTAAAGAATTGATTTTGTTTGTTAGTTTAATACCCTTTATTACATTTCCCAATTAAAAGAAAATCTGAAAGAAATTAATCAGTAAATTTCTTAGTGTATCTTTTTTGATCAAAAGTAGAAACATTAATCCTATGTAGATCAAATTATATAAATTAATTATTTAAATTTAAAAGCTTTGCAATATTGTAGTCGTAATTAAAATTACGTTTCATGTGTCGCGTTTTTCTCCCCAGGTAGGGTAGCCAGACGTACTTTTTTCAGCAGTACGCGTACTTTTTTTTAGTCAATGTACTGTTTTCTGCAAACCCCTAAAAAAGCACGCTAAAGTACTTTTTTTTGCCTTTTGTACTTTTATTTGTACTTTTTTCCCTGTTTAGTATCTTTAGTAACATTTATTTTTGTGCAGAAAGATTCACACAGTTAGAAGCGCCTTGTTAAAATGTCTTTACAACCTGAACACATTTGAGGCGACTAACAGAAGTATTTTTTCGTGTTTTTTATATGAGAAGCAAAAAATCGCCAGTCTTGACGACTTTTCTTCTTTATATTAATAAATCGTCAGTCGCCAGCAATGTGACGAAACTCTTAATCAAAACAAATCGTAAATATTTTTGAAATTTGTATGTTTATTTTTTCTATACCACATTCAAATGCGGCAACTGAGAGAATATTCAGTTTAATATTTACCTTTTGGAGACAGGAAAGAAACAAGCTTTTAATTCAAAATTAAGAGAGTGAACTGACCATTAAAACTAATTTTGAATTTACATGTGTAGTTTTTTTTAATTTTTTAAAAACTGAAAATGCCAAAAATAGAATTGTTAACCACGTTGAAAAGAATTATAAATATTTGTAAAATTTTTTAATTATTTAAAAAAGAAATAAAATATAATTATTTAAGAATTATATAAACGAACCAAACCGAAATGTACAACACACAAGTGATATTTAGTATTAAACATATTAATATAAACTTGTTCAAATTAACTTTGTTTTTAAACACAATTAAAAACCTGACTAATTTTAAGTTAACATTTACATCTTATTTTTATATTCTTTACTGAAGTATATGTTATGTTATTTAATGAATTTAAGGACGTTTTCAATAAAAATACAAATGTACTTTTTTTTATCAATTGTACTGCTTTTTTTCTTTGATGTACTTTTTTGCCAATTCAATATCTGGCTACCCTATCCCCAGGTCACTAAGGGTTAAAGATTTTTAAAGATTTTTTGATATGGTCTTATCAAATTAAGGTGATATTTTCCAAAAATGATGCAAACTTTGATGAAAACATTCAATTTTTGTTAAACTTTTGACAAAATAATCAATTTTCATAAAATGTCCTAGACAGAAGTAGATCCAAACACAAACACGATTTATAATTTTTCCAATTTTTTTTTTTTTTTTATTTAAATACAAGTATTTTATTATAAAAATAGCAATCGACATTTATATATATTAAAAAATCTGGAAAATTAATTTTAATTTTGATTCCAGGATAAAGTGGGTTAATTGAGTATATAAAATGTCTCGAGGCTGACGGCTGTTCTGACCGGTCACTGGCTGATTGGTAGGCAAGGCATTAGACTTGGGATTGTACGCGGTTCGCATTGTCGCAGCTGCGGCATACCGGGCGAGGAGGAGACTGTGGAGCATCTTCTCTGCGATTGTCCGGCGCTGCAGGATATTCGACTCCGGATCTTGGGTGACCATATACTGGACGATCTCTCGGTAATATCACGTGTGGGATTCGGTGATCTCATACGTAACCTTAACCGAACGGGGTGGGTCTAGTACTCCGGATACTAGTTCCTTACGGGTAGTGTGGTCTCTTCAAAACGGAGTCGCTTTTTGACTCTACTTGATGCTCACGAGTAGCGTGAGCTGCCACTTAAATCAACCAACCAACCAACCATATAAAATATATATTTGAATATTTCAAAATTTCGAATTTTGGGAATTTTTAATAAAAAATTAGCTTTTTCCAAAAATTGTCCATTTTTGACTGACAGCGCTGGTTAACGTTTTCCAAAAAAAAAAAATGGGTTCTTTTATTGGGAATCATTTGCGATAAAACTAGGGTTGAAATGAACGAAAATCAATAAATCGGTTTTAGGGGACATCCTTATCTACATACAAACGTATTTATAAACATCGACCATATACCCCCAGTACACAAATTTTGGTTTTACAAATAAAACTTCCATTATATTTTTTAAACATAAAAAACTTACAAATGTTTTCTGTTTGGCTTATAATTGCTTAACATATTTTGTAAACGTTAAATTTAATGTGTGCTTTCAATAAGATTTTTGTTAAGCTTATTTGAAAATATTGCTTACTGGGTTTACTGGCTATATGATGATATTGTGTATTGTCGTTTTCATTCATACATACATATATTAACTTCAATTGAAAAACCATAGTAAATGAATGTTAACAAAAATCACATTACATACATTACTATACAGTGTCAAGGCAAGTCATTAAAAAGCTTCCTTTCTACAAATGTTGCATAGATTACATAGATGTCCAACTCTTTAACATTATCTATCAGGGCAGGTAACTCATGAGAATATATTGGACACACGTCGTATACCTATACAAAAAATATTCAAATATGTATGAAAAAATGTGTTTGTTGGTAAAAGAAGGAGAAGAGGTTGAGATCTATGTAATCTATACAATGTTGTTAATTCTTTGCCTTATTTAATGGATATTAAAACCAAAATTTTGCTGGTTAGAATATTATTAAAATCGAAATTCTCTAGTGTTAAAACATCAGTTTTTCTCATTTTGTGTTGTAATCCACACGTACTTTATAATCAATCCATCCCAATTTAAATGTAATCATTTTATTATCGATGGTCATAAATTGACTGCTCTTAATTGACAATAAATGAAAGGTTGTTTGATTGGTGAGAAAAACATAAAGATATGATAGAATACCAAGGAGGCTTTAGAACGAACTACTCCACAATATATAACTTAAACAATTTATCAGCTATAGTATATTTACTCTACGAAATGGAAGTGTCTACAAGATTTGTCAAGGTCGTAGAAGCAGTATACAAAGCAACAAATTCAGTGGTACGGACTAGTAAGGAATTATCAGAAGAATTTGAGACAAAATCTGGTGTAAAACAGAACTGCATATTGTATCCGCTTCCATTTGCCCTATACATAAACGATTTACATGAGGTATTAGGTGAAGGGTTGCAAGTAGCAATATAATATGTGCAGATGACATATACTCCAACAAAAGTCTGTAAAGTCAGCAAAATTTTTGCTGGCAGGATCTTTGCAGAAATATTGCTAATATCAGCCAAAAAGTTAGTAAATTCAACAAATTTTTTGCTGAATTCTCCAAGGATCCTCCAAGCAAAAAATTTTACTGACATACTTTTTTTAATGCAGTAATTATGGCGTACACAGGACTGGTTCACGGTTGGTGCACAGGTCTGGTTCACTGATGGCTCAAAACAGTCGAACATGGATACGGGGGCGGGTGTCGTCGGAACCTTAAACTCTTGTCTATGACGAGAGGCGAACTAAGGACCGTGACGGGTTACCTCACGGGACACTGTGGCCTTAGGTATCAATTGTACAAGATGGGACGATCCTCTACGGATACGTGCAGGTTTTGTGAATTGGAACCCGAGACCTCAGAGCATGTTCTCTGCAAATGTCCGAGGCTCTCCGACAGGAGGGTGCGTTATTTTGGTGGTCGAATAGTGACGCCATCGGACGTTTAGAATTATTTACCTGGTAGGATAGTTGGCTTCGTAGGGAGCCTGAACCTATAGGGTGTATTCGTTGGCATACCAACTTCTGGTCGCCGTGCATAGTGCCACTCTACTAATCTAATGGCGAATGATATAAAAGCACTTCAAACGATGATAAAGAGATTAGAAACATATTGCATAGCGTGGAACCAAGTGGTGAATCTAACCAAATCTGAAATTATGGTGCTCAGAAATGGTGATGAAATTCAAAAGAACAGAAGTGGGGTTTTAATGGCAACAATATTAAGCTTCTGCTACTTAGGAATTACCATAACTCCAAACATGATATTCAAACAACACATTGAAAATATAAATAATGCTGCTAAGAATATTATTAACGCCACCTGGAATACATACTTAAGCAAAAAAGATATTTTCTTACGTGCAAAATGGCAACTTTTTCAAGCGGTTTAAACCTATGGAGCTCAAGAAGTATGGGGATATTCACTCTTTGATGAAATACAAAAACTTAGTTTTTTGTAAAAAAGATTTAAAATTTACCATATTTTACACCAACATTTATTCTTATAATTGAAACTAATATTAAAGATGAACGCCATTCCCGGCTACCAAAAATTCTACGCACGAGTTATTCACATTAGGAATAATCGAGGAGGTCAGCCCAATCGAAGTGCGATGATCATGCCTCACTCCGGGAGAACCGCCTTCATGACCACGAATAACCCCTATGCCAGGGTTACGCTTTTGAAAGTACTATGTGAACAATCAGATATGAATTGGGAATTTGAAAACTACTAAATATAATCAAACACAATAAAATATATTCAGAAAGCAAAGATCTTATAAACACCTCACTTTGCAAAAGTCAACAATATTTGATAGGCGAATACAATCAAAGCCAGATTTTGTGGGAGTCACGATGCGATTTAATACAAATAAATGGAACAAGGTTTTCAACAAGGTCACACAGCTAGGCTCTTTATCCAAACTTAATGAAATAGAGAATATACATTTTATTGGCCGGTGTTCAATACTAAAAACATTCAGATACCAATACTTTGGATATATATTAGGGCGGGTCGATTTGTAGGGAGGCAAAAAAATCGCTCAACTTACAAGGAAGTTCGTATTCTAGGGATCAAAATAAGAAACTATGCCGAAGGAACCATACCTCTAAAACAAATTCTGATGTCCCGACTTTGGACCCGTAGGGTGAAAAAGCCCACTTTGATATGTCAGAAAGTAGGAGGAATCCCTCCAAGATTATGGGAGCTACTTCTTCTCCTAGGTGACCGTTAAGGGGTTAAAATTTAAGTTGGAAGAGGGCCTTTTTAGCCGTGTTTTTATAGTAAAATGTCCAAATCTCGGGATAGAGATATTTCAGAAAGTAGGAGGAGTCTTTCCAAGATTAGGGTCTCTATTTCTTCTCCGGAAGACGGTCTGTCAGATGAATGTATAAATTGTATTCGATTGGGGCACTCTAAATGGGTCAAAGTGGATTTATAGTAATTAAATGTGCTAAAGTCCCAAAACATATTTAACAAATTGTGAAAAGCAATCTGATGTAGGCGTGTCCCTATCCGTGGGATTTTTCAAAATTTTCAAAAGTCGGGACTTCAGAATTCGTTTTAGAGGTATGGTTCCTTCTGAAAGTTTCTTATTTTTAAATCGACCCGCCCTAATATAAATGGTTATCAGAAGACTTAATAATCGCAATCCTTAATGGTGACTATTGGAATTGCGATACTTTGGAAAAATATATTTTCAATGCTCTTAAATACAGAAAAAATGTAATTAATGAATTTTGTTATTAAACAAATAAAAAAACTTTTTATTATATTAATTAAAATTTTATTAACCCAATATGAAAAATAGTATTTATGGAAAACTAAACAACACTAATGTCAAGTCGTAAGTTATTTTCTTACGCAATATTAATATCATAAGGAAAACATATTTTTGTTAACTTTATATATTATAATTATATGAAATAAAAATAACTACTACTACTACACCCTCAATATGATTTCGCTAAAAACTACCTAAAATACCTATTAAACTAACTGAACGAACACACAATTAAAATAAGGACAACTGATTTTCCATTATATTCAAACCATTTTGATATTTATTTTTAAATATTGTTTAAATAACCGATAAAAGTAAAAAAAACAACAGAAAGTTTAAAAGATAATTTTTTGTAATTACAAAACAGAACACATACACATGTCAATATTTGTATTTGTTTATATATTTGTTATGTTTGTATATTTTAAATAATTTTGTATTTAAACAAACTCTTTTTGTAAAAAATATTATGGAAAGTATTGGTATTATGGAAAACTAGATTCAAAATTTAACTGCTACCGAAGGCACATATATATATATAAACTACCGATAGAAAAAGTTGAAAAATATATTTATATGTATTTAAATTGATTCTTCATTTGAAAACAAGCTTTACATATAACTTCATAAATAAACTTGAATCGGTAACAAAATATATCGCTCATTTACTGCAAGAACGTCACAACTCACAAAATATGATTTTGAGTTCATCACGCAGAATTATTCGTTATATCACGTACACAGAAAAAACTAAAAACGGGTTTCATTTAAAAATTTTATTGAATCGATTAATATTTTAATTGATTTTGCACCTACTACTGAAATGATAGTATTAACTAAAAAAATTTGCAGACGATTTATTAAAACTCTTTCAATTAAAATAATAATAATATCAATTAAAAGAGTTATTGTTTTTCTTTAGAACCTCAATTAAAAAGTTTAGTTAAATTGATTAAAACTTTAATTGAAACTTGCGAAGAAAAAAATGGTAGTTTTAATTGAAAACTCGTATTTTTTTATTTTTGTTATATGCCCCCCATTAAATAAAAAAAGAAATGTAGGTTTGTAAATTAAATTGACATTTTATTTATAATGAAATTAAAGCTTTTTAATATAAAAGTGTATTATAAGAAAACAAATAAAAGTAAAGACAAAATTTTTGTTTTGCTTGTCTTGTCTTGAAATTTTTCTTGTAATTAAATTGCTTTCTTAAAAAAATCACACACAACTTTAAAATGATAGTTTAATGACACTTATACTTATTGAAAATTTAATTATTTACAAAAATAATAAGTTAATTGTCCTTTTCCTATAAGGTTTATTTAAATCCACATGTGCACTTGTATTACCACAGATAAAACACGAAACTAAATTTAGTTTTCGTGCGTACACGAATATTTCAACAAAAAGAGTATTGCAAACTCTAGTGAAATAACTACGATTTTGAGTGTATTTGAAATCGGTAAACTATTCAACTTATTAAAAGTTAAGCATTTGCGATTTTTTTTTTCTTTTTATTTACAAATTAAAAAATATATTGATATAATTAAACCTTTGTTTGATTACACTAGTCAACAGTCAAAATGTACTCGGGATGCGATAATTTTTTCTGTGTAGATAACCTTGACATGAGCTCGAAAAACGCAATAAAAATTTTTTTTTTCGTTTGGTTTTTGTTTTATTTTTTTTTTTTTAAATTTTAAAAATTTTTTTTTGGTTAATTTGTTTCGTCCGGCATAACTCGGGAACCACTAGCCCGATTTAATTGAATTAAATTTTAAAAAATTTAAAATTACAATTCCCTTAATCTGTTTATATATTGTTTTCCTATACAAGCAACAGTTTCCAAGTTAAAAATAAATATATAAAGGAAAAAACTTATTTTTTGCCTAAAGATTTAAATTTTTTTTTTTTAAAAAATCCATAAAAAATCCCAAATGAAAAAAAATGCCAAATCTTATTACTTTTACGTAAAGTCACATAACCTATGAGCAAAATGAGATAAAGATCATGAAAATCGATGCACGCGTTTCGCTTTTATTCGCAATTGAGTAAAGGTATGAATTTCAAAAATTTGCTCGACATATGCACAACTTTGTCTATGGTAAGGTTTTTTTCTTTTTTATTACAAAAAAATTAAAATTTGTTGGGTGACAAAAATATATGACTTTAAATTAAAAAACAATTCGATATATGTACAAGAAATTATCCTAAGGATATCAACATTAATTAATTATAAAAAAGTTTTAAAAAAAAATATCTAAACACAAAAATAAAAACCTTCAAATTAAAAATAATTATGTGCTTTTGTCTTTCTTTTATATTGTTGTGGGTTTGTTTCTCTTATCAGGAACCAGATATAGTCCCCCATCATAGCTTCGTTCCAAAATCCTTGGTATCGGTGCTCAATTTCTTTCATTTGCTGATGAAAACGCTCACCATGCTCGTCACTCACATCGCCCAGGTTGTCCGGAAAGAAGTCCAAGTGCGAGTGTAGAAAATGTATCTTAAGCGACATATTTGCTCAAATTTTTTATAATTTTGGAGTAGTTGTTCGACGATCTCTCTGTAATTTGAGCTTTTGTTGTTTCCAAGAAATCCGGAAACAATTTGCCGAAATGAGTTCCAAGCTGCAGCTTCATTTGGTGATAAAATGTGCTCAAACTGTTGGTCTTGCAACAACTTTTTAATTTGCGGACCGTCGAAAACGCCTTCCTTAATCTTTGCCGATGAAAGGTGAGGAAAAATGTTTTTTAAATAGGCGAACGCTTCGCCATCTTTGTTGATAGCTTTCACGAAGTTTTTTATGAGTCCGAGCTTTATGTGAAGAGGTGGGAGAAAAACATTTTCCTTTTTTATGAGTGGTGTATATTTCACGTTGTCGCTGCCGGGGATGAAGTTAACTCTTTCTGTCCAACTCCTCTTGGTGTAATGATGTTACATGGCAAAGCGGAGCTCTCCAAAGCATTGGCATGATGATTCTCGGCTGTCGTCTGAAAGAATTTCAATAATAAGTTATATATGTTCTTGAATTTCGTAATCTACACTTACCTTGAGTCACTTAGCTGTACGTAGCACCTTGGACATAGAGCACTTGATGTCCACCGCTCATCTATGTTTGAGACCTTTAAATTGAAGCTCTCTTCAAATGAATCTCTCAATTTAGGTGAAAAACAGCGCTTGTTTTTTTCAGAAACGTATTCTCCGCACATGTAACAAAAATTACTTGGATTGGTATTGCATTCAAATACTCGCGAACGTTTGCTCATTTTAACTATCGCGTTCGTCGACACTTGTTGAATGAGTAAAATCGATCAATGAAGACCTATTTATACTGTGTATTGTTTAGTATTTTACTGACAGGTACTTATAAATGGGTGTATATTTTTTTACGGTGGCTACATACCTGTTTCACCATGTGTGAGTCTTAAATTTTCCGAATAATGACCACCCTTAAATGTGGGTTGCATTTCTGTAAAAAAATCATACAGGTAGTCACCGGAAAACCCAAATAATTAAAAAAGTCCCCTTTCCTTTTTTCCTTTTAATTGTTCACGCACATTTATTAGCGTTTATTACTTTGCTTACGCAATCATAAAAATTAAATAACCCTTTGTTTATTCCGTTTTGTTAATTCTGAGAATCAAAAAAAAAAAGAAAAAACCTTACCATAGACAAAGTTGTGCATATGTCGAGCAAATTTTTGAAATTCATACCTTTACTCAATTGCGAATAAAAGCGAAACGCGTGCATCGATTTTCATGATCTTTGTCTCATTTTGCTCATAGGTTATGTGACTTTACGTAAAAGTAATAAGATTTGACATTTTTTTTCATTTGGGATTTTTTATGGATTTTTAAAAAAAAAAAAATTTAAATCTTTAGGCAAAAAATAAGTTTTTTCCTTTATATATTGATTTTTAACTTGGAAACTGTTGCTTGTATAGGAAAACAATATATAAACAGATTAAGGGAATTGTAATTTTAAATTTTTTAAAATTTAATTCAATTAAATCGGGCTAGTGGTTCCCGAGTTATGCCGGACGAAACAAATTAACCAAAAAAAAATTTTTAAAATTTAAAAAAAAAAAAATAAAACAAAAACCAAACGAAAAAAAAAAAATTTATTGCGTTTTTCGAGCTCATGTCAAGGTTATCTACACAGAAAAAATTATCGCATCCGGAGTACATGAAATTTTTTTCATTTTGTTGAGTAGTGTTATTTAATCTAAATAAAATAAAAAAAAATAGTTTGCCAAATTTTTAAAAAATTTGTTTACATGTTGTTTTATTTATTTATTTTTACCAATATTGCAACCAATTAGAAGCATTATCTATTTTGATATTTTATTATATTTCATGCATTTAAATATGAAATATTAATATCATGAATGATAATTCTTTCAGCGTACGCACTGCACTGATTAAAATCCAAGCGTAAAAAAAACGAAAAAAAGTCAAAATAAGCAAAATTTTTGTAAAATAGACTATAATTTGTACATTTTACGAAAGTTTTTGTAGTTTTGACAATAACTTCGTATTTATATGCATGTATTATTACACGCACAAGAACTTTTCCATTACAGTTTAACAGTTATTTAAAAATTTAATAGCTAAAGTTGTTTTAATGGAATATAAAGTTAAATTACCAAAGAAATATATATTTTAACTTTCCTTCTGTTATTCAATAAACAAACAAAAAACGGACTTTCGGCAATAGTTAAAATATTCAGTTAAAATTTTATATTTAAAACAAAAAGTTGTATTATTATATATAGTATTGAAAAGAATCTATTGTTTTTTTATCGATTTTGCCACTTAATTTTTTAACAGTTGGAAATAAACTAAAAATACATTTGTTTTAAACGAAAAGTAAGAAGTGCGTTTTTTAACTAATTTTCCATTAATTTAATGCGTATTTTCCGTAGCATTTACGGAAAAAATTGGGAGTGTATGAGTGCGCCGGATAAGTAACACAAGGGTCAATTAATTTTTTGGTCAGTCCACCAAGGGGGGATATTTTTCCTCTTTTAGACCCTATTTTACACGTTCCAGAGCAGAAAAACATATTCAAAATTTTAGCTTCCTAGCCAAATTTCAACTTCTAAGATACACCGCTTATGTCTGGGCAATGTTGAGGCAGTCAGTGAGTAACTTTGATAATATTTTAGATACTTTAAAATTACCATATCCTATACTGTCGTCACAAAATCGTATGGTAAGTAAGCTTTTTTATACAAATATTAATATGAAAAGGGTTATTTAAAAAGATTGGTAGAACTTTAAATATATTTTAACTACAATGTTTTTTATTTCTCATTAGAAAGGAAGCTTAACAATATTTATAATAATGTACAACTATTTGTAAATGTTTTAAACTAATAAATTCAATTAAAATTTAATTTCTTTCAGGCTTTTGTTTAAAACATTATATTTTTTTTTTTTAATCAACAACAAAACCTTTCCGATTGTCTTAAGTTCTATCACCCTTTTTTTATCACCCTTTAGAAACATTTGTAGCTATATTTGTTTGGTAAATGATAACAGAAAGTTTTGTTCAGAGTAAACAATATGTATATCATTAATTTCATGAGAAATCGCCACAAATACACTGATAATAATCCATTCGTAAAATTACGAAAAATGTCAAAATAATAATAGTTTTGACAATAATTTCGTATTTTTATGCATGGATTATTATGAGTGTATGATCAAGTGTGTTTTAATTTTCTTAAAATTGTGAACAGTTATTCACGTTTTTCATATTTCAAAAACTTAAAAAATTAGTGAAGTTGAAAAGTCGTGAATTTGAAAAGCCATAATTTGCTAAGTCAGTGGACTTTTCAAAAATAAATAAAAAGTTTCTAAAAGCAGCAATTGATCTTAAATATAGAAGTAATCTCTTCTTTCGAAAAATGTATTTGTACCGCAAATGCAATTTTTGAATGTATTTTGCACAAAGATTGTGTTTATGACTCAATATAGTCATTATACTCGCAATATAAAAGAAATCGTACGACATAAGGTCAAAAAATTACAATTTTGAATGCTGTTTCCTGGAATTAATGATATACAATTATTTATTGAAAATAATTTTTATTTTTTTTTTATTTTTCTATGTTGAAAATACAATTGTTTGTTTATGGAATAAAACTTCTTATTTAGCACATTTATAGAGCATATCGATACAATGGTAATAAAAAAACATTTTATATTGTTAAATAGCATAATAAGAGAATATTGTTTAAATACTTAAGAAAAAAATTAAAGTAAGACTCTATAAGTAAATACTGCAGTTTAATGAATTAAACGTGTTTTTAACTCCTTAAAGTATGCTTTGTTTTCATTAAAATGTGTAGGCCTAGAAGTATACTCTTAAAGGCTATACTTTATGCTGCGATAATAAAATTTATTTTATAGTAATTTGGGATGTGATTAAAAGATATATAAAATTCTGTGCAAAAAAAAACTGTCAAATTTACTTATTATTACACTGTGCAACATTTTCGGTAATGTTAGCGAGGAATAATTGTGATAGTTTTTATAAAACGGTTATGGTCAGAGAACTTTCCCCCAAATAGGTCAAAGTCGGTTTTTAGTATTCCTGTATTTTGATAAAGTAATTTTATTAAAATGTGCTTATTTGGTTTTGGATTCGTGTATATATTGCTGCCAAGATTCTTCCTAATGCTGTTAAGATTTTTCTTTTTTGAAAAATTAACCCTTCTGTGTCCTGAGGAAATAAATTAAACATTTTTTTAAGCACATTTTACATTTAACGTGTTCAAATTTTTATTTGTTAAGTATTTATCTATAAATTCTTCTAAGAAATGTTACATAGAAAAACTTTTTAATAAGTTAACATTAACGCTGTTTTTTTTTGTTTTGTCAAAATTACACCGAATTTAAAGATCTTTATACAGCTATAAAAGCTTAAGGTCTTTTTCGCTATCACACTTTATTTAAGTATCAGAGTTGCTTTATGTTTTCTACATTCACAATAAAAATACTGAGAGAAAAAATCGTTGCAAAATTATTTTTAGCATGTCAATTAATTAAGTTTTTTCGAATAAATTATGCAAATAAAAGCAGAACAAAGTAAAAATTGGCAAAATCTTACTAGTTTTTGCATAATTTGTGCAAACAAGCGCTATTAGTTGATATACTAATAATTATTTCACAACGATTTTGTGCATGTGTTTCTATTGCAAATATGTGAAAGATATTACTAATACAAAATGTGACAATGTAAAAAGGGCTTTAATGAAGTGTAACAGTAAATTTAAATATTAACGAAAACTTCCTGTTTTGACCCCAAAACTACACATTTTTAAAAGTGTTTCATAAAAATTCAATACCAATCAAAAACACAACTCATTCTGGATTTTACTAAAAACCAAACAAACACTTTTATAAATGTATGAACCATTTAATTTGAAATTGGCATAAGTCACATTTTCAAAAAATTGAGATAGGTATGAGATTAATTACAACTAAAAGAAAGTTTTTTTTCATCCAGTAGCTGCGAAATTAAATTATATATTAATTTTTCCAATAGAATATAAGAAAATTACTATGTAAATAAAAAATATGTGAACCAAATAGCCTTAATACGTTCGCCAACTCTCCATCTCCCTTCAAATTCCACTACCTTGCATCCCTTTTCTATTCCTTTCCATAGAAAGCAACACATTAATAAATATGTAGAATTTACTGAGTGTTGCTGCTCTTTAAAAAAAAAAAAATCAAAAAAAAAACATCTAACTCAAATTTGTGGAGAAACGTTTACAATATACTTGAATATAAAACAACCGTAATTTTTCGCTTAAAATTTGCGAAAAGTATCCGAAACTAAATGGGTTTATTTAGGGCTAAAAAGCTAAATTTGGCAATATATCGCACCAAATCGCAATTGATTTTTTAAATTATGAAATAAAAATTTTAAAAATGATTTATGACTAACTGGGCACAGAAGGTCTAATTAAAAAAAATCGATTATTAACAAATACACGTAGAAGAACATTTATAGCAAATTTCTTACAAATCAACAAGAAAAAAAACTATTTCCTAAAACAAATCTTGTTCAAAACATAGAATTTTCTAAAATATGACCTTTGACCTTTTTGTGGCACGGGAAATACTTATCCGATCTTCTCTAAATTTTTATCATCTATTTTCTACACCAAGTGGCACAATATTCATTAAAATCCGAAAAATTAATTTGTGTAATTCAGCCCTAATGAACATATATGATCCATAGGGCAACCAAAAATCAGCTCTAAAAACAATGTTTTAACCGCTTAAAAAAAAATCGATTGTGGGCGCTGTGGTGTAACGGTTAGCGCGTTGGACTGTTACACAGATGGTCTCGGATCCGATTTCCGGTGACGGCAACATCAATTTAGAAAAATAATATGTATGAGTGTTCTATTCCTCATATGTATCGCAGATCCCACCTTCGGTGTTCCCATGGCACTTAACCCCACCGAAGCAAAATAATTAATCAGGGCTACGAACCAAAAAGATTCAATAAGTTTGCCAACTCTCCATCAGGTGGCGAGCAACAACTGTTCTATGACTTATCATCTCGCGCAATTACAGTGTTGCCATATCTTAAGTCTTCATCTCTCCCCACCTTTCATCTCTTCACTATCCCCTTTCCAAAGAAAGCAACACATTAATAAATAGGAAGAATTTCCTGAAAAAAAAAAAATCGCTAAAATTTGTGCAAGTTTAGCTTCAAATATTAAAGCTTTTTATTTAGCAGGGTTGCCAGTCGAACTGCTATTTAAACACAACATATTCTAGCTGATTGTTTTTCTCTTAGAGTGTGTTTGGATTCAGAATTTGTATGTATTGCTGGTCTTTTGAAATTGCATTTCATTTTGAATTATCAGGAGATCATAATTAAAATGTTACTATTACAAAAATAAGCACTAATTGTTAATAAATGTAAGAGAAGATGGTTTGGTACACCGACTTATATCGGCCAAAGGACAAAGCTTTTTTATTTTGGTTAGTGTCAGTCCATGGTTGCACCTTGTTAGTGGACATGGTATTAATATTGTATTGTTAAAAAAACGAATAAAAAGTTGAAGTCGGGCATGCCAATTGTAAGATATCCTACACCAATTTGGTTAAAGGTAAAAGAGTATCTGGCCTCGAAATTTTACTTCCTCACCAATTTCTTAACAAAAATAAATCAGTAACAAATTTTGATTTTGCCTGATGTCACGTATATATATGAAAAATACAGTGGTGGCCTTATATGACCTTAAGCTTATAGGCTTCGATCTTGGGCCGTTAAGTGTCAATGTATTAAATTTAATAAAAACGCTTCACATCTGCGATATGTAGCGTGCAAATCTCAAAATCATCTGCGAAATGTAGCTAACAAATCCAAATTATGGCGGCACTTATATGAGCGCTAACCGTGGACCGACTCATTATTGGGCCGACGCCAAATTTCATTAAAAAACCTTAAAATTTGGGCTAACATCTCAGACAATTTTTTTCGGTGAGCCATTATATGGGCACTACATCTAAAGATGGGCCAATTCTAACCACTATTAAAAGTATTGTTCTTTGGGTCGACATAAGACAGTGTGCCAAATTTTATCAGCATATCTTAATAGTTGATACCTGTCGCGTGCGAACATGCATAAAAACCCAATTTTTTTGGGGGGGACTGTTATATGTGCACTAGGTCCAAACATGCAAAGATTCCAAACAAAATTCAAAAGTCTTTGTCCTTGGGGCGATAAAGGTTGGTGTGACGAAGTTCATCGAAATATCTTAATATTTGGGTGTTGCTGTGTGCGACTAAGCACAAAAGCCATTTTTTAAATTTGAATACTTTTACATAAATGGTAATAACTTTTGTATTTATCCATAGATTCTCTTTGGAGATGACTTATTTTCTTTATTGCAGTATTACATTTAAGAAAAAAATATTTGATATTTTTCAATGCAAAACAAATATTTTATATAAGTTTTAGAAATTTTAAATTTTTTGTCGAAAAAAACGAAATTTTTCCGTGTAATTTCGACCAATAGGTCCTAAACTACTGAACTAATTTTAAAATTATATTCGGGAGATATTTTGCGCATTAAACTATATTTGTTTTTCAGATAGACTGACCAAAGTAGCCTCATCCTAAATTGAGATATAGTAAAATTACTCAAAAATTAAAATTAAAATTTTAAATATTTCATAAACTACACCATAAAAAAATTTGAATACGCTTAGAAGGCTTAAATACATACACGAAAAAAAAAATATCAACCTAAAATATCTAATTAAAGATTTGATTTTAATTAAATTTGTTCCGAAACAAATATTTAACTCAAACAATTAATCTTTTAGAAATGTTGAGGTTAAGAAGAAGAATAAACGTTTTTCTCTAAAAATTATAAACACTATTAATTTTTAAATCAGACTAGACTAGTTTCTGCCTCCTTTTAAGGACAGGCGTCATCAGTGATTTTCCATTTAAATTGTATTATTATTTGTGTCTTATAATTGTCAGATTGTCTCTATATGATAAATTTTTCAACAACCTGCGGCTGTAAGAATCAAACCTGCGCTCATCTTACAATACAAACGTAACAATACCAAGTCATGACCGTTTAGCGATCACACCCAAATATGGCCTTGAATCGAATGCAGCTAAATTGCAGTTTAATTTCCTATTAGCTTTTTCTGTTATTGTATATTATACTCAGAAGTGACAACACTAACAACACAAATATTCTATTTTTAGATTTTTGTTTTTTTTCTAATCTCCTTCCTCTATATTTCACAATGTTACCAGAATGACGAATGGTTTTTACGTTCAGGGTGGACAACTTTTGCGTTTTTTAAGTTGAGAAATCGTCACAGGGCAAATTTTATAATGTATTTTAGTACAGTGCTATATTAACGTTATTATTTTAATTGACTTTTAATTATATAAATACATATTCTATCCTAGCCGGAATTTTCAAATTATTTTTTCATACACTGTATGCATTAATAGAAAATTTTCAGTATAAAATATCAATTGCATTTGAAGTTTACAATCAAAATAAGCACACACGCATACATACAAGCAGAGGCAGCATTAACAAAAACACACACACCAACGTATGGTTCACACATTGTTTTTTGTGAGTATCATATTTTTTTTGTAGAAGTAAGTTATTTACAACTTTTTTCCTTTTCAATTTTCAATAAAAGTTTTAATTGATATTATCATTGTCATGATAGGTAAAAAACCAATTAGAATATTAATTGATTCAATAAATTCTTTAGTTTTTTTCTGTGTAATAAAATAATAGTTACATGTATACAAAATTTTCAAATTTGCAATTTTTTGTTGCACAGTGTTATAACAAATAAAAAATTATATAGGAATAAAATTTATCCCACTCTAATTCGTTTACTTAATTCCCTGCTGTCATGACCACGAAATTCACTATATTTTATGTTTTAAATACTTAAGTATAATTCCATTTTTTATTAATAGAACACCCATGCGTATGAGTTATTAATATTGCTTAAAGAAAGAAAAAAATTAATATCAATCATACGCCTTAAACCATCACACACATGAAGTTCAACTATTTCATGATTTATTTCGATTGTTTTCTTTTAAATATTTTTTTTTTTTAACATAGTCCTACATTTAAACAAATTATACCTCGAATGCAATTTGTCAAAGCGTTAATTCGATAATAAATACAAATTCCGCCAACATGAAATAAATAAAAATATATATATATTAGAGTTCGACACAAAAATTTGATTTTAAGCTATCATCACTTTGTCAACGGTTTTTGTATAAATATACTGGCGCGTAGTGGCTAAAAACGCTTATTTGGTGTCCCTTTTACTACAGCGCAAAATGAGGAAAATTTATATGAATGTTGAACATGAAATTCGATTCTACGCCAAAAATTATTGAAAAAAAAACTTTTTTCTGATTTTGAAGATCATGAAATTCGATTCTACGCCAAAAATTATTGAAAAAAAAAAACTTTTTTCTGATTTTGAAGAGCACCATTTAGTCAATAGAGTGGACGGAAAACTCAGTTTGCTCAAAAACTTTTAAAAATAATTTTTTAATCACGCACAATAAAAATGTATTACCAACTGAGAATAATGCTACAAACATTTTTGACATATTGCGAACCGCTATAAAGTTATTAAAGTAACAAATTTGTAAAAACTAATATAAATAGTTTTTTAGCATACACAACGAAAAAGTATTTTGATGCCACAAACATTTTTGTTAAAAAGTTTGTTAATCAATAAAATATTGCATTCTAGTTAAGACAGCATTTTGAAAACTTAATAACTTTTAAGTGGGTTACCATAAAGCGAAAACTGTTGCACCATTTTTCTCAGCTAAAAATGCGTTTTGATTGTGATAATAATAAAAAAGTAATTTACAAGCTTTTTGAAAAATTTTAATCAATTTTTTAAGCGAACATTTTTGCACCATTTTTCTTAGCTAAAAAGGCGTTTTGATTGTGATAATAATAAAAAAAGTACAACATATGGGAAAACAGTTTACATTAGAGTGAGGTAAGTTTCTAAAAATAGAACTGTTGTGTTGGAGTTGTACTTTTGAGACTATGTATGCAAGAACAAAAACACCGTGTATTGAATAAAACTAGTTTTAATCACAACAAAACTCGACCTGACGGTAGATTAATGGGCATGTGGCATTAGAAATCAGTTTATCTATACCACGGTCAGTGATTGCATAGAAATTTTCATATAGACGCAATCGAACAAATAAAAAACATAACAAATATTACATTATTCAAAAAAACAGGGTCGCTGACGAAGGTTCAATACTAGAAACTGCGCAGCCTGATTCAGAAAAATTGAAAATTTACAATGTAGTTATGATTTTTAGAAAATACACTCATTCTTCTCTACCACGCCTTTCACAATTAAAATTAAATAAAATTGCATATTAATTATAGTATTAATTGCAATTGTCTGAAAAAGACGTTAAAAATTCAAACTCAAATAATTTATGTTTTTGAAAAAAATTTTTTTTTTCCGACCACTCTATTTCCTAAATAGTGCACTTTAAAAAGGGGAGAAAATTTGTTTTTAAATAATTTTTGGTGTAGAATCGAAAGGTGAATTTAAATTTCAAATAAATATAGCTCTGCTGGAAAAGGGCCCCTAAAGGGGAGTTGGAAATAAAAAAAAATAATAATGCCATTTTTGTTATTGATGTCAAAACATTTTAAAAAGTGATAATATCCCAAAAACAAAGAAACTTTATACTATTCTGACAAACTTTAATATATATATACAGAAATACTTTTAACCTACGGGAGCTTTCAAAAACTTTCGACACACTTTTCAAATAATGACCTTTCAAATTTCCTTGAACTTGGTAGTTATATTCTCCTGGTAAATATGGAGTTGACGTATTTTTTCTTTTCCCAAAATTCGTTATAGTTTGCGATTAATCGCTGCTAAAAGTTTTAAACAAATATTTAAGAAATATACAATGTTTGAATTCTCTTAATTTTTGAACACGGCAACAGAAAATTAAAAATTTGGTATAACTTTAAAGATAAATCCTCTTCTTTAAACAGTGTTGTCCTTATTTCGCGAATATTTTGAAAAAACCCAGAATTAGTTTTTCAGAAATTTATTTTCCAATTAACTCAAAGTGTCCACTTCCCGGCAAAAAATAATTTCGATTTGGTAAGCAGTAACTTCTTTTCAGTGCTTCCAAAGTAGCGCTTCGCCGTCATGCATGCAATGAAGCAATTATGGAAGGCATTATATTGTGCTTCCCTGAAGGCATTCTTTTGAAGCAGTAAAGAAGTCATGAAAGGAAGCAGTAAAGAAGGCATGCAATGAAGCAGTAAAGAAGGCCTTCTATGAAGCACTTCTGGAAGGCATTATATTGTGCTTCCCTAAAGGCATTATTTTGAAGCAGTAAAGAAGGCATGAAAAGAAGCAGTGAAGAAGGCATGCAATGAAGCAGTAAAGAAGGCCTTCTATGAAGTAATTTTAGAAGGCATTATATTGTGCTTCCCTGAAGGAAGAATCGCTTCACGAAGCTCTTCTGGAAGCGCTTCTATCGTGTGATTCTTAGATCACATGATAGAAGCGCTTCTCACCTGCTTAAAAGAGACCTACCAAGTGGGACATCGCGAACAAAAATCATGCCTTCTGGAAGGCCTTCAGCAAGCTCTTTGGGTTCAAAGAAGGCCTTCCACAAGCGCTTCTAGGAAGCACTATTTTTTGCTCGGTTACAACATAAAAAAATTTCAAGTTAGAAATCGGAGGGGTTAAAAAAACCGAATTTTTTCGAACTGTCTTTGATATCACGGCATGACATAGAACATAATAATAATGATTCGGACATGCAGTTTTCAAGGGAGTACTTAATTTTTTGATCAATGTTACAGATTTCGAGAGAAATGTCTTTAAAATTTGACGGCTTTGCATTTTGTTTTTTGCATTTAAAACTTTTCGAAAGCAATTAATCTGCTTTTGTTTTGATGGAATTAAAGAGCAAGACCTGTGTTCATATTTATAGCTAATATCTAATACATAAAATTTTATGTATTAAACTACTCACAGAAAACCCTAATAACAGGTTTTTTCAGTGTTTTCTTTAAGCTATTAGGGCCTATTATTTCCAATGTAATTAAAAAATCATTTAATACATATTTTTTCCGACGTTTCGACAGTTTTTTGCTGTCTTTATCAAGGAATTCGTCTATTTAAATTAAAATTTCAAATTGGTACAATTTTTATCACCAATAAAACAATTTAAACTTACAGAATTATGTTTTCTTACGTCACAAAATGTTTTATTTGTTTAATACAATACAAAAAAACATAAAACATTTAACATTTAAATTTAAACACAAACTTAAATTAATATCACAGCTGTTTATATTATTGCAACCCTATAACTTGTGTTCATATTATCGGTGTCTTCTTTATGATTCATCGTTCTCTTTTTTTTGTTCTTGTTTCAATTAATTAATTTATTGAATCAATTAATAGTTTAATTGATTTTACACCTATCACGGCAATGATAATATTAATTAAAAATTTTAACGGAAATTTAAAAAAAAGCTATAAATTACGCGTTAAATGAACCTCTTACTAGAGTTTTGAGATTGTTTAATATATATTGTAATCAATTAGATATAAGTGTTAACCACTATCAATTTAAAACTGTATTAAATAATATATTTTAAGTTTTTTTTTAATATTGTCATAATTTTGTTAGTCTCTAAGGATTTTTGTATCCATAGACGAAATAAATAAATAAATAATAATTAGGATACTAAAAAAAAGTGTGTGAACGACACGTTTGTATGTATATGTGTTTTTAGCATAGCTGTTAAGTAATGATTACTAATCGTAATAATTAGAAATTAGATTACTTTTTTTTGAAAGGAGAAGTAATGATTATATTACGATTATTTTCAGATTCACACGATTACTAATTGATTACGATTACAGATAATCTGCAAATAATCAAGATTAATAAAAATTACGAGAAAATAATCAAAAATAATAAAAAGTAATCAAAAAATAATTCGACTACTTTCAAAGATTACTTTTGATTGTTTTTAATTATTTTTGTTATTTTGCAAAATTATGGCATTACTTTCACAAATACATTTTTCTACATGAAATACAAAAAAAATCGTCAAAATTTAAAAAATTCGTCAAAATTTGAAAAAATCGTCAACAATATTAAAAATCGTCAAAATTATTAAAAATCGTCAAAATTTAAAACAATCGTCAAAATTAAAAAAAAAATTATGAGTTTTTTTAGACATTCGATAAATGCTACAACTTATTAAAGAAGTGCAAGTGGCAAAAGTCTTCGGAAATTGAAGACTTTTGAAATTGAAGAACACCTGGGATCATCGTTGCTTTTGCCCGTTGCTACTCGTTGGAACTAAGCAGATCCCAGGAGCTGCAACAATTGACATCTGTTCTTTTACAAATGGACAGATGTTAAGAGAAAGGTTCCAACCATATTTCATGTTGAAGCCTGAGGCTAATATTGCAAATGCAGCAACAGTACTAACCCAAAGCATCAAAATGAAATGGCTAAAGGTGTTTTAGAGATTAAGTCCAGAATTGTCGGAATTAACTGTCGAGAATACAACCAGCAAAATTTTAGAAACACTTTACAGGTTTTACGCTAATAAAACATCAGTTCTTCAGCTATTTAAATGATAATGCAAGTGCTGACGATATTTGGCAAAAACATGATTTTTTTAACACGTCGAGGCTTCAATCTTTGTCTGATTTTTCTTTTGAAAAATTAGTTGTAACGAAGGCCAATTGTAAATATATGTAAATTTTGTGAATTTTTGTGAATTGAATGTATTCTGAATGTATTTGTTTCTCTTTATTCGCGTATTTTTCCCTTTTTTGTTGATTTAAGAGATACTAAAATTGTTATTGATTGTTTTGTAATTGAAGTGAATATAACTTTATTTTGTATACAAAGACTATCTAATTTGGTTTTATTTGTTTAGAATTTTTTTACGTTGTAAATGCAAATTTTTTCAAAATTAAATGTATGTATAAAATGATGTAAATTAAAAAATTTTTAATAAAATAATCTAAAATAATCAAAAAATAATCCTTGAAAGTAGTCAATTATTAAATTGATTACTTTTGATTATTTTTGATTATTTTCTCGTTATCCTAATTAATCTTGATTATTTTTGGATTATTTGTAATCATAATTAATTAATAATCAGGAATTGTTCAAAAGAGAATTATGTAATCAATACCATTCTTTTTAAAATTTAATCTAATTGATTACTAATCGTAATCCAAATTTAACAGCTCTGGTTTTTAGTAATGCTGTGTCTGTTTGTTTATTTGTCTGTGTGCTTGTTTTACTTGTAAATTAGAAATACATTTGGTAGTTTATACTGAAACTTTGCTATTTAACATACAGTACATAAAAAATAATTTGAGAATTATGTCTTAAATAAAATATTATATTTAAAAGTCAATTAAAATATAAATTGATTCAATTAACTATTTCTTTAGAATCAAATTTAATTTAATTCAAACCAAATCTTTTATTAGATACTAGCTGACCAGGCAAACGTTGTTTTGCCTTCAAATTTTAATTGTAATTAATTCTTTAAATCAAGAAAAAAAACTTTTATTTAAAGTGCAATTGTATTGCCTGGTCAGTTGGCCAGCTATATTATATAATATATTATTTATTATTGAAAAATGTTCAATGAATACCTGTGTTATTGAAAACGCGTTTTTCAATAAAATTTTAAGAAGGAAATCAGTTGAATGAAATATACCTGATCCATTTCACTTGTTAATTCTATGATGACTTGTATATACCTGAACTAATTCACTTGTTAAATTCTGTAATGATGGAAATTAAACCGGATGTGATTACCACAGCAATAAAATATATTTTTTATGTTAAGTGTACCTGTTAAACATGAATTGTTACTTAAAACCATATCATAAAATTTATTGTTTACTTCTTTACCTTTTTTATTTATTCTAGGACTATGAGGAACGCTAAAACAATTTTTGAACAACATTATTAAATAACCTTGCAAAAAGTCTTGAATGTGATATTTTAATGCTTATTTGTTTTTTGCTTTTGGTACCACGCCCATTTATCCCATTCCGCCCATTTTCAACTCTACTACTAATATTTGTAATTGATGGACTCGAAAAAAAGTTGAAGGCTATATAGCTAATATAGAACCCTAGATATTTAATATTAATATTAATTTTGTATATGAGTTAAATAATCACTTTGTATGGGAGCTGCCACGCCCACTGGTATGATCCCGCCCAATTTTCCCATGACTATTCATAATATAATCAACGTGCACAAATTTCTAAGACTCTGGCTATTATAGAACTGTAGATATATGATATTAAATATTTACTTTATATGGGAGCTGACACGCCTACTGGTCCGATCACGCCCATTTTTTTTCCTGATTATTCAAATCAGTAACATATGGGATACTGCAATGCCTCAAAACTCTTGCTATCACAATTGTCAAGATATATGATGTTATTCAATTTATGTGGGAGGGGCCACGCCCACCTGAAATATATATAGCCGAAAACCTAATTTGGACTATAACCTTTCAAATGAAACCGGTTTGGGCCAAATCGGTTGGATAGTTTTAGAGTCTATAGAGGACAAACATACAAACATGGTATTTTATATATATAGATTTTATGTTGTTAATTTTTTTCTGTGCAGCTTCAGGTTTTATATAGGTTTTCTCCTTTTTTTGCAGTTAATGAACACTTTACCTGAATCAAGTAATGAAAAATATTTTGACAAAATAAAATGTATTTGCATATAGCGGCATATACTATATATTTGCGATTTGTCAAAAAATTTTGTATGGCATCATAGATTTCTAAGTTCACCCCAGAGTCATACTTTTGATATAATATGTAGGCACATCTAAAAAATTTTCTTGCAAAAATTTAAGCCAAAGTTATGGTAATGGAACCACTTTTTTCAGGTACATTTAATTAAAAAAATAGAATTCTAAAGTAATAAAATACTAAAACTATGGAAAATGTATGTGTTTTTTATTGGTTTAGTTTTTTATTACTTTATTTTTTTTTAATTAACTGTCGTTTATGTGTGCTCATTATTTTTAAAATGTCCCATAAAGCACACATATGCATTTTGTTTGTATGTGTACATAAATAAAACAAATACATACAACAAATAAATACAAATTTATACTTTTTATATATAGACATGTATTTAACGACATATTGTGATTTAGTTGGGTGGGATTTTTTCAGAAATATTTTTTATTTTTGTATTTTTATGAACCGACATACATTTAATCTAGATATGAATATCAAATTCAAGCTCAAAACCTAAATGAAATAAACACACGTAGAGTTATAGGATTTATATAAATATTTTTATTTTGGTTATGGGTGCAAAGTTTATATTTTTTCATTTGTTGTATAAATTCCTAAACAAATATAAACTCAAATCCTAGATATAGGCATATGTAACATTGTTAATGTTTATATTTTTCCTAATGTTAGTTAGTGCTGGTAAATTCGGTAACTTTGTAATATTCGATACTTTTAATTTGGATACTCGGTACTACTCGATACTTTTAACTAACGATACGATCATAAAATGATTGTAACTCTAATTATTTAAATGAATTTTATGAAAATGTTCAATTTGTTTGCAAATTCAAATTTTAAAAATATATTTTAAAACTTTTTTTACCAACTATTTATGTTTTTTAAAGTTTTTTAACTCTTTTCTTTAAGTTTTAAACATGAGATTTTTTTCTTTTTGCAGACTTAATTTTTAATGGTAACTATTTTAGAGGAGTCGGATTTTTGTATTGTTTTACTGTCCAAATTACAACTCTAAAATGATCGAGTAGTTATTGTTAAGTATCAAGTACCCAAAAAACAGACCAATACTCGATACCCACTACTTATACTTTTACCAGCACAAATGTGAGTGTTTAAGTGTGAGTATATGTATGTGTGCTTAGCTCTCTCTATGCGGTTTTATGGTTCATTGTATTCACAAGCATTTTTTTTTATATAAATATACAACAACAATACAAAATTTATTGTCTAAACAAATAATAAATTAGCCGCAGCTAAATCCAAATGCAACAATAATACTTATCCTTATTTTTGGTGTTTGATATTTTTTGCTGTTGTCGTTACTTTATTTATATTTCCGAATGTACTGACAACAAATATATGAATAAATATACGAGCTTAAAAGCCCGATACTTCGTTATCGGTAGTTTTATATATCGGAATATATTAATTATTTTTAAGGAAATTGTTTCAAGAAATTAGTTTATCCTTTTTAAGTAGATGTTTTTTGCGATTTCAATTTTAAAATTTCTACATTAATGGAATTCCTTTATACTAAGATTTTATAAAAGTCCAAAAGATATATTCAATAAATTAACCCCTGCATCAAAAAAGTGATTGATCAGTGATTTGGTCAGTGGAGATTTTTCCCCTCTCCCTAGGAATTTCCAAAAATTCCATCAATACTCATTATAATTTCAAGTTCTTCGCTGTAGTGGTTTGGCCAGGCCGCCATGGGTGAAAGCTTTTCCTCATACTACCCCTCCCCGTATGAATTTCCAAAAATCCGCTATATACAGATGTCTATTCCTGATTGGGAACCCACATACCAAATTTCAAGTTCCCAGTTTCAGCAGTTTTGACCAAGCGGTCAATGAGGGAACTTTTGCCCCTGTTAGTCCCTATTTTAAAACGTTTCTGGGCAACATTCCAAAAGGTACCACGCCACGGAGTTTGGTCATATCCGAAAGAACACATGCTGAAAAACTTTAACTTTCTGTCCGAGGGGTTAGGTCAGACCGCCAAGTAGGAGACTTTACTCGTTACTGCCCCTCCATGTAGGAATTTACAAAAATCCAATCTCAGCGGACGTCTTCTTTGGAGAATGGATCTAAATGCCATGATCATAATTTAAGCGGTATATTCTGGTCGATGTAAAGTATGTGAGCGAGTGAGTAACTTCATTCATTTATATATATTTATATATAAAATTACAATCAGGTATGTTATAAATGGCACGAAAAGTACATTTTTATACCATTATTGCCACTGTGTAAAAAGATACACACTGAGAAAAAATATAGGTTAAGAAAATCAAGTAATAATTGAAAATTCGATTTTAATATAATATAATTCTTATGATAACAAATAAGATCCTTACTGATAATATTATGATCACGCCGGCTGATATATGATAATTAAGAATAATATATTATTATTACTTGTCTATGTGTCGGTAAATATGACCACTTTCAAAAACTTTCGGAACTTCGAGGCAAAATATTTTCAAACATTGTTTTTTTGTCTGACATTTTTTTGTCACCTTTCGTGTATGCTTAGTCGATGTTTTAGCGTACGCGTTAATCATTTATCTGTAGCGGCGCAAAAATTATGGCGGTTTCAAGTTTCGAGCAAAGTGAAAATATTAAAATTACCGTTTTTGCTTGGATTTAATTAAAGTTACATCATTTTATAGATCTCATTATATTTATCACATTTCAAAATTTATATTACACCACCAAAATTATTCAAAAAATACACTAAAAAAATTGTTGTTATATATTAGAGTTACGAGTTTTATATTTCCGACTTTTTTTAATTGAATTGCATTTTTATTGAATTGAATTTTTAATGGAATTGCCGGGATTTCCAAAATAAATATTGGGCTTTTTGCGAAAAAGCTAAATACATATATTTGAATTTAACGGCTTCTGTTAATTGAGCAATATTCACCCAGAAAAAATATTCGCTCTAAACAATTAAAATTTATTTGATATTACGTTATTTTATTCAGATTTACCAGGAATTTAAAAAAATCATAAGATTATCAATTCTATACATATTTCAGGCACGCTGACTTTAATGGCGTACTTTATTTTCGATCTATGGTACAGTTTTTCCAAAAAAATTATTCAATTTTAAATTATTTTGAATCCTTGCATTGATTGCAGGGAAAATGCTCATAATCTAAAGATTTTTAGAAGCAGTATATTTGTAGTAATCTGTGTGTGTGTGTTTTTTTTTTTTTAATTAAAAACTTAAAGTTCTTTATGTTTGATGGGGTTTTTAATTTATGTTTGATGGGTATTTTAATTTAACTAATAAAGGTCTAAGAGTATCCTTTCAAATTTAAGATGATTAAGAAAAAGGGTACACAAAATAGTTCTTAATTTGTCTGATTTTCATAGTTAGTTTACAGAGATATTTTTTATTAATTAAACGCAAATTTTAACAGTAAATTATATTTGGACTTATTTAACAAAGAATTTGAGCTCTGACTTAACTAAAATTTGACCTGGTTGAATTTGGGAATTATTGGGGATATTTTTTGATTTGATATCTATCTGGCAAGCCTGGTAAATGAAATTTGACCCTACAACTTTGTTCCACTTTTTTCCAAATTGGGGATTTTTGGGGATACTTTATCATTTGTTTCGTGATAATTTCAAATATAATTGTTAATTTCCAATTTCAAATATATTGTGAATTTAAGAGGAAAAAAGATATATTTTCAGAAAACTTGAGCCTAGTCTAGTTTTGATGTTCTTATCGCGTTATTGGTACAATGACATGACCTTGATATACCTCAAACTGTATGAAATAAATAATAAAATAAAAATCCATTTAATTTTCAGTTCAATTAAATATTAACGCATTTGTTCAAAAAGTGATAAATATTGTTACCTTCTCAAAATGCAAAAAACAATTGGATAAAGTGTTGTTGCCATAAGTAAATGTTTTTTATAGCTTGTATTTTATACCATTGAATTTGAAGCGGTATGTAAGCCTCATATAGTTATCAGATTTATTTATACTTATGTGAACAAATTCACACTGAAATTTGTTTTTTCTTTCTATTGAAACGTAGGGAGTAAAAAAAATTTTTCTTCCGATTTTTTTGTTACAGAAGTAAGATCTTTTGTTTAAAACAGTGTATTTTTTATTAAATAATTAAATTTTTTTTTGCATTTTTTTGTTTAAAAAAATACGTTTACATTTCTATTAAACAAAATTTAACTTCACAAATTACATTACTAATATAATGATAATGTTTTAGAACAAATTAAAATTTAGATTTAAGCCACTCAAATAAAATGTATTTATTATTTAGCTTAATAAAGTAATAAACCTAATGAGAATTGATAAAATCTGATTAAATTGAATTTAATTTAATAATTATTAATAAGACATAAACATTTATAAAAAAACAAATAAATACATAAATATTAAAAACAACCACAATGTGTTTTGAGCGAATTGAGCAAATATTTAATTGATTCAATTGATTTTTAATTGAGAGCTTTTAAAATTTTCAACAAATCGATTTAATTAAAAAACAGGGGAAATATTTTTTCTATGTTCCATTAACTGCGCAAAAAATCTATGGATTTTGCTTCACTTACAAACCACCATATAACTTTTCACCAAGCAGCGATATAGAATTACTTTTGACTACAAGTGGACTTTTAATTGCAATCAATTTTTTACGTGAAGACTTTTCAACGTGAAACTTTACATGTCACAGTTTATAAGTATATTCTATCAAACACTGTATATCGTTTCTCTCAATTCATAAAAAATTGAGAAATAAGATATTTAAAATAGCTAATAAATATATATATAAGTGAAATATACCCAGCTAAAAGAGGGCTTCAACTTATTACTAGTATATTTCCTAGCAACATTACTTTGATTCGCAACGTCCCAAATGTAAAAAGTACCCTATCGATCACAAAAAGGGACAAAATAATGGGTACCGTCTCGCGCAAAAAAACGTAATGTTGTTGGTAAATAACCTGGTAATGATGGTGCTTTTAACCTAATATGAGTAGGTCATTTTATATTTTAAAATAATTACTACAATAAGCCGTTATTACGAGGTCAATATTTTGAATTTTAAAATAATGCAGAACGTAATGATAGGTTAGTAATGCAAATAGTAATAAGGTAACACCAACAATATTTCGCTGGGTTTAGTGCTTTTGCAATTGTTTCTTACTTTTATGGTAAACGAGTAACTCGGCTTAGAGGTTACTCGATTAAGCGAGCAAGATTTTAAAATTACTCGAGTAACTCGAATAATTTCAATAGTTTTAAAGTTTTCTTTAATTAATTTTTCCTTAAAAATTCATAATTAAACACAAACTAAATATAAAATCAGGAATTTCGAAACGTATTTTATTAAAATTAAAAAAAAAAAAAAGTTTGGGAAAAAAAATGTTTTTTTTTTATAATTTAATAATTATATAATTACAAATTATATCTTATTACCTTAGCCGAATACTAGCTACTATAGCTTTCGGTGTGTTGTAGCGAAACAGACCACAGCCTCTGGTGGGAATCGAACCCACGACCCTGCACTGATAAGCTAGCACGCTACCAACTAGCCCGCGAAATTAATTTAAAATTAAAAATATTTTAAAACAATATACAATTGAGCGGTTTAAATTGTTTTCTTGCGTTTTTATTAAGTCCGACTTTAAGAAGACATTAGACATATAACCTTTCAAAAATAATTTGGCATAGCAGTCTATGCCTCGGAAAAATATAGAGTAAACATTATATTAATTACATTAACTTTAAATTTATTTGATTAAGTTGAATATAGATCATAATTGAAGAAAAGAGTGAAAGGCCTATCCGAGCTGTAACACCAAACAATATTGATAAGTTAAGTACAATTCGAATCTTGTAAAAAAATTTAACACAAGTTGATGGTTATGAGATTTTTTTGTTGAACATTTAGATACTCGCTTAATTTATGGAAATCGGACCATTTGGTATTAATTTTTTATATTTTCGAGCATTTTTTTGAGTATAATAATTAAATTTGAAAATATCTTTGTAAACTGCTAAAAATATGATATTTTCTGCACTGGTCTCGGTGCCGAACGTCTTTTCTCCAAAATTACCAAAAACAAATATTTTTATCAGTACAGTATTGCCTATATAGTGGTGCCACGTAAAAAAAGTTGTAGCCCTACTTAACATGTATATAATATGTAAATTAACACAGTAACTGACACATTGCTCTATATTTTATAATACGTTCATATTAAACCCCAAAATACGTTTTCGATTTAAAATTTGTCTGGAATTTGAAAGTAGAAAAAAATTTGTTTTAAAAAATATGAAACAATTTAAGTTTTTTAATGAAATATAAACTGATTTACTCGATTAATCGACTAATCGACTAAAATTGTTGAAGTTATTCGTTACTCGAAATTTGTCATTTTAATTTACTCGAACAGTTGTTTGAGTAAAATTCATCGATTAATCGAGTAACGGTTAACCGATTGAATACCCTAGTATCCATACGTATGAGTGATAATTCGCACTTAACAATACTTATACGTTCGAGTGGTCAGATATAAAACTTTTTTAAACCTTTCTCATGAGTAGAGGCATCACGAATATTCATTTACTATCCGGTATTTGATAAATTCCGTATGTTTTAAATATTCGGCCAAATACCATTATTTGTCAAAAATATTCGGTGAAAAGAAAATATTTTAAAAATCTGTACATTCATTTGAAAATTTAGAAAATCAAGTTGTACGAAAAATATTTTTCTTTAAAATGTAAAACTTAGATCTTTATACATTAATTTCAGGTAATTTTTCACATTAAAAAACATGTATGGTTCAGTATAATTTCGGTATTTAAATGCCGAACATTTTATTCGTGATATCTCTACTCATGAGGGATAGGTAATTGTGCTAGTTTTATTTTAAATGGCTCCAATTGGTTTTTAATGAAATGTGGGTAAATGATGGTTTGGCTTGGATCTGAAAGTGAAAAACTAACTCTGAGCAAAAAAAAAATAAATTGAATGAAAAAAGTTATTTTATTAATTTTTCGACTTTAGTTGAACACTTTTCAACGTAAAACTGTGCATGTCCTAGTTTTTAAATATAGACTACACTCAAAGGAAAAGCTTTATCATATTTATGAAATGTTTCATAGAATTTCGTTCAATGTAACTATACATAGTATTTAAGAAACATTTCATAAAAAACAAAATCATTTTCATCATATTTATGAAATGTTTATAAAGGATATTTGGTATTAGTAAGTCTTTCAAATATTTTTGTGTAGCAAAAAGTTCATAGAAATTATATAGTCGTTATAATACTTGTTGTTTATGAAATGTATCATAAATATTGATCAAATTACATTGGACGAAAATTTATGAAATTTGTACGTATTTTTCTCTGGATGTACCTAACACTGTACATCGTTTCTCTCAATTCAGAAAACTCTGAGAAACAAGTAGCATTTAAATTCAGTTTCAACAAAATCGTAGGTACTTTTTATAAAACATATAAAGGACATTGTTAAAAATCATCCCTATTACATAGTGAGTCAGTGTGTTTGTAGTAGTAAACAGTACAGTACGAACATAATGTATTTTACTAGCATAACCATAATCATGCTGTGAAATGTGTTGTTAAGGATTTTTCAATACTTGTTTGTATTGTCCTACATAATCTTACAATATGCGTGGAGACATGTCTATTTAGTGGGCTATAAAATAAACACAAAATGGTTAATGTTAAAATGTATAAACAGGTTTCAAGTTAAATTGTATACAAATTCTCAAGGTAAAAAACTTATGAAAATTGTATTAAATTTTGTTTAATTTTAAAGTGGAAATATAATGCAACACAGCAATAAAGCTTGGTTGGGACTTGTATTCGGGAATTGAGTATTGACAGAAAAAAATACTATTCAAAAAGTGAGTATTGGGTTTGAAAACATTATATTTCAGATTTTTTAAAAAACCTACACACAGAGAATTAATTGGTTGGAATTCCATTGTAACCAACTAAATTTAATCATTATTCAATAATTTTAATTGTAAGTACTTACAATTCATCATCGGAATAATTAAGCTATATTGTAAACAGAAAATATATAAAATTAACCAAAACACAGTCACATCATTCAAACTATTGGTTTACCTTTAATACCTACAATCAACCACTTTTCGGAGATTTTATCCTTTGAATAAAATATTTGCAGTTAAAATCGAATATTATTTTCGCCTGCTAAAAAACACTCACTCTATCTAAAATATAAGTTTTCGTTACCAATTTTAAAATAATATAAAGTTTTTTAATAGTTTTGGTAACTCTTATAAAGTATTAAGATTAGTAACCCAATTTCTGTTATACATACAAATCTATTTTTAGACATTAATATTTAAACCAAACAAAAAAATATTTAAGGTAGAAATTTGAAAATAAAAATTCAAGTTGAGTTTAGGCTAGAGGTAAAGTACTTTCCTGACAAGCAGAAGATTGCCGGTTCGAGCCCAGTTCGCGGAGAACAATTTTTTATTGATAAAATAATTTTAAAATAATATAAATTTTTTTATAGTTTTGGTAACTCTAATAAAGTGTTGAAATTAGCAACCGAATTTCTATTGTACATACAAATCTATTTATACACAAATATTTAAATTTGAAACTAGAAAATATTCAAGGTTGACATTTAAAAATCATATTTAAATTGGGTTTAGGCTAGAGGTAAAGTACTTGTCAGACAAACCGAGGATCGCCGTTTCGAGCACTGGTCGAGGCATATAATTTTTTTATTAATAAAATAAATGTTGTTAATTGCATGTGAATCTATTTATAGAATACAAAATATAAACACAAAATATTCAATTGTTACAATAAAAATTCGAAATTTGTAAATAAATGCCGGTTGTTACCAAAGTATTAAAATTTAGTAATAGTGATAGTACGTGGAACCACAAAAATTCAGTTGCAACTACAGAACTGTTTTCTGTGTGAATTTTTAAAAAATGTGTAGACAAATTTTAAAAGTTATGATTACACTGGCCTACAAAATTTTAAAGTAATCAAGACACTAGGACTAAAACACTATTTTATAAAAGCTTGAGCTTCGCTGAATCCCAAATTTCTCCATCTAATTAGGTTTTCGAGATATCTTAACATAAAGTTGGGAAAAGTGTTTTTCTTAATTTGGTAAGTTATAACATCGCGATTTATGATTTTTTCGCAAAATTTATTATGTCATCTAAAATTTCTCCCAATTTTTATGAGGTCAGATTAAGATTCAGCTTTAGAAAAGTATATTTTAGTACCAGGGTCTTGATCTCTCTAAAATTTTGTAAGCGAGTCTAGTCATAACTGAAAAAGTTGTTTACAGATTTTTATAAATATGTTTTTCTGAAATCCGACATATATTGTTTTTAACCCCTATACTGACTTTTTGTGGAGTATTTTTTTTTTTACAATACCAAATTTTAGAACACATGTGTCAAATCAATTTTAGACGGTTATTAATTCGAATAGACTTAAATAAAACTATAATAAAAACATATTTTAAAAGAACTTTTAATAATATATTTTATATCGTTTGCTGGCTGGGAATACATTTTTAAAAAATAAAATTTTTTTATTAATTTAATAAAAATATTTATTAATTGAATTTTTTTTATAATAATAATCTATTCCCAATACATAACAAAAAGGTAAATAAATTTTTATAAACGTTAACATTAACACTATTGCCACAAAGTTCAAAAATCATTATGAATGGTTAGAAAAAAAAGAACTTCCCGAGTAAAAAGAATTCTATATTATGTTATATTATTTAATACACTATTTTATTTTGTTTATCGAACAAATTTTATATTGCCCCATATCTAAATGTACACACACAGAAAAATTTCGTCATTTGCCAACTGAAATTCTGTTGCTACGACAGAAGTCGGTTCGTACAACTAAATATTCGTTATCACAACAAAATTCGGATAATGCAACAGGACCAACTATTCTGAAATCATATTTGAATATGGTTGTACCAACCGAAATTATTGGTTGTAGCCACCAAAATACACTTTACAATTTGGTTGGTATTTTATTTTTCTGTGTGTATATTTTTACTTATGTTATTATATTAAATCTGATTTCTAAATTGTAAGATCAAATTTAATCCAGTTCCATATACAATTTTAAATTATATTTTTACTTGAAATCAATTATATTGCATTTATAATTGAAAAATGTTCCTTGAAAATTTCTTGGGGAAACTATTATAAAAAAATTGTGGCGATTGTTGCGTTATTTATTTGGTTTTTGTTAGAAAAAGAATTTACACATAAATTTCGCTTTAATTTATTTAAAACAAGCGAAAATCCATTTTACTAATATTTGAAATTTTCTCATTTTCAAAATGCAAATCTCACCTTCAGTGAAAAATTCAATAATGTTTTATGCAAAATTATTTAAAATCATACACTCTAAAAAATTATTGTAAATTTACTACTATAAAACGAGTAAAGTTTCATGTATTATTACGCAAATTCGGTAAATTTATACATCAAAATGCGTAAAACTATTTTGCGCACACTTCATATACAATAATACACGCTTACAGTATTTTTACCCACTATGTGTTTACAAGAAAACACATTATGTCTAAAATTAGTATTCATTTGTTAAATAAAATTTTTACGCACAAAGTTTGTAAATATACTAACTTGTAGTAGTAATAAATACTCAGCATTTTTTAATTGAAAAAAATTCAAACAAATTTAAAAAGAAAAAAAGATTAAATAAAACTAAAAATTATTAATTATTGTGTGTTTTTGTGTTACTAAATAAATTAAAATATATAAATGATATATTTGTGATTGTCTTTTAAAAAACTTGGTAATGTACCAAAAACATTTATACATCCATAAAATAATAGAAACGGAATTTTCAAATGTTTCCAGCCTAAATGTGGAAAAATATTTTCAAAATATAATATATTCTTTAATTTATAACATTGCATTGTATATAAACAGAACCTTTTATATATTGATTGTTAAGTTTTTATATAACGCATTATTAATAAAACTCATTCTAAAAAATATTTTTTTTTTTTTTGTTTTGGGCTGTTTTTTTTTACCACAGCAATGGTAAATATACGCTTTTTTGGGGATTTTTACGCATATAAATATGTATTTTTACGCTTATAAGCATGTATTTTTACGCATTTTATACGTATAATGCACTTAAATCATGTTTTTTTACACTAAAATTTGGTAAAATTACTCATTTATTATAAATTTTATCAAAATTTTACGCACTTCCATTGTAAATTTACCAACTTTGTGTTCACCAACTTACTCTCAATGTGCGTATTTTTTTTCATTTACACACATAGAGTAAATTTACCCAACTTATAGTATTAGTATAGTTTCCTACTATAAGTTGGGTAAAATTCAACATAAATTAATTAGAGTGTAGTTAATTCATAATTTTTTTTAAATTTACATATTATATTTAACAATGTTAAGTTTTCTTTGATCTTCTTTTATTTAATTATTTTAATTTTAAACGAGCATAAGATCATTTATTTATTTATTATAATTATTTATTTCCAATATTTCGCCTCCACATTGGGTGAATTCTTCAGGGAATAATTATTACAATTGTTCCCTGAAGAAGTCACCCAATGTGGAGACGAAATATTGGAAATAAATAATTATAATAAATAAATAAATGATCTTAAGCTCGTTTAAAATAAGGAGAGTATTATATTTAACAAAAGTACAAATTGAACCATTTATAGGAAATTGTACCTAATTGTATTAAATTTGATGTAGTATGTATTTAGTACAATAATATCTGGTCAAAACTCTTATTTAATTGTATATTATTAGAGGAAATTAAATCTAAGTTGATTTAGTTGACAAAATTTTATCTGTTTAGTTATTGGAACCCTTCTAATTAGATATGACACCATATACTTTGTAGTGTCCGACCGAATAGTTCGGCCAAAAAATGCATTTGGTCTGTATTCGGTATTTTAAAGCATTATGGACAAATTTGGCGGATGGAAAAATGTTTATTGGACTGATTAGATGTTATTTTGAGTGCCAAATCTGAAGAAAAGTCTGTAGTTAAGCAATGAATTCACTGTTAGGCCTCAGAAAGTTCGACTAAATCGAAAATAGTTCGGCGGTCGAACTTTTAACTTTATAGCTAAACTTCGGCTTTTCTCTTAAATTTTATACACAAAATAGAATTAAATCGGCTCAACAAACATGTTTCCAATACCAAAATTTGTCATCATTGCCTCCAGATATCAAAAAAAAACGACAGAATATAGTTTTTTGGCCGAACTGTTCGGTCGGACACTAATAATTTGTTTACTCGGACCTGTATACTCTGTTGGACATTGGCGTCATAAATATTTTCTTTTTTTTTCGTTCATATACAAAAAATATGAGGTTAAATTTTCATTTCACCAAAGTGCATAGATTAGAATACAGTCAAAGCCATGTATAACGAATAATATACAATCAGGCCCATTCTTTATATCGAAATTTTCGTTATAGTTATCAAAACAACTTTTTGCATTATATCGAATGCACATTTAACATGAATGTTGCTTCTCATTTAAAAATAAAAATAAAAAAATCTGAACTCATTCAGTGGCGGCAGCCCATTAATAATTTAGCTTTAGTACTATGTATGTTTCACTGAAAGCAGCAGAAATTTTATTTTTATGTCCAAGTCTCCACGAGATTTGGTAAAATAAATTTCAGCGGCTTAAGTTCAGTCGTCAGAGGGTTAAACCATCAACTTGTATAAAAGAAAACAGCAGCAAAAAATAACTGTTCAGGCATTAAAAATAATTAATAAACATTTGATTTGATATGAAAGTTTAAAAAAATAAACAAAATTCATTAACATGCATGTTGCATACGAATGATTTTAAATAAATAACTATATAAACTAAAAAAGCAAACAAAAAAGAATAGTAAAAGTCAACTTTAACAAAATATCGTTGAAGCGTGACTTTAAACTTAAATACAAAATTTTGCATGGAAAATCAACACAACGAAAAAAAAGATTCAAACTGAACTATTAAAAACTTTTAGTAACTGCTACATATTTATTTTAAATACATACACCTTCTACTGCAAATCATAAGCTGACAACAGCAACAACAACAAAAAAAAAGGATGTTTTAAGCAGACAGTTTTAGCACGTAAAAGTTTTAAACACACGCCCTCATTTTCTAATTTCCTCACAACCGGAAATGAAAATCAAGTTTATATAATTTAACTTTTTTATGTTTTTGCCTAATTATTGCTATAAAACAAAATTTAAACAATTTGATTTTATATGAGCTACTTCAAAAATTTGCGACATCTGTTAAGACTGACTTTAGTTGCCTCTAAACTTTTTTTTTAGGTTATTGACCGGGCTACCCTCTGGAAATATTTATATATGTGTAAAACTACGTCTCCCAAAAAATTAAAATAGTCGGATATCTGGAAGACGTGCCGCATCGCCTCTGAAGTTTGAACGACGTATTACTGTTTTTCAAAAATGTTGATATTTTAAAACGAATTTAAATTATTTGGGGTGAATTGTATTTGTAATAACCCAGCAAAAACTATTGCTTACCCAGGAGCAATTCTGGAAGGCATCATTTAATAACCAAACAATTACAGAAAGCATGATTCTTGTTTGCGATGTCACTTGGTATGCAGGTAAAAGCGCTTCTTTCATGTGCTCTAAGAAGCAATAAATTCATGCCTTCGTAGGCAACAAAAAGCGCCAATTTTGTGTGTTGAAAACATTAATGCTTCATGGTAAGCATTATTTACTGCTTTAAAGAAGTCATTTACAGAAGCAGAAAACAATGCCTTCCCTAATTGCTTTATTTATTGTATGCAAAGCGGTAAAGCGCTATTTTGGAAGCGTACAAATGTAGTTACTGTTGACCAAAGCGAGTTTATTTTTGCTGGAAAGGCAATAAAAACTTAAAAACAGCCAAGTTATTACAATTTTCCGCTGTAACTGATGTGCTCTAGATCACTTAATCAAGAAATGCAAGTCCCAAATTCGGAATTTCTTAAAATGATCTAATGCAAAATCATTTCTGTATACTCTAATTTCCCGGGATCTCAGATAAAAAGTATTTTTCATTTTGTGGTTTGTGTTTTGCTAGCTCGTTTTTAGCTATCGTTAAAATGGTCAACACTTTTAAACACTGTTTTCAAATCTCCAATTTAAACATTTCCAACAGAAACATATTAAGGATAAATACCTACGAAAATTGTAAGAATTCATTAATTACTTGGCTACAGCAGCGATTTCATTTCAGTGGATTTCAACAAAACAGCGATATTAAATATTTTCTGGTCTTTTTAAACAGCGTAAGTTTTTGGTCGTAAATTGACAAAACAAATTTATTCACTAAGGATATTACGTAGTCACAAAGCAAATAACATTTCATTAAATTCAACATACATTTGTCATTTGTTTTTACTGTTTAAAAAACTACTAACAATTGTAAAAATAACCCAAATACTCGTAAGTTAGTAAAAAGTAAAAAAAACATTTATTTTTTAAATAACAAATAACGACTGTAAAATATTAATGTAAAATCATAAAACAGTCAGTTGATGTTGTTTGTTTTTTTATACATGAACTAAAAGGTTAGTAAAAAATTGAATTTTGTTCTACAAATGACTGACATTTACATTAAAAATAAAGAAACTGTATTACAACCAAAACAATTACACATTTTTAAAGCAAAAGTTTCCTGTTTGTATACTTCAGTCCTCCAAATCTGAGAAATGGTGATACATTAAATTGACCCTGTTTAGGTAAAATTTTAAGAGATTTTTTTATACTTGTAACATAATAACAAAATAGATATTTTGGGCGGATATTGATGAATGTACTTGATATTATTTCGTTAGGTCTAAAATTACACTTAAGTGATGTTGATGTCTGTATGCCCCTATAATTAAATAGTTTTTTTTCATCATTTTGTCACACATACTCCAACAGCACCTAAGGGTTAATGTTTCGGTATTAAATGAAGAACATTATTTTCAGACCTTACAAATCAATTTAGTTTAGTGTAGTTTTATCAATATCAGCCCAGAAATGTATGTTACATGTATTAATATGTTAATACCTACAACTTCCACCGATTCACACCAGAGAGAAAGGAATAGTCAAAGCGGTGGACTGGAATGGAAGAGTCGTGTCCAAAAAAGGCGAAGACAGTGCCATCTGCAGGCAAAACCATGGCGTCTGTTTTTTGGGATGAGCGAGGTATAATTTTTATTGATTATCTTTAAAAAGGAAAAACAATTAACGGTGAGTATTATGCTAACTTATTGCTGCGTTTAAGTGATGAAAAAAGTTCTCATTTTGGCGAAAAAGAAAGTCTTGTTGCATCAAGACAATGCACCAGTTCACACATTCACTATTGCTATGGCCAAACTCAATGAATTAAAGTTCGAATTGCTTCATCACACGTCTTATTCGCCAGATTTAGCTCCCCAGCAAAACGTTGGTAGTGCGTGCGATAAAGTAATGCATTACCTTGTAATTTATACTCCTTATCTGTATCCTTATTTTCGAATAAAAAGTAATGAGTTACCGATAATTGTGTACTTATGGATTACCTTGCAATGATACATCATTAGCTTTTACATTATTTCAAAAATAAAATATTGACATACCGATCATCAATTACTTATTCCATAAAATATAAACGTAAAGTAATATTTAGAACTGTTTTTTTTTTTGAAAATCTATATTTAGACACATTACTTAGTGATTTTTTGTAAGCATGAATGTAAAGTATAAATTTTGAACATCACAAGCGGAAACTCGAAGCATAACAATTCATTTACATTTTAAGCAACTTATTATTATATAAGATGATAGATCAGCGGGTAGAGCTCGCACATAACATCTAAAACACCCCAAATTCGAATCCTAGCGAGACCACGTTATTTATTTAATTAAAAAAAGGTTTGTAATAATTTTTTTTTTAATGTTTTTTTATGAAACTCTATATATAGACAAATTACTTTTTCGAAAGTAACCAGTTACTTAACCCCCTATTAGGTAATGAGTGAACGCATTACTTTTACTCCCATCGCCTGTAAAATTCATCATTGAAGTAAGGTGTATTCTAATGAGTAAAGCTCTATGGCGATACATTACTTTACACATTATTTAGTAAAGTGTGGTTTTGCTGGGTCCCTCGGATTATTTTCTATTTCCAAACTTGAAAAAATGGCTCGGTTTTTGAAAATTTTCTAAATATAGTTTGATATAATTTTTATGAAAAAATAAAAATAATGTTTTTTTCGAACTATAATTGTGCAATGAAAATGAAAATTATTCAAGTTCGAGGCCATACTCTATATTTCTTTATTAGGATATTGTCCTAACAAATAATATATAGAGTTTTTGTTTTCAAATTTATTCTGTGACCCTTTCAGGAATGTGTTGATAGATCTATTTCGGGAATTTTCTAGGTTCCCATTATCAGAACACGTTTTGAAAGCGGTAACAATCCCATGCCAAACATCAAACATTCATATAAACTAATTTACTCACTACATGAGAACTAATATATGAGCTTCAAGTTAAAGATTATAACCATTGATCAAAAGATGATATAGATTATTTGTTAGGACAATATCCTAATAAAGAAATAATTTTCATTTTCATTTTCTAAATATTTTACCTCTAAATGTCGAAAATTTTTGATAATTCATATTATAAATTTTTTTTTATAATACATACAAAAACTTTTGTTTGTTAAAACACTTTATTTTAATTTTTTTTTTTTTTTTTTTTAATCCGCTAAATATAAAAGTTTAATGTTTTTCTTTCTCTCTTTCATAATAAATTGGGTGTTAAAAATTATTTGCTTTAGACGTTTTTATTTGGTGAAAAATTTGATTTTAGAATTGTCGACATCCCAAAACGTAACGAGAGCAAAAAAATAAAAACGGAAAAAAACTTAAAAAAGATTATGAAAATACAAACAAAATAGATAAATTGTAAATTTTACATGGTAAGAAGTAGAAAAAACTAGTGCACAAAAATATTTTTATAAATGCAACGTACAAGATTTGAAATTTATGTTTATGAACTTTACAATGACCACCACCACTACAAGCACCAAAGAATGAAAATTTATATGCAAATATTGTTGTAGAGTTGTTTTTTATATATATTTTTATAATATAACACTTTTGTTGTTGATATTTTTTAAAAGTACAAAAAAAATATTGTTGTATGTGTTCTCAACAAATATCATGCTGCCCTTTTTTTAAGGTTTTCTATGGCAAATGGTCTATCATCTATAAGTTGGTTTGTTAGTTGGTTACTTCTGGTGACAATGGCGTAGCTGGACAAGTGATTGGGGTGTGATTAAAAAACTGTTTGAAATGAGTTTCTTTCTTTTAAGATATGCAAAAATGGTCAAAAGTTGAAATCGGAGCCTATGATATCTCCATATTCAGTTTTTTTTTAAGTTTTCAAAATATATAAAACACTCTGTGACTCTAATGCCATCTAATTATTTTCATTCAAAAAATTTTATTTTTTGTAATGTGGCCTCTATACCTGGTATTTGGGCCATATAAAAAACACTACCAAATAGAGTCTCCCGATGGGTTATCTCCAATCTTAATAAAACTCGGCTATCTGATAAAGGAGAAAAAATAAAGGACACTTAATTTTTTAGCGGACCAGTCTCATGTTCCAGGGTTTAAAAATTTGGTAAAAAATTATTACATTTTTGGTTTTTTCGGTTTATTTCATATTGATTTAAAGAAATTTTATTCAAATGTGGTACCAAACGAAAGAGGTTTTGTAGACTTATTAATAACATTAAAAAATTATGTATTTTTTTTTTTTTTTTTTTTTAGAAATGTTGAGTTAAGTGTTGTTTATTGGGAATTCGAGAGTTGAATATGTGGAGCACTACTATTTAGATAAAAATTTGAAATTTGATAATCATATAGTTTTTGGTACTTATAGAGTGTACCAATCATTGAGAATATTATATAATGTAGGTGTAGCTTTGCCCTTTAATGCCAGGAAAAAATTAGCCCATTCACTCTTCATGTCAACGATACTATATGGCTTGGAGATTTTTAGTGGCACATCTGATGGAAATTTTGACAAACTTAAAATGTGCGTTCACCGGATTGTAAGATTTGTTTATAAATTAGGTAGAACTGATCATGTTACTTTATATGTGCGCGACTTTTTAGGTTGTAGTTTTGACGATTTTGTCAAACTAAGGTGTCTTTTTTTCTACAAAATGTAAAGGCAGAAGAAACCAATATATCTAGCGGAAAAATTTAGATTTGGAAATTCTGAACGAACACACACTTTAATACAGATACATTTTGAAACCCAGATATTGTAAAGGTCATTTCAAGCTCCGGTTATAAGACTATGGAATAGTGTTATACCCCTGCGGGAAATGGACCAGTCACTGGTATGGTCACGTGACTAGAACTTTGTGTGTATGAACCTGTCATAGTTTCGGTTCTGTTATATGAAAGTGACCGGTACTTTTAACATGGACTTGTCATATGAGATGACAATTGCCACCTGTGGAGCACTGTGTGACGTGGCGAATACCTTGACCAAGGTAACCTATCACCGTACCGACTGAAATGAATATGCTACGGGACAAGTTAGAAGTAGGTAGTGTCAAAGTATGACCATTTTAGGATTTATGTGATATGCAACAGAACCAGTGGAAAACATTTATCACATGGCTGGTGTAGGTGTACGTATCATAGAACTGGAGAAAAATTTTTAAGGAAAACTAGTCACATGTTAAGCGCAATGTGTTCTGTGATAGGGATAGTACATGTCGCCGGGCTTTCGAAAAACAATTAGCAATTAACCTGACACTTTTTATTCAGCGCGTGTCATATTATGTACGGGTTGCGAAATAGCCCATCCTGTTAAAAAAACTTTCAAAAAGGCACAACAAAAATCAATTTTAAAATAAGTTTATTTCAGTGTTTGTTATAATTTTTATTAAAAATAAAAATTATGATTTTTTCGACCTTTAATTGTGCAATGAAAATGAAAATTATTCAAGTTCGAGGCCATATACTCTATATTTCTTCATTAGGATATTGTCCTAACAAATAATCTATAGAGTTTTTGTTTACAAATTTATTATTTGACCCTTTCAGGAATGTGTTGATAGATCTATTTCGGGAATTTTCTAGGTTCCCATCATCAGAACACGTTTTGAAAGCGGTAACAATCCCATGCCAAACCTCAAGTATTCATATGAACTAGTTTACTCACTACATGAGAACTAATATACATATGAGTTTGAAATTAAAGATTATAACCATTGATCAAAAAATAAATTGAAAACTTGTTTGATGTGCAAGATCCACCTCTGGTGGATATTCAATACACTTTTTTTTTGTTTCTCTCTCCTTTTTTATATTTTGTTAAGTTAGTTAACAAAACAGGGAAAGTAAACTAGGCGGTACTTTGCCTTTTTTCACAAGTTTGTTATAATTTTTATTAAAAATAAAAATTATGTTTTTTCGACCTTTAATTGTGCAATGAAAATGAAAATTATTCAAGTTCGAGGCCATATACTCTATATTTCTTCATTAGGATATTGTCCTAACAAATAATCTATAGAGTTTTTGTTTTCAAATTTATTATTTGTTTTGTTAACTAACTTAACAAAATATAAAAAAGGAGAGAGAAACAAAAAAAACGTGTATTGAATATCCACCAGAGGTGGATCTTGCACATCAAACAAGTTTTCAATTTATTTTTTGATCAATGGTTATAATCTTTAATTTCAAACTCATATGTATATTAGTTCTCATGTAGTGAGTAAACTAGTTCATATGAATACTTGAGGTTTGGCATGGGATTGTTACCGCTTTCAAAACGTGTTCTGATGATGGGAACCTAGAAAATTCCCGAAATAGATCTATCAACACATTCCTGAAAGGGTCAAATAATAAATTTGAAAACAAAAACTCTATAGATTATTTGTTAGGACAATATCCTAATGAAGAAATATAGAGTATATGGCCTCGAACTTGAATAATTTTTATTTTCATTATTTCAGTGTTATATCCGATTTGTAGCAGTCAAGGGACTGAATCCTTTGGCACTAACTGCCATGTTTTCATCAACTGCTAACGGGATTGAACCAGTTCAATGACCAGTAAGAACTTCAACTGCATCGGCCCTGGTTGCTTCAGTACACTATAATGTTATATTACTTTTTCTCCAGTTACATGATATACCTGATACCAACTTGTCAATGTTTTGTCACCATTACTATAGTCACGTGATTGGTCATTTCACACAAATTAACACTTTTTGGTACACCACAATTTCGGTTTCGCCAGTTTCGTGACGTGCCACCCAATCATATATCTCAAAATCGTCACTTTGCATCAATCGACCTTTCATTTCCCGTAGGGACCTTATAGACTTTTAATAATTCCGATTTTGTGTTTCGGAAAGTTGTACTTGAAAATTTGTGAATAATTTAGCGGTTACTGGCTACATTAGACAATATATTCGAAATTTTTTTGCTACATGTATATTTTAGATATTAATTAATGCTTATTGTACCACTATATTTTTATAAATTGTATTAATTATAAACCTAAATTCTTCCATGTAAAGTTTATCTTTAATCATTTGGCCCATTGGGGCTTAGATTATAAATAAAGAATGAAATGAAAAATGAAATGAAATGAATATACGTTTTTCTCTAAAACTTATAAACTCTATTAATTTTTAAATCAGACTAGACTTGTTTCTGCCTTTTTAAGGACAGGAGTTATCAGTGATTTTTCCATTTTAAATTGTATTTGTGTCTTATAATTGTTGGATTGTCACTATATGATAAATTTTTCAACAACCTTACATTACAAACGTAACAATACTAAGTCATGGCCGTTTAGCGATCACACCCAAGTATGGCCTCGAATGTAATGCAGCTAAATTGCAGTTTTCTTTCCTATTAGCTTTTGTGTTATTGTATATTATACTCAGAAGTGACAACACTAACAAGCACAAATATTCTATATTTAGATTTTTGTATATATTTGTAATCTCCTCAATCTATATTCCACAACGTTGCCAGATTGCCGTATGGTTTTTACGTTCAGTGTTGAGAACTTTGCGTTTTTATGTTGAGACATCGTATTTTAAGTATTTTTGTTATTCGAAAAAATCGTGTTTAAGTGAGATTAAAATTGGCGTTTTGTTAATGACTATTTAATTTAGTCGAGGGGATGTCAGAACCTTTTCCGATATTCGCTACTGTTCGTCTTTTAAGCGACTTTTCCTGAAAAGTTTTTTTCATTTATATTATAATCATTATAAATATTTGAAATAAATAGGGTTGCCTATGCTACTACACTCATAAAAAAATGTTGTTCAAAAGTATGTTAAACGTGTTCCTATTCAGTTGAGCTAATGTTTTCTGCTGTTTTCGTTTAAATCTTTTATTAAACTAAAGATGTTAGTTATCCCATTTTACCACATGAGCAAATTTAAGCCGTGCTTGAATTAATATTTTCTTCAAATATAGTTAGTATTTTTTAAATGAATTGAGAACGCATCTGTTAATATAGAAACATTTATTTGTAACTTTTTAATATACGGCTGTGTTTTCAATAGCAAGGGTTGTATTGTTGTTGGTTTTAATGTGTGTGTAGAGTACTTTAAAGTGTAGGGGCATTTCTTTTATAAACGTTTGATGGTATTTGATTAGCTTGAAATATTGTGTAAATATTGTGTTTATCTTCTTACAGCTCTTTAATATTTTCATCAAATTCTGCATGGCATCAAGAAAGAAATCAAAAAACAAACAACTCTGCAAACATATTGACATACATACGACAAGAATGATCGAGAAAAATAAAGTGGAAAGCAAATAATAATGAAAGTGATATTCAGTGTTTTTGTATATTGTTTCCATGTGTGTGTTTTTATGATAATAAAATTAAATTAAAAAGATTTATATAAATTTGATTTCATTAAATTATTAATTGGTAAAAGTGATAATAATTTCAGCAGAAAATTTAGCATATTTAAATGAATTGTTTACCTGTTTGAATAAACTAATATTTAGCAGAAAACATTTGCTGATTTCAACAGGTTTATTTTCATTTCCATTTAACAAAACTTTTTCCAAATTATATTATTTTAGCCACCTTTTTTACCTAAAATTTAGATCTCCTAAATTTAGAAGGATATGATTGTCCACTTCATTGAAAATTCGGCTGGCTCAAATTTAGGCAATATTTTCTGTTATCGTAGCTGAATTTTCAACTATTTATACGGGCTTTTTATGAGTGTACATAGGCAATATACTTAATTCAACGATGCTTACAAATAACATATAATTTCGTTTCCATACAAAAATGTAATAACTTTGAACCCACTTTTTAACCCCTGACCATGATATTAGACCGCTAAAAACAAATACGTGTCCCTAAGTTTTTTTTTTCCTTAATCACATATCCCAATTTCATTAAGATCGGCGGGAACTCATCAAGAGACTCTCCTTAGGCACTTTTCGGCTATAGATCATTTTATTTTGGCAACTAATTTAAAAAAGTTACATAAAAATTTAAAAACAACTCAGATGGTCCACATTTGGGAACATTAGGGAACATTAATTTAAAAAACTCGTTAAAAGCACATAAAATCGTTAGAAAATTAAGTAAAATCGACAAAAAATTGTATTTAAACTAAAATGTATATAGGCTCTAGCTTTTCTAAAACTTCGGGTTCTGATGAGATCTTTAGCCAGATCGAAATACTAGTATCAACCTAGCTAACATGTTTGATTTGCTTTATTTTTGTAAATATACGGAGGTTGAAAGCTCGTTATAAATTGAAAATAACATAAAAATAATCTCGATGTATATAAAAACAAAAAACTAATATAACTGTAAAAAATATTACTTGAGCCAGAGTACACACTAAAAATTTTTTATATAAATAGAACATTTTTGGTCTTCAAAATTTAGTAACGTCATGATGCTTGTTAGGAAAAGACCTAACCACGTGGTTGATTACTAAGAAGACAAGAATGGAGCAACATTGATTATTAATAGGTTTTTTGTTAAAGTTCTGCCTATTATATAGGCTCTAGCTTTTCTAAAACTTCGGGTTCTGATGAGATCTTTAGCCAGATCGAAATACTAGTATCAACCTAGCTAACATGTTTGATTTGCTTTATTTTTGTAAATATACGGAGGTTGAAAGCTCGTTATAAATTGAAAATAACATAAAAATAATCTCGATGTATATAAAAACAAAAAACTAATATAACTGTAAAAAATATTACTTGAGCCAGAGTACACACTAAAAATTTTTTATATAAATAGAACATTTTTGGTCTTCAAAATTTAGTAACGTCATGATGCTTGTTAGGAAAAGACCTAACCACGTGGTTGATTACTAAGAAGACAAGAATGGAGCAACATTGATTATTAATAGGTTTTTTGTTAAAGTTCTGCCTATTATATAGGCTCTAGCTTTTCTAAAACTTCGGGTTCTGATAAGATCTTTAGCCAGATCGAAATACTAGTATCAACCTAGCTAACATGTTTGATTTGCTTTATTTTTGTAAATATACGGAGGTTGAAAGCTCGTTATAAATTGAAAATAACATAAAAATAATCTCGATGTATATAAAAACAAAAAACTAATATAACTGTAAAAAATATTACTTGAGCCAGAGTACACACTAAAAATTTTTTATATAAATAGAACATTTTTGGTCTTCAAAATTTAGTAACGTCATGATGCTTGTTAGGAAAAGACCTAACCACGTGGTTGATTACTAAGAAGACAAGAATGGAGCAACATTGATTATTAATAGGTTTTTTGTTAAAGTTCTGCCTATTATATAGGCTCTAGCTTTTCTAAAACTTCGGGTTCTGATGAGATCTTTAGCCAGATCGAAATACTAGTATCAACCTAGCTAACATGTTTGATTTGCTTTATTTTTGTAAATATACGGAGGTTGAAAGCTCGTTATAAATTGAAAATAACATAAAAATAATCTCGATGTATATAAAAACAAAAAACTAATATAACTGTAAAAAATATTACTTGAGCCAGAGTACACACTAAAAATTTTTTATATAAATAGAACATTTTTGGTCTTCAAAATTTAGTAACGTCATGATGCTTGTTAGGAAAAGACCTAACCACGTGGTTGATTACTAAGAAGACAAGAATGGAGCAACATTGATTATTAATAGGTTTTTTGTTAAAGTTCTGCCTATTATATAGGCTCTAGCTTTTCTAAAACTTCGGGTTCTGATGAGATCTTTAGCCAGATCGAAATACTAGTATCAACCTAGCTAACATGTTTGATTTGCTTTATTTTTGTAAATATACGGAGGTTGAAAGCTCGTTATAAATTGAAAATAACATAAAAATAATCTCGATGTATATAAAAACAAAAAACTAATATAACTGTAAAAAATATTACTTGAGCCAGAGTACACACTAAAAATTTTTATATAAATAGAACATTTTTGGTCTTCAAAATTTAGTAACGTCATGATGCTTGTTAGGAAAAGACCTAACCACGTGGTTGATTACTAAGAAGACAAGAATGGAGCAACATTGATTATTAATAGGTTTTTTGTTAAAGTTCTGCCTATTATATAGGCTCTAGCTTTTCTAAAACTTCGGGTTCTGATGAGATCTTTAGCCAGATCGAAATACTAGTATCAACCTAGCTAACATGTTTGATTTGCTTTATTTTTGTAAATATACGGAGGTTGAAAGCTCGTTATAAATTGAAAATAACATAAAAATAATCTCGATGTATATAAAAACAAAAAACTAATATAACTGTAAAAAATATTACTTGAGCCAGAGTACACACTAAAAATTTTTTATATAAATAGAACATTTTTGGTCTTCAAAATTTAGTAACGTCATGATGCTTGTTAGGAAAAGACCTAACCACGTGGTTGATTACTAAGAAGACAAGAATGGAGCAACATTGATTATTAATAGGTTTTTGTTAAAGTTCTGCCTATTATATAGGCTCTAGCTTTTCTAAAACTTCGGGTTCTGATGAGATCTTTAGCCAGATCGAAATACTAGTATCAACCTAGCTAACATGTTTGATTTGCTTTATTTTTGTAAATATACGGAGGTTGAAAGCTCGTTATAAATTGAAAATAACATAAAAATAATCTCGATGTATATAAAAACAAAAAACTAATATAACTGTAATTTAGTTTTGTTTAACAACACGTTTTATGTTTCGTTTAAAGCTGCTTAAGGGGTTACCATACGTAATGTTAACTTTTTTAATTGTTGTAAAACATGATGAAAAAGGGTCCAAAATGCCCAAGAACAGTTTAAGTGATGCATAAAACATTTAAAAACTACTTAAAATACATTTTTCACATTTTTGTTTCATATATTACATATGTTCACGGAATCAAATTAGTTTTATTAAAATTGTGAATAAAGTTCTTACCGTTTACAAAAATCCGACTTGGAAATTCTTTAAAAATTTCATACAAAAACAACTATTTTTGTAACATTAAACATGAGATTGGGTAGCTAAAAAAATTACGTGTCCCTTTTATGCTCCTTTACAACATATCCAAAGTTTAGAGTTGTGTCGTTCATGAACGAACTAGTTCAATTGAACGACTCACTCAATTGAACGATATGACTCTTTCACCAATATTCAATCTTGTGGTTCAATCGTTCATTTCGTTCCATCGTTCAATCGGTCAATCGTTCATTTCGTTCTTTTTATTCACAGAACAAATGCATCTCTATTCAATTAAAACTGCTTGTAAGAGCAATAATTTTTTTTATAAAGTAGTAGTAATATTGTTTCAAATTAGGTAAAGCAATTAGTCATACAAATAAAATGTTTTCTACACAAAATAAATAAATTTTATTAGTTAGTCTCTTTACAGGAAGAAGAAGAAGAAAACATTTTTATTGAAAAATTTTTTTTTTTTCTAGTTGAGAAATGAATTGTGCATTGGTATTAGCTAATTCTGTCTCTTCTGATCGAAACAATACTTGTGTGTATGTAGTGTGACCAAACTCCAATTTAGTCGCAGTCAACGCTGTGTCGACCGTGGCTCAACTCGTTAAGAGGCGAGACTACGATGCATAACTTGTTGCTAAGACCGTGAGTTCAAATCACAGTACGACACCAAAAAAATAAAAAGTTTTTCATATAGAGCAAAATTAACAATATAAAATACTTTGTTCAATTGATACATAAATAACCACTGACGAGTCCCAGGAGGGGGACGAAACTGCGGCAGTCTGGTGTATCCCTTGTGTCCGTAAAAAAAAAAAAAAAATTTCAATAAAAATGTTTTCTTCTTCTTCTTCCTGTAAAGAGACTAACTAAAGAAATATTCTACAGTAATTAATATAAAAAAAAAATTAATTACGATTGTCATTATCTGACGGTTGCAAAACACTTTCTAAAATAAAATTTAGTTAGAAAATTTGCAATTTTATAACACTTTTTGTCTATGTATTGTAAAATTTGTGAAAAAACTCGTAAAACATAAATAGTGCGTCATAATTGTCAAACGAACGACACAGTTCACAACACGCAGATCAGTCACAAGTCAAAGCAAAAAAGAACGATTGAACGATTTGAACGAACTAGTTCACTGACTCGAATTGAACGATACTGACCGAGTCACCAAAATGAACGATTAATCCCAACTCTACCAAAGTTCATTAAAGTCCGCGAATTCGGGTCGGGATACCTGCCTTATTAGATTTGTTCAGTAATACCAAAGAGTTTAGAAATTAAAGAGAATGAAATACTCTCACTTACTGAGAAAAAAAAAATTGCAACTTGTGAGGAACATTAATATTTTTAGCAAAATTTTTTTTCAACTAAGCTTTGGTTTTTCTTAAAAACGACATGCTTCCTGTTTGCTAGCACAAGGTGTTAACAGAGGGTGAGAGCATTGCATAGCCACTGGTAGTACTAACTAATTTTAACCCAACAATAATACAAATAGCCTACACAGAAAAAACTAAAAACGGGTTTCAATTAAAAAATTTATTGAATCAATTAATATTTTAATTGATTTTGCACTTATCACGGCAATGATACTATCAATTAAACCTTTTATTAAAATTAAGAAGGAAAAAAAGTTATAAATAACTTCTACAAAAAAAAAATATGATACTCACAAAAAAGTGTGTATTTGTGTTTTTGCAATGCTGAGTCTGTTTGTGTTTGTTAACTTCAAATGTATTTAGTATTTTATACTGAAAATATTCTATTTATGCATACAGTGTATGAAAAAATAATATGATAATTGCGTCTAAAATAAAATATGTATGTATATATTCAAAAGTCAATTAAAATATTAATTGATTCAATTAAATATTTGTTTAGAAACAAATTAAATTCAAATCAAATCTTTAATTAGATATTTTAGGTTGATAATTTTTTCTGTGTATATTTTTCTAGTTTTAGTGGTTTTTTCTAAAATGTATCTAGTTTTTTTCACTTTTTGAATTAAAAAAAAATTGCTATTTCTAGCGCTTTTTTGGTTCAGCTTTGGCAACTTTATACTTTTCTTGAACAAAAGTTGCAAACCAAAAATAATTTATCATTCTTGCAAAAATTTTGATTTTATACCTGCTGTAACGTACAAAATTCTTATTAAAATTTAACCTTCAGCCGATTATCAGCCACCGCCGACACTTTTTTCATCCGCACGGGATAACATTTTTCAAATAAAATTTCGAATTCTTCCATTTCTAACGATTTTCAATAAACCTAGGGGTGCAATCAAGGAAAATCGACAAAGCGGTTAAAAATTAGCATCCTAAGATGCATAGGTTTAGATTCTCATTTATGAAGAATTCCTCAAAGATTTGGTCTTAAAACGATAAATTTTCAGAAAAATATTTCCAAACCCTAAAATGTTTTTAAAAGAAAATTGCTTTCACTCCACAGATGCCTTATCTACCCCACTGCCTAAAGGTGGTGTAAAATAAATTAATACAGTTTGTGATAAAAAAAGTAAGGGTTAAATTAAGTTAATATCAAGTTTAATAATTTCTTTTTACTATTTCGCTAAATAAATTATGTAATCGGTCATTACAGAATGTCTGCATAATTTTATACTAATTTCCTAATAAATTTTTTGTCACACACTGTAAAATTTGTTATGTCCTTTTTAAAAAATGTTAAAATAAAACACATTTTATGCCATTACATGTTGTTAGCTTTTGGCCATTGAATGCAGAATTGAGAAAAAGAAAGGTTCAAAAAAATTTATATGTAAATCTAGCAAAATTGCAAACATAACATAAAACTAAAAAAAAAAAAAAAAAACATTAAGTAAATATATATTTTGTACACTCATTCTACTGGGTTGGTGTATGCAAAAATCCCAAAAGTTTTAAATTACATTTTAAATTAAGCGTGTAAGTTTTGATAACAAAAATAGATGACTTATCATCAGCATCACTACATACACCACGACTGCATACATAAAGAATTTTACAATAAATGAAGACAAAAAAATGTTTTGGATAAAAAACATGAAATTCAGCCAAGAATTCATAGTTCTTTTCATGCATCATGAATTTTAACATGCATTTTTTTTTTGCAAATTTTACTTTCATTTCTTAAAGATTTGTAACCCAAGTAAAAAAAAAGGTTATGTAAAAACAGTTGCTAGTTTTTTTCAACAATTGTATCAAATTATATATAACTTTATAAAATATTAAAAACTATTAAATGTACTTTGAAAGGTTTTTTTTCCATTTTACCTTGTTTGTATGGTAACTTTTGTATGGTAACTTTCAGCGTGCTCTGCCTATAGGCAAATATTCCTCCGTTTTTCAGGCAGAGGTCTTCGCTATGTGTAGCTGTGTGGAAGAGTGTCTGCGGAGGAGGACATGTGGGGCCACGATCTACATTCTATCTAACAGCCAGGCGGCACTTGGTGCCTTGAGGGCTCAAGATGTGTCGTCGGGTCTGGTTAAGAAATGTATCGACTCTCTAAATCGTCTCGGACTTAACAACTCCTTGACACTGGACTGGGTTTCTGGCCATGAGGGCCATGAGGGAACGAACAGGCTGTACCCAATGGGTATGTCAGAGAGAGGCTCAGAAGATGGAGGGAGTCGGAGTTTGGGCCTATTGGGCCACATCGCCTGGGCAGCGACAGTTTATATCTCCCTCTGGGGAGAGGGAGATATAAACTCCTTCTGGGGAGAGGTCGCGGAAACTCTTGTATATGACCAGGGGCGAACTGAGTACCGTGACGGGTTACCTCACGGGCCACTGTGGCCTTAGGTATCAATTGTACAAGATGGAACAATCCTCTACGGATACGTGCAGGTTTGTGAATTGGAACCCGAGACCTCAGAGCATGTTCTCTGCAAATATCCGAGGCTTTCTGACAGGAGGGTGCGTTATTTTGGTGGTCGAATAGTGACGCCATCGGACGTTTGGAATTGTTTACTTGGTAGGATAGTTGGCTTCGTAGGGAGCCTGAACCTATAGGGTGTATTCGTTGGCAGCACAAAATAACAACTTCTGCTCGCGGTGCATAGTGTCACTCTAGTCTAATCTAATGGTAACTAGGGGTCTTCTTTTCCCGGCAAAGCTGGACTCATTTTTAAATTTCCCGGTATCCCGCGAATTACGCCCAGTAAGAAAATTATAAAAGCTTCTTTTTAATTGACAAAGTTTTCTTTAGCCCTGCAGTAATATCGTCTATTCAACTTACGCCATTACTATCGTTGGGTGTAATCCACCCCTACTTATTAGTATCTGTCATTCATATTAGTTAAATTCTATTATGCAAATAATATTTTTTTTTTTTTCAATAATAAACACCAAAATAGAGAAAAAAATTTAATTTATAAGTTTGTCAGTTTATTTATTTTAAATAATATTTTGTTAATGTACATCTCTCTTGAAAAAGTCAGCCTTATGGGTGGATTCTAACCTGACGATAGTACTGCAGGGTTAAAAAGATTCATTCATAGGGCCAAGCAAAATTACATAAAAAACGCATTATCTTCGGTTTATACACACAGAGAAATAAAGAGCCAACCGAATTGAAAAGTGTATTTTAATAGTAACAACTTATGAATTCAGTTAGTACAAAGATATTTACATTAGATTTTTGAATATTTTATGTGTTGGAACTAAAATTCAGTTGAATTAACCGAACTTTGTTGTAAAAACTAATGTTCAGTTGTACCAAACGACTCAAATTCGTAATAACGGAATTTGATTACTAGTAGCAAAATTTCAGTTGGCAAATAGCTAAATTTTTCTCTATATGTAGATAAATTTCAGACTTGGGCAACATCAATTACATTTAACAATCATTCAATTATGAAATTTTTCTATAGCATACTTGTGGGCTTAAACGCTTCATTGGAAAATTTTCAATTTTGTCAACACCAGACATGGGGCATAATACCAATATTTGTGTATTTAATTACAGGCCAATTACTTTTTTACGTCTAATTACATGTAATTAGGTGTAATTAAGTAATTGCCCTGTAATTAAATACCCAGATGTTGATACTAATCCCCATGCTTGGTATTCAAAATTTTACAAAATTTTCAAGGAAGCGTTTAAGCTTTCAAGTATGAGCGTAGGTGTGAAATTATTAATGATATAGATAATTACACATGCGAATTATTGTGAAATGTAATTGACGTCTCCCAAGTATGGTAAATTTTTACAACGCTTTTAATGAGAATCTTAAATTTTTCAATATTTTAAATAAAAATTGCTTATTACAATAGTATTCATTTATTATTTTTGTTAATACTACTATTAGAGTTTTTCATGAAAAACAATTTATACACTGAAAGAATTATCCTGCATGACATTAATGAAACAATTTCATAGAATTTTTTTCGTAGATCCAATGAAGAATTTCATTATATTCAAGAAATTTTATTAACATTAAGAAATTTTACACAAACTTTTTTAATAAAATTTCATAGTTTCATGAAAAAAAATTCATTCGATTTCATAAATTATTTCTTCATAAATTTAACGATTTTTTTTTTAACGAGAAGCAACGCTCAGGAAATTCTTCCTATTAATTAATGTGTTGCTTTCTTTGGAAAGTTGATAGTATAGAGATGAAAGGTGGTGAAAGATGAAGGGCTTCAAACATGAAAACACTGTAATTGCGCGAGATGATAAGTCTTAGAACAGTTGTTAGTCGCCACCTGATGTAGAGCTGGCGAATTTATTGAAACTTTTTGTTTCTAGCCCTGATTCATTATTTACTTCGATGGGGTTAAGTGCTATGGGAACACTGAAGGTGGGCGCAGCGATACATATGAGTTATAGAAAACTCATACATATTATTTTTCTAAATTGATGTTGTCGTTACCGGGAATCGAACCCCGGACCATCTGTGTAACAGTCCAACGCGCTAACAATTACACCACAACGCCCTTTATTTTACATTCTAGTTTGGAGGTAAAGAACCTATTGCAAATAGGACAAAATCCATATGAAAAGAATCGGTTGTAAAGCAGAAATTATAATACAGTATAAGTTGTTCTGCAACCCGCTAATAGTATTTTTGTGGGCCATTTTAATAGTGACAAATATTTTTTTTAAATTAAACTCAAATTAACAATTTGGTTTAAAACGAAAATTTGATGTCCTAAAAAATATAAAAAAAATTTTAGTTATTTACAAATTTTAATCATACATTTTGTGTTTTGAACACGTTTTATGAGGTCAAATATATGTAACTTAATATTTTTTAATTTAAATAAATTTGGATTATTATGTATCTAATTATATCTAATAGTATGGAATATAATATAATTAGATGTTATTATATCGGGAAAAAACTTGGATATAATTGGATAGTTTTTTATTAAATTGTATCTATTTAAATGTAATTAGACCCAAAGTGATACAATTTATTGTAATAGAACCATTTTTCAGATCAAATAATATCCTCTCCTCCTTTGCGGAAAATATCTCATCATATATAATTTTATATAAACTTTTTTACTCGGGTGGCATTGTATTAAAAAATTTAGAGGAAAACATTTTTATATACAAACATACATAAACATATATATTCACATATAATAGCATATGATGACATATATATTTATATAAATTAATGCATTATTGTATGTAAACGTTTTTACTCGCGTATTTAAATATTTATATAGAAACATTTAATTGTACAAACTTTTATCTGAATATATAAAAACTTTTTACTTGGGAAAAGAAAAAACTTATTTATGCAGAAAAAAGTGGATTTAAAAAAATAATCGTACATAACAAAAAAAAAAAGTTTTCAACAAAAATCTTATTGGGCTGCATAATTAGCGCATAACAAAGTTTTTAAGAGTTTTTTGTTAAAAATATAATATTAAAAAAAAAAATAACGATTGAATTCTTAGAAGTGTTGTTAGATAAGAAATGTATGGATTAAAACAAGTATTATCACCAGCGCAACGATTTTATGCAAAGTCTTTTCTGAAGCAAAGACTTTGCATGAAAATGGCATCGATTTTTTATCTGTATTTTTTTGCATATTTTGTTATAAATGCATATTTTAATGAATATGTTGGTACCTTTTGTTGCATACTTTGTATATTTTCAATTTAATTCAATGTCAATAAATTATACATTCTTACCTTACAACTTGATAACCAACCCGAGTCCCTTGATTTAAAAAATATTGGTATACCAGAACCGTTTCCATTAATACCGGCATTGAAATTGAATTTGAATTTAATTGAATTTATTTGACAATCCCATACAACAAGATATATGCATATCTTTTAATTTAAAGTATGGGATGTAAAAAATTGTAATTACATTATTGGGTTGCATTTGTAGTTTTAGATAATTAAATTAATAATAGCACTAGTTTACAGTGATTTTGATCCACGACATATGGAATATATTTTCTATGTAAAATAGTGCGCTGAATCCGAAAATGAAGTCGAAAAGTCGCAACTTTTCAAATTTTTGATTTTTTAAAAAAGTGGTTTTACTTAAACAAAAATATCTCCGGACCAGAACGGTGGATTTAAATGTTTTTATTTTAAATTATAGCTAATTAAACGCTTTATCAATTCTTCATACAATATTTTTCTATCTGATTATCGCCTTAGAATCTATTTATCGATATATCGACAATTTTGCTTCAATTTTAACGAAATTTAGAAAAATGTAAATTCTATTGTAAATTTCGCTAAGTTAAAATAAATGCCAATGTCGTGGGTCGCAAAATTGTTTAAAATTTGTAAACCAGTTAATTATAATTAATAAAAATATTAAAAAAAAAATAAAATAAAAAAATAAAAAAATAACAAAAAATTAAAACAATAATGACAATAAATCAATAAAAATTATTAATTAATATTTACTGACACGAACAACTTTAAGTTGAAAAATGTTTTGTTATTTCCTTTTTAAAACTTGTTGCGTTATGAATTGGTTTGAATTTAGTTTGGAAGAAAGTTCCAAAGATGGATGGCGTTAAAATAAAATTGCCATTCCGTAATAAAACCGTAGTGAAACTATCTTCTTATCCCATCCTGTTGAAAAAATGCAAGGCGGTCATACAAATTTCGTGGCTCCTTAATATATATTATTTTGTGAAGCAGGGTGAGTATTCTAATGTTCATTAGATTCTCTAGATACATGCCATGCCGTACAACTGATTTGTATTTTAAGATACTCTATTATGATCGCGCTTTGAGAGTCCAAAAACATATCTTATTATTTAATTGTAGACCACCTTTAATTTACTCTTATTCGTGGAATCACAATGAGCGAAAAGCTCACAGCCATACAGCAAACTGGGCATTAAATAAACTTTAGTATTCTGATTTCAAAAGGTGGACAGTACTATATAGGCCATAGTGTACAAAGCATATAGTTCATCTTGAAGACTATAGAGTTGACATGATTTGACCAACTAAGCGTGTTATTAAAAATAATCCCGAGTTTTTTCACAGACGAAACCATTCCAATTTTCTTGTTGTTGAGAACAATATCAAAGTTAACGTTTAATTGTGATGATTTTTTGCGTATTATGAGGCATTTGGATTTTTGAGGGTTTAAGCAAAGTTTAAAAAAAAACAAAAAAAAAATACATTTTTTTATCTTTTTAGCTAAAACTAAAAGTTTTTTAGTACAAAATATCCAAAATGGCTAATTTATTTTACATGTTGTTAAAAAACTCGTATTGAGTAAACCATGTCAACTTCATCACCATTCTGATTGAATATCTCTGATTTCAATGAAATTAACTATAAATGTCATTGTTCAACAATAATAACCTTAGATTTCGAGCGTGTATTATTAAAAATTTATATGTGATTTACTCAACAAGAGCTATAACCAATATTCTGTTACTTTTAAAATATAAAATCTTCCTAAATACACTGGTTAATGCAAATGCATTATCATATTTACCAAAGTATTCTTTACCCATCTTGTTTGGTGATTAATATGGTTTAAATATTGATTAACCCAGTGTCTAATAGCATTGCCATATAAGTGGTTATTACAAATCTCATTACTTTATATGGGCATGGCGCTCGAAATAATGGCTTATCATTACTAACGTTCTCACGAATTATAGAAATATATGCTTAGCAGTAGGGACAAAAATAATGAGTCAAAAAAAATATTTTTTTATTGAAAAAATTTTTTTTTAAATAAAATACAAATGGGATTTGAACCCGGGCCTCCAGATTGTCAGTCAACCGCTCTAGCATCTGAGCGATCTCGTTATACATGATAGATAAAAACGTAAATGACTTGCTTGCAAAAGATGTCATTATATTTTAGATTACAAAAAAACAATGAATCTAAAAATAGATTTCAAGAAATTTTTAGATCATTACAATAAAAATAAAATAATGATAAAAATAAGTACTTATGGGCAGCATACTATTTTTTGTTTTAAAATCGTGGGAAATTAACTAGTTATTAGTAAGTCCTTATTATTTATGTTAAAGTAATGCAGAGTGTTGGCCCTATGTTCCAACTAGGAATCCCATGAATTTATATATATAATGCAGAGTGAGCTGTTTGTTATTACTGGTAGTGAGAAAAGTAATGACATGTCATTACCATTTCTAAACTGGGAAGTCATATATTTAAGCTACAGTATAGTAGTAGAAAACATTAGAAATTAGTTCAGATTTTAAATATTAATTCAATTGCTCTAATTTGCTTGTTGGGTGGTTCCCAGCAAAATCTTTAATTACCACGTAAGTGTTTATATAATTATACAATAAAAATAAATAACTTATCACATAAAAATTCGGCGTCAGCATACTTATTTTTGTTTGACAAAGTCGTTTTTGTAAGCAGTGAAGCTTACGCGTGACTGCTTATTTAACTACAATAATAATGCCTTTAGTCAAATACTTAGTTTTTAATTACTGATAAGTATAAGGGTAAGCTATATTATTTGCAAACTTGTAACCACATATTTTTTAACTTCTTTTAAGCATACGAATATTTAATTCTTTACTATTTTTTTTTGTACTGGGTAAGCATGTGTACAAAATTTTGTACGTTTTTTCATTATTCTGATATTAGCAATTTTCTTGCAAGGATCCTCCCATCAAATATGATGCTGACCTGATGCTGACCTGTTATTAGTGTACTACTTATTATTTAGGTATTGGTAATGACAGCCCATTTCTGAGATTTTGCTTGGTTTTTAACGAAAACCCATTTAAAGTGTGTTAATTGTACACTCAAAAAAAGTCCGTAAAGTTAGAAAAAAAGTTAGTTGATTCAGCAAGATTTTTGTTGGAAAAATTGCCGATATCTTCAAATGTGTTTTGCTGAAAACCAGTGAGCTAATTTTTAGCAAAAAATTAGTAAATTCAGCAAAATGTTTTGCTGACACCTAGTTGAATGCAACTTGAAAACGACTTGCTAAATTGCACACATTTTTTTGCTGGAGCTTAGTAGATTAAAAAAATTTTAAAATCCAAAAATTACAGTTATTTTTTTAATTTTTAAGCAAAAAAAGTTTATAGAGGCAAATGTCGGACAACTGATTCAAGTATACCATATTGATCCTTGTGGCGAAATCTTTCATATTTTATGGATTTTTACTTTTTCGAGCAAATATAAAAGTAATTTTTTGACTTTTATTTTTTCGAGCAAAATTAGCAGTTATTTTTTGACTTTTATTTTTTCTAGCGAAAATAAAAGTAAATTTTTGACTTTTATTTTTTAAGCAAGTTATTTTTTTAAACTTTTATTTTCTTGAGCAAAAAATAAAAGTTAATTTTTTTCAAAAATGCATTAAAATAATTTTTTGAAAAGCTCATAAAAACGCATCAAAATGTGAGCAATACCGATAAAAATAAACTTCATGGGAATTTTTTATTGCCTTAAATTTAAAAACAAGAAGCTAAAAAAAGTTGTTTAAAAAAATAAAAATCCAAAAATAACTTTTAATTTTCCTCAAAAAATTAAAAGACAAAAAATAATTTTTATTTTTGTTTGAAAAAAATAGAAATCACATTTTAAGTTTTTGTGTCTGACTTTAATGATAAAAGGAATAATTTCGATCCCTGGTTTTTTTGTATATTTTCTTTTATCTCTACTTCATCTAGACAAGATGATTATTTGTTGTCCATGCTTTGGATGTGTCTATCAGCACAATTTTGGTAGCAACAAAAACTAGTTAAACATAAGGTACAAATTTATTTTTTAGTTAAATTTAACTAAGTTTATTGCTGAAAACTCAATTACAGCAAAAAAAAAATTATTCAAATTAGTTAAATATTTTAAATAGACGTTTAACAAAATCTTCAACTAACTTTTTTTTTGAGTGCATTAATTTTAAATTTCTTATACATTCAAAATATTAAACAAGCCAGACACATGTTTAAAATTGCTGTCATCTAATTTTAGCAATTTTTTTTATAGAAATATACTATTAATCCTTTTAGGAAAAATTTTGTGAGTGTAAATATATTTGAATATTCAAATTCTATGCTCTTAACTACTAGTAGTATACAACTAATTCAAGTACAAACAACTAGATACATAAATATTTACTCATACCTAAGTTTATAACTAGGGCAACCAGAAATAAGATGGCGCTTGTTTTTTATTTGAGAGGATAAAACAATTTAGATTGTAAAAGGCATGGTAGAGAAGAATGAGTATATTTTCTAAAAATCATAACTACATTGTAAATTTTCAATTTTTCTGAATCAGACTGCGCAGTTTCTGGTATTGAACCTTCGTCAGTAACCCTGTTTTTTTGAATAGTGTAATATTTGTTATGTTTTTTATTTGTTCGATTGCGTCTATATGAAATTTTTCTGTGCAATCACTGACCGTGGTATAGATAAACTGATTTATCATGCCACATGCACTACACGTTAGACAGAGCGCTTTAGTCCACAGTCTATCGTCAGGTCGAGTTTTGTTGTGATTAAAACTAGTTTTATTCAATACACGGTGTTTTTGTTCTTACATACATATTCTCAGAATTACAACTCCAACAACACAACAGTTCTATTTTTAGAAACTTACCTCACTCTAATGTCCACTGTTTTCCCATATGTTGTAAGTGATGCCACATCTATGATATATTATTTGTATATTCGATATATGGCGCTTACGTAGTTAGGGAAGAATTGCCAGAGAGCAAAGTTTGATTTTTGCTTGAGTTTGAATTTTAACGTCTTTTTCAGACAATTGCAATTAATACTATAATTAATATGGAATTTTTTATTTGATTTTAATTGTGAAAGGCATGGTAGAGAAGAATGAGTGTATTTTCTAAAAAACATAACTACATTGTAAATTTTCAATTTTTCTGAATCAAACTGCGCAGTTTTTGGTATTGAAACTTCGTCAGTGACCCTGTTTGAGATTGAACGCAAGTTCTATTCTTTAAATTATGAAAATTAGAGCTTTCTTAAGCTTATTATATATGCTTATTTAAGCCTTTTTTTTAAATATAAGCTTATTTGTGACTTCTTGCTTTAAAAATTTAGCTTAGTTTAGCTTTTGTGGTTTGCAATACGGCAATCAGTATTTTAAAGTTTTTTTTTATTGAAAGCTGAAAATTTAATGTTAAAAGTGATAGAGGGGACAACAAATTGGTATATCAAAAAATATTTTTAAACCACTTTGAATTTTGAAGCTTAAGAACAACTACTTTTCGAATACAACTTTGGTGACTAGTGAAGATCCATGGAAAAAATTTAATTTGTACACTCCAAAAAAAGCTAGTACAATCAGCAAAAAATTTTGCTGTGTCAGCAAAATTTGAATCAGGAGGGTTCTTGCAAAAAAATTGTTAATACCGCGAACAAAATTAGTGGGTTCAGCTAAAGTTTTGCTAACAATTAGTTGATTAAAAATTAAAAAAATCTTGCTAAAAGTTAAGAAAATGTTTGCTGAATATTAGTACACTGAAAAAAAACTCAAGAACTATGTAGAAAAATTATACTTTAGTTGATTTATTTTCTGAAAATCTTAAGCATTCTTTTTTGATTATTTTAAAAATAATTTACAATGGAGGGATTCATGATACGCTTCGTATTTGGTATATATGTACACAATGCATATTTGCAGGTAGAGAAAATAAAAATTGTTGCCGCATTCTTAATATAATTCGTTCGTTTCTTCGCATATGAAACCTTTATTTCTTAAAAAAAATGCCTTACATATATTTACGAAATACGATATTTTATTATAAAAGTGTTAAGTTTTCTTTGATCTTCTTTTATTTAATGATTTCCCTTTAAAACGAGCTTAAGATCTTTTATATATAAATTACAATTATTTATTTCTAATATTTCGTCTCCACATTGGGTGACTCCATGCGGGAAATTATTATTATAATTTGATTGATAAAATTTTGTTTTAAGAATTAAAAACTTATATATAAAAAATTAAAAAAAAAAAATTATAAATTTTTTATATATAAATTTTTAATTATTAAACGAAATTTTATCAATCAAATTATAATAATAATTTCCCGGCAGAAGTCAGCCAATGTGGAGACGAAATATTGGAAATAAATAATTATAATTTATAAACAAAAGATATTAAGCTCGTTTAAAGGAAAACCATCTTTTATTTAAAATAATCAAAGCAATTATTTATTTTTTCATTTTTTTAAATATTTGAAATATTCAAATAAAAATACAAAACAAAACTTTCCAGGGTTGGCAAAACATTTATGACACTAATGTTATAAAAATACGATGTTTACACTATATATATTAATAATTATATATATCATAAGCAAATTGTTCAACTACTTACATCAATGGTTGTCTAAATAATAGCATCTTTTAAAGGAAGACAAATGCCGTAAATAATTCTAGAAACGAAAAAATAACAAACTATGACATATACAAATTTTTTTTTTGCAATAAGAAAAAGGAAACATAAAAAATTTCCTAAGATGCGTGCACTTGTCTTTCGCTTTCCGTCTACCTGAACGTATATTTTTTGCAGTTTAAAATTGGCAATTCACCACACTACACTAATTATCATTATAAACATTTACTTTACAAGTACACATTTAATCTTTATTTAATTGAAATACTTTATTTTGTTTTTAATTTAGTTTAATTAATAGACAATTACTTTCACAAGCCGGTGATAACAAAAAAATTTAAGTTGTTTTAATCCACAATTTTGTTTATGTACACTCAAAACAAAAAATCAGTAAAGTCAGCAACATTTTTGCGCGGAGGATCCTTGCATTCAAAAAATAAGTTGCTAAATTCAGCAAAATTTTTGCAGAATTTACAAATTTGTTTTCTGATATTAGCAATTTCTCTCCACGATCCTCCCAGCAAAAATGTTGCTGACTTTACAGACTTTTTTTTTGTATGAAAAACAGATACAAAAATCTTTCATTGTTGATTTTTTATATGTTTTACAAGAGTTGTACATTTTAGTAGCATTTTCGTCTTCTCTACTACATCTTGACATACTGCGACAGCTAATTAATTCTGCGTATATCTTTCAATATGGTTGTCATCCACACTATTAATGTGCTTTTTAGCACAATTTTTTTTAGCAAAATAAATTAGTAAAACATTAGTAAAATATTAGTAAAACATTAGTTCAAAGGAATTAAGGGCTGAATAAGTATAACTAAAATTTTAGCTGAAAACATAATTTAATCAAAAAATAGTACGAGGGCGGATCAATAAGTTCGTGACTTGTCAAACTTCCCTCGTAGTTATATGAAACGAAACACTCCTCCCATCAAGTACCACCTGTTAATAGACTACTGTCAAATTTTGAGCAAGTTCCGTCATTTACTTTGCGTTTAACAGCTGTTCAAAATATACATCCTCGTGGATTTTTTTTTAAATGGAAAAAATTGAATTTCGTGTGCTCATTAAACATTATTTCTTGCGAAATAAAACCGTCAATCAAACCAAGGAAAAGCACCATCAATTTCAGTGGTAAAAAAGTGGTTTACTGACTTTCGTTGTGGAAATGAGGAAAAAGAGTAAAAGTGCGTGAGATTGTTGATGCCATAGGCATTTCATATGGCAGTGTGGTTTCGATTTTAAATGATCAGTTGGGTTTAAGCAAGCTGTCTGCAAGATGGGTGCCGCATTTGCTCTCAATTGACCATAAACGTAATCGTGGCCAATAAGGTGATGGCAAGAGTTTTTTGGGATGCACGCGGGATAATCCACATCGATTACCATCAAAGGGAAAAGCAATAAACGGCGAATATGATGCCAACTTATTGGACCGATTTAACGAGGATTTAAAAAAAAAGACCCCAAATGGCCACGAAATGCCTATTTTATGGACCTCGAAAAATCCTATTTTTTGGAAGGGATGCAAAAATTGGAGAAACGTTGGACTAAGTGTAATAAGCTAAAAGGAGATTATGTTGAAAAATATTTTTTTTTTTTTCAAAAAAAAACTGTGTTTCATTCAAAAAGTCACGGACTTATTGATCCGCCCTCGTATACTTTATTTACAAGACGTTTCACTTTTCTAATTTAATTGTTTTCATTTTAGATTTAACGGCATATTTCACCGTTTTTCCAGATTTTTTTTATACTGTGTTTCCACTTACAGGTTTTGAGCAAGAAATCTGTTGTGGAGAAAAAAAGGGTATAGGAAAACATATACAAAACATGTTTTGTTTCAAAACACTTCCAAAACACATTCAATGGAAATGTTGCCTTAAGCTTTTAAAATATTGTTAGTAAAGCTGTTTTTTTTTTTTTTGGTTGCCGTATTTATAATTATTTAAATAATCCTGGTTATTTCACTAGTACCTACTCGTATAGATTCATCATATTTACTTAACATGTTTATATATCAGAACTGAACATGCTTCAATTTGCACAAAATGCATTTTGTTGTTATGTGTGATTAGTAAAACCAGAACTTTTAAAGAATTTATTTTATACAAATTTGTATTTAAAGAAAGTGATTTGTTTTTCACACCAATGCATTTGGTGGCGGCATATTAAATAGATAATTTTTTATAAAAAACCGTGCAACATTTTCATAATGTTGCTTATAATGTCTGGCAATATCCTTATCGAAATGAAACAAATTTATCTATCGTTTTTACTATTACTATCTTCTTACCGAATCTGGGCGCTGTAAATTTATTAGCAAATTTATTTAGTTAATTTACTCCTTTAAGACTCTTCATTTTATAGTAAATTGTGGTTGTGTGTGCCTTTGTCTGTTGCATTTGCATACTTATCCATCCACATTTGGTACACTAAATTCATATTCATGTTGCATATAATTAGCATTAAATGTCTACATTATTTTGTTATTAAATTAATTACAAAATGTAGACACAATTAAATGCTAACACTCGTATTCATAAAAATGTAAAACAGCATTTCAAATACATTTAGTTAAAACACAAATTTTAGCAAGTTTGATATAATTTCTATTAAAAATAAAAATTATGTTTTTTTCGTGCAATTTTTAATTGTGCAATGGAAATGAAAATTATTCAAGTTCTAGGCCATAGATTAGATCAGAAGGCACTATGCACCGCGACCAATGTAGGTCTTTTGTGCTGCCTAAAGTTACCTACAGATTCAAGCTACCTATAAAGCCAATTATCCTATTAGGCAAAATGTTTGCGATGTCGGAAGGCGAAATGAAGCGATCAAATAGAAACCTAAGTCTCCTATCTCAAAGCCTTTGACATTCGCAGAGAACATGCTCCGAGGTCTCAGACACCATCTCACAAAACCTACACATATCCGTGTCCGATTGACCCTTCTTGTGCAGATGGTATCTGAGATTACAGTGTCCAGTTAAGTACGATGCCAGGGTCCTCAAACCCCCCCCCCCTTTCAAGCGACAAGAGTCGCCTCGACCCCCTACTGGAAAAAGAGATCAATCTTTTAGCCTGGCGCTGACCAGGAGAGTTTTCCCAGTAACCAGAGAATTCAGATTCTCTCCATGCCCTGAGCCTTTCCCTAACATACCCCGCAGGTATTCCACAGAATGATTCAGGACCAATAAAGTTAAAGATTATCACCATTGATCAAAAAATAAATTAAAAACTTGTTTGTTGTGTGCAAGGTCTACCTTTGGTAAATATTCAATACACTTTTTTGTTTCTACACTTGTTTTGTTTAAAAACAAAATGTACAGGGGGAGTAGTAAACAAGACCGTACTTTGTCTTTTATATAAGTTTGATATAATTTTTATTAATAATAAAAACTGTATTCATAAACGAATAGTAACTTTTACATAAGGTTTTGAATACAGTTTTAATGCTTAGAATGTGTTTTAACTAAAATGTATTTAAAATCTGAATTAAGATTTTTTATGAATACGGGCGTAAATCTATTAGTTAGATATTTGGTGTTTTTATGTGTTTTTTATTTTTTGGTAATTAATACTGGGTTTAAAGTATTAGCTAAACTGTTTGTTTTTTTTTTTTATTTAAAATAAAATCCAATGGAATTAAATACTTTTTAAATTTTAAACAATTGATTTGAAATTAATAGCATTAAATAAACATTTAAATACTTAAATTTTCATTTCACTTACAATACTTTTAATATTTTACGAAGCTCTTATAAATATCTCAATAATTCGCTAGTATTTGCCATACTCATATTAAATTCTTTGGTGCGTATGATTAATATTTTATATAAAATTAATATTACTCATAAGTAAAAAAAATAGGAGAGAAAACGTAACGCCATAAAAAATCGCACTAGTCTTTGACAAAATAAAAAGCATAATTGGGATATCAATACATACTCTACGGCAGATTAAAAGTAAACTATTCAAAGGACCTATCCCATGACTGCTTAAACCAGGTAATATTGCAGAAATAGTACAATTTGCCATTGCTGCATGACATTGGTCAGCTAGAAAAAACATATATCCACTTCAACATATCTAAATTTTATTAAGATCTAATGGTCCGCATACGGATATTCCCCTAGTTAGTAATTTAACTCAAAATGGACAGACTATTTCGTTTTCAACCAAGCACTTTTAAACTTCTATATTTGTTTACCGGATAGCGACAATAAATGGTTCAAAATCCATAAAATAATTTATTATCTTGACTACAATCGTAAAAAAAAAATGTGAAGAAAATTTGTTATTCAGAGTTGCCAAATACTTCTCATAATAACTCGAAAATTGCTTCAAAATCCAAAAAAGGATAAAGTCTTATACACAGAAAAAAATATTTCCCTACTTTTTTCAATTAAGTCGGTTTGTTGAACATTTTGAAAGCTGACAATTAAAAACTAAATGAATCAATTAAATATTTGCTCAAATTCGGAACTTGTTTGACATTTTTTTATATTATCGCTTAAAAGCAAACGTCAAAACATTGTTGTTGATTTTGTATGATTTATATAGTTGTTTTTTATAAATGTTTATGTATTAGTAATTAATATTTTAAATTAATTTCAATTAGATTAAATATTAATTCTTATTAGGTTTATAACTTTATTAAGTTAAATAATTTAGTTTCAGTTGTTTAAATCTGAATATTTATTTATTCTAAAACATTATAATAAATAAAATTAATAATATTTTTAAAATTTAATTTCGTTTAAAAAAAAATTTTTAAACAGAAAGAAAATGCTAGAAATAAATTAAAAATTATTTCAAACAAAGAAAATGCTCTGATTTCAACAAAAAGTATAATTTCTACAAAGAAAATATTCATAAAATTTGCCATAGTCCCTACGATTTAAGTAAAATGAGGTATCAATGACTCTTGTAGCTTAAACCGTTAAAAAGATATCGACAATTATGTGCAACTACCCAGGCAGAAAAATACAATCGGCACAGTGTTGGCAAAACGTCGGCGACGATCGGCTTTGCGTTGGCAGAATGTGGGATTTTATCCAACTTGATAGCATTGTCATGTTACCGCCCAACCGTTGGTTTGAGTGATATTGCCACCGTTGGCATAATGTTGGTAATTCAAGAAAATTTTGTGTTTTTAAAATACATTAAATTTAATTAAATTTGACAAATATTTATAATACAACACATTTAAAAAGTAACAATTCAGTACGGTATTAGTCTTTTATATCATATTTAAATTTTTGAAATAGAATAAAATGTAAAAATAGATAATGTTTATAATTGGTTGTAATATTGATAAAAAAAAACAGCATACAGAAAAAACTAAAAACGGGTTTCAATTAAAAAATTTATTGAATTAATTAATATTTTAAATGATTTTGCACATATCACTGCAATGATACTATCAATTAAACCTTTTATTAAAATTAAGAAGGAAAAAAAGTTATAAATAAAAAAAAATATGATACTCACAAAAAAAGTGTGTGATCTATACGTTGGTATGTGTGTTTTTTTTTGCAATGCTGAGTCTGTTTGCGTGTGTGCTTGTTTTGTTTGTTAACTTCAAATTTATTTGGTATTTTATACTGAAAATTTTCTATTTATGCATACAGTGTATGAAAAAATATTATGATAATTGCGTCTAAAATAAACTATGTATTTATATATTTAAAAGTCAATTAAAATAGTAATTGATTCAATTAAATATTTGTTTAGAAACAAATTTAATTCAAATCAAATCTTTAATTAAATATTTTAGGTTGATCATTTTTTCTGTGTACTAGTATTTCGATCTGGCTAAAGAATATTTTTTTTGTTTTGAGGTATGGGTTAATTTATTGAATATATCTTTTGGGTTATTATAAAATCTTAGTATAAATGCGGTTTTAAAGAAAGAAATTTAACCTTTAATTACCTATGGAACTCCATTAAGGTAGAAATCTGTCGCATGAAAAACATCCACCTAAAAAGGATAAACTAATTTATTGAAAAAAATTCCTTAAAAAATAAATCATTTTCCGTCCTAATATATTCCACTATATAAAACTACCGATAACGAAGTAGTGGGCTTTTAAGCTCGTAACTTTATAAACCATTTATGAATTTAAGTATTAGCATTTATTTCATTATTACTTTTCAACAGCTTTAAAATTAATTTAAACTTTTTGCTATTCTATGTGTTTTCATTATTTAATCCTTTCTTTTGGAAGGGTATATTAACATACACTGTAATACAACGCATCCCAAATGGGGGTCCGTATGATTATTCCAAGGTGTACGCGAAGAGTTCCGACAAAAAGAATGTTTAAAACTACAATATTTTGTCCGTAAATACTTCTGAATATACACATGAAATTAACTGCAAATCAATTGAAAAAAGGACTACTTACTTTTCGTTGAAATTAATTGACAAAATCAATAAAAACAATAGATTGCTTTTGTTTATTTCAATACTGAATATAATCCCTACGGGAAATGGACCTGTCACTGGTATTGGCACGTGACTAAAACTTTGTGTGTATGAACCAGTCCTAGTTTCGGTTCTGTTATATGAAAGTGACCGGTACTTTTAACATGGGCTTGTCATAGGAGGTGACAAATGCTACATGTGGAGCACTGTGTGACGAATAACTTGGCCAAGGTAACCTATCACCATACCGACTGAAATGAATATGCTACGGGATAAGTAACAAATAGGTAGTGTCAAAATATAACCATTTTAGGATTTGTGTGATATGCAACAGAACCAGTGGGAAAAAAATTATGACGTGATTGGTGTAGGTGTACGTATAGTAGAACATAGAAAATTATTGACGGAAAACTGCTCCCATATTAAGCGCAATGTGTTCTGTTGCAATGGTAGTTTGAGTGGAATAGTTTTGTAAAGTACCACTGCACTGGTCTACGGGATACATGTCGCCGGGCATGCGAAAATTAATTAGCAAGTAACCTGTCACTTTTTATTCATCGTGTGTCATATTATGTACGGGTTGCGAAATAGTCCGTCCGGAACCAGTCACTGCACTTATCCAAAACAGTGTGTCATACCACCTGTTCAAAAAACCTTCAAAAAAACAGAACAAAAATCAATATTGAAATTAGTTTATTTTGTCTATACCCAACACAAAACTGTAACACTAAATTCATTATAACAATTTTGTGGGCGTTGTGGTGTAATGGTTAGCGCGTTGGACTTTTACACAGAAGTTCCCGGGTTCGATCCCCGGTGCCGGCAACATCAAATTAATATGTATGAGTTTTTTCTATCCCTCATACGTATCGCAACGTCCACCTTCGGTGTTCCCATAGCAATTAACCCCACCGAAGTAAAATAATGAATCAGGGCTATGAACCAAAAAGCTTCAATAAGTTCGCCAACTCTACACTCAGGGAACTTCTGCTTTAAAAATGTGTAGTTGTTTGGGTTGTAATACAGTTTTATTATTTTTGATGTAAATGTAAGTCATTTGTAGAACAAATAAAATTTTTAACTAACATTGTAGTTCATTTAAAAAAACAACTTACATCAAATGACTGTTTTATGATTTTACATTCATTTTTTACAGTTGTTTTTTGTTATTTAAAAAAATAAAAAATAAAAATTTTGGTTTATTTTTTACTACCATGTGGTTAATTTTTACTACAATGTTAGTCATTTTTTGAACATTAAAAAACAAATGACAATGTTAGTTGAATTTAATGAAATGTAAGTCGTCCTTTTTTTAAGTGAAATTTCATTTGTTTTCAACTACAATTGCAGTGGTCTTTACCTACATAGTATTCTAAGTGTACATCAGGTGGCGAGCAACAACTGTTCTAAGATTTATCATCTCGCGCAATTACAGTGTTGCCATGTCTGAAGCCCTTCATCTTTCCCCACCTTTCATCTCTATACTATCCCTTTCCAAAGAAAGCAACACACTAAAAATATAGGAAGTATTTCCTGAGTGTTGCCTCTCTTTTAAAAAAAAAAAAAATGGAGAAGTACATAAATAAGACAAAAAGTCCGAATGCTCAACAATTCAGCACAAATTTAATGTATAACTTATAAAGCAGAAATTCATAAAACTCGCCAATAACTTACACATAAAAAATCGTTACCAAAAATCTTGTAAAATATCTAAACAAGATATTTTTTTGAAACCAATATGCTGAAATTTTGAAATTTTAATTTATATTCTTGTAAAGTGTTTCAAGTTTTTGAATAAGTTGTGCAAAAAATAACCCTATGGGGAATGAGACCGGTCTTGCGTGTGCCACAGGATCGGTGGCTTCGTGCCAGAGACCGGTCCTCTGCTAAACCCTACCCTATGTAAACAACTGGCAATTTTAACATTGGCTTGTCATATGAGGGGGTCATTTTTCCTGTTTTAAACCACATAGTGGCATGCCACAGGACTAACCAAAGATGGGCATAACACAAGACTGTCGCAAAAGGGCCATGTCGTGTAAAATAAACGAAAACTAAACAGCTTCCAATGGGTAAAATTCTGGCCAACTGGCTTTTTCTTGTTAATAAGCATTCTGGTTAAGTGGTATGTCCTCCCTTTACCAGTCACAGGATTGGTAATTTTATGACAATTGACACTGCTTAACCCACTTCAGTATTAAATTATACCAGTCCTGTGATAAGTCCTTCTTTAACCAGTCACTTTGGGGTCAATTGACTCCTCATTCCCCATAGGGAAGATTCTGGTGATAGTTTTTTGGTAGCGATGTAAAATCGCCTTTCACTCGAAAAATCGCTATTCGGCATTTCGAAAATTAACTTGCCAAACGAGTTTTAAGATCGCGATGTTTGGCGAGAAATCGCCATATTTGACCAACTTGGTCACTGTTTAAACAGTTCCGTATTCAGTTATGTTAAGCCAGTGAAGTGTTATGTCTTCATTTTTACTGTCACAAAGTCGGTACATAAAAAATTCCTTCAGTGTTATGTCCACTTTGTAGCAGTCAAGGAACTGCATCCTCTGGTACTAATTGACATGTTTTCATCCACTGCTAACGTTTTTGAACCAGTTCAATGACCAGTAGCAACTTCAACTGCAACGACCCTATTTGCTTCAGGACACTTTCATGTTATGTTATTTTTTCTCCAGTAACGTGATATATCTGGTACTAAGCAGTGAATGTTTTGTCACCATATAGTCACGTGATTGTACATTTCACCCTAATTAACACTTTCTGGTGCACCACAATTTTAGTTTCACCAGTTTCGTGACGTGCCCCCCAATCATATATCACAGAATTACCACATTGGATCAATCGACCCTTCATTTTCCGCAGGGATATAACAACTTTTTGTTTTAAATATAAAATTTTAACTGAATATTTTTACTATGACCGAAAGTCCGTTTTTTGTTTATTGAGTAACAGAGAGAAAGTTAAAGAATATATTTCGTTGATAATTTAACTGTGTATTCCATTGAAACAACTTTACCGATTAAATTTTTAAATAACTGTTGCAGCTTTATGAAAAAGTTCTTGTGAGTGTAATTTAAAAAAATTTCACAATATTTTTTTACAATTTTATTAATATTTCAAATTATTAAAAAAATATTTTATTAAATTTTTTGAGATGACTGTATTAGTAAGATAAATGTATTTTCGCCTAAAAAATGCATATTCTTGCAATAGGGCCTTTTAATAAGTGTGCATCAAATTTTAAAGTACCTCAAACTTTTTATAAAGTATTCTATTAACAACTTTAAAAGTCTGTTCTACGGCTCTAGTTATGACTGTATTCTCCATGTTACTTCAGTTATGACTTTTTTTTTTTTTTTGTTGTTGCTATGTCACACAAAATTTTATTTATTTGATATTTTATTGTTGTCTTGTATAAAATTTTGTGACTGTCAAGATTTAATTTTACAAACTTTTTTAAAATTTCTGTGAATTTAAACAAAAATTCTCTCCCAAATGTATATAAAATATTCCATTTATAAAATTAAATGAAAGAATTTCAGAATATTTAAAAAAAAATTTAACATTGTTTTTGATATTTTCTGGACAATGAAAGAAAATTGAAGCAAATTTTACGAATTATGACGAATTAATTTTGTTTGTCCCTCGCAGTGCATCTTAATAGGGTTTTACTGCATTTGGTTTCTGTAATGTTTTTTTTTTTTTTCATGTACAAAAAATATATAAATTTTGTTTTTTTTTTTCTTTACTTTTGCACTTTTTTTAAATATATGAAAAAAAAGTTTATTTGGGGGTCCGTGAACCAGTAGAAAAGTGTCAAGGGCTCCGTGAATCAAACGTTAGTGGGAACTGCTGGGTTAGATAAATTCATTCTCACCTAAAATTGCATATCACCAGGGCAGCGACTTTCATGCAAATGCATGTTTGTAGTCAGTAGACCAACAACGATTTTAACCAAATACTTTTCCGAATCAAAGACTTTGCAATGCAAATTTTTGCATATTCTGCTATAAATGCATATTTTAATGCATATTTTAGCTTTTTTTGTTGCATATTTTGCACATTTTCACTTTAATTGCATATTTTTGTATATTTTTTAGAAAATTATAATAAAGATTTATAATAAACAAAAGAAAGCATTTGTAATCCTTAACATAGCATCTACATTGACATTTGTTAGACATTTATATTGGATTTCATTTTTAAACCAAAGCTCACGAGTAATAAATGACTTTTGAGCATATTTTTTGGATTTTTTGTGCAGATTTTTGGATTTTTAGTGGATATTTTAGGGGTTTTGCTGCATATGTTAAGTGCTTATCACTTACAATAAGTAGAGTCTTTTAATAATTGTGCAAGCACTGCTAGAAAATGAGCTAAAAAATTTAAATAAATACATATTTTTAAAAATTAAAATTTTTTATAAAAGTAGTTAATCAAAAAGCGATTTTTGACTTCAAAAGCCTCAAAAACCAAAAAAATCTATTTCTAACATATTAAACATTTATTGGAAATTTGTTGATTGTGTAAAAAAATATAAAAACTTTATTACACTTTTGATGTTTTTTTCTAAAAATCTTGTACAGTAAAACTCGTTTAAGACGCACTCAGTTTAGATTATGAACTAATTCGACGTTTCGGTAACAATATCAATGTAACATATGTTAATATGAACCCTCGGTTAAGATGAACTGTTTTTGACAGTCCCACAAAAACATTATCATATAATTTTCCATTTTTTATACAAAATTCACAAACTTTTGCAATTTTTCGTAGAACATCTTTGAGTTTTCAAATCGAATAAAAGACCTTCACAATATTTAAAAAAGTTTATAAAAAATTTTAATATTTTGTGGACAGTAAAATAATGGTTAAGAAATTTTACTCCAGTAAATACGAAACTCGATTATAACGAATTAGTTTTTCTGGACGCTCGGAGTTCATCTTAATCACGTTTTACTGTATTTGGTTTCTAGTAACGCTTATTTTATTTTTAAATATAAATCCAATTTTGGTTGTTTCGTTGCATTAGCATTTTTTTTTTTTTTTTGTTAATATATGAAAAAACAAATTTTCGGGGGTTCGTGTCTCAAAGGGTCCGTGAAGCAGAAGTTGATGGGAACCGCTGCTGTAATAGAATTAAATTCAAATAGTAAATATACATATGTTTATCTCCAAGTCGTAAAATATTTAACGTAAAAGGTCATCTATGTTAAACGATTTGTATGTCAGTGAGAGCGAAATTAAGGGAATGTGACATTAATTCTAAACCATAACGCATTGTAAATTGAAATTTACTTACTAAATTTGAATATACACAAGACAAATTTATACATAAAGATATATAACTATATGCAAAATATTAAAACCACTAAAATTAACTAGAATTACCAACACTAACAGAAATTTACTAACATATGCACATTAAATTTAAACGCTAATAAATAAATACGTGTATTATGTATATCGTATAGTTATGTCCCTTAAAAAACGATTTGTCGATTTTTAGTCATTGCACCACCAGTTTTATTACATCTGGCTCCAAATGGAATAAATCGATTTTTTGGGGAAACGTTAACTCGTGCCGAATTTCAGCCAAAAATTAGCCATTTTAGAAAAAAAAAGATACAAAGTTTTTTTTTGCTAGACATTCACTGTAATGGGAGTGTTTGTTAAAATAGCTTTCGCAAATATAAACTTTATTGCCTCAATTTTGGTGCATGCACTTTATTTTTTAATCTTTTTACATATTATACAAATAAATCTGTAAAATAGCAGGAAAAGTTACTAAATAGCAGGAAAAGTTAAAAATGACGTTGCAGAAAAATTACGTTGCTAAATATTAGTAAAATAAAAACTGCAGGTAAAAACTGTAATATCTACTAAATTTTCGTTAAATTTTTAGTTGTTTGCATGAAAACTAAGCGCCATATATTCGTGAAAATTTGTATTATAAATAATAAGACAACTAAAATACTGCTTTTTATTAATAAGATAAATAAAATTCAGAGTTGCATCTGTCATTTATTTGTCTTTATTGTTTCCTTTGTTTCTTTTGTATGCACATCGCAATGCCATATGACAGAATGAAAGTAATCTAAAAGAGTGAAAAACTAATAATATCTATTCATTGTTAAGAGAAAAATATTTTTTAAATTATTATATTTATTTTTTTATACATTATAAATTATTTTATAAACAAAAAAAGCCACTTATTATAGTCCTTCAATTCAGAAAAAAACTTCCATTTTTTACTTTTTTAAAAACAGTCCTTGAATATTTTTTATAGTTTTATTTTTTATTACTTTATAATGAAACTATATGCACAAATTTAGAAACATTAGTTTTTGAGTATTAAAATAATATTTTAAGACTTTTATAAATTCAGGAAAAAAAAAAAATAGTTAACACTCTAGTATTGTCAAAATAGCAAAATTTTTAACTAAAATCTCAATTTGAACTAAACATTAGTTAAAAACTTGCAAAGTTGGATTACTAACACCTTTACAAATTTCTCTACTGACTTTTTTCTACCTTTTCGCTATGCTGTCATGTAAATTTTATACACATTTCGCGATTTTTCCTTTAACCGCACTTTTTTTTCTTTTTTACGCTAAGTAATTGTTCAGATTTAGTAAAATGGTAAAATATAGTAAAAACTGACACATTTATTAACCAAATTTGAATGTTAATGAAGGTTTTTTATAAATTTACCATAAAAAAGTAAGATAAAATATTTGATTTAAAAATAAAAATATAAAGAATAGCTTTATATAGTGTTATCTAATTTAATATGACCACACACCTATTTATATAAAATTTCATTAGAAAAATGTCCCAATTAAATTGAATCACATTAGATCTAATTGTGTCATATTCGATTTATTAAGATACAATTAATAGTGATTTGATATAGTTTTGTCTGAATTTTGTCCTTATCCAATTTAATCAAATTTTAAGTTATACACCACTGTTACGGCTTTTAAATCAGAGCGAAAGTGAACATTTTATAATTTTTCGGTGTTCTTGCGATTAAATCAGAACGTTTTTCCCTATTTTTTATTCGTTTTAATTCGTGTAAAAAAGCCTGGTCGAAAGTAAAACGAATGCCCTTTTTTCTAATAAATTACAATTTAGGGTCAAAAATGGTGCTTAATATTAAAAATTTAGAACTTTTTTTACTTATTTCTGATTTTATCGTATTTTTGGCTGTATTGTTTATAGGGACATAACTGTTATAACCAATATCGAAAACAATCCTGAAATAATAATTTTTTAAGAATTTTTAAAAACTGTTTTCTGGATAACAGTTACAAATAACCAATTATTTTTTGTCTTCGATAACCATAATATTTTGTTTTGTTTTGGTCTTCCATAGCCATTACCAAAGATTTTTATTTTTTTTTTTGGTCTTTCATAGACACTACAAAATACTTTTATTATTGTTGGTCTTCTATAATCGTTATAAAGGATTTTTATTTTTTCGGTCTTCTGTTACAATTATGAAAGCATTTTCTTTTTTCTGTCTTCTATAATCATTATGAGTAACCAAAATGTTTTTTGGCCGCATGGAAAATAAATACATAATATTTAATGCTTACAGAAGACCGAAAAAATAAAAATCTTTTATAACGATTATAGAAGACCAAAAATAATAAAAGTATTTTGTAGTGGCTATGAAAGACCAAAAATAATAAAAATCTTTTGTATTGGTTATCAAAGACCCAAAAAATATTAATATTTCATAACAGTTATCAAAGGCCAAAAAAATAATAATCTTTTATAACGTTTCTGGCAGGACTGCACTTTTTTGGGTGATTTATAATTGTTATTACAGGACAGATTTTTTTTAGTTGTTTTTTCAATAACCTATTGCATATTTTAAAAAAAAATAACAGTTATTTCGGGTCCCTGGTTTATATTCTAAAAAGCTGTTTTAAAAAAAATTTTTTTGTTTTGATATTCTAGAAAACACTCAAACAAATTGACAACAATGTTAGAAGCATTTCTTAAAAGCATTTTACTTTCCATATGCTTTTTATTTTCCATAAAACCATAGGTTTTTGGCACTTCGATAATAATTTCGAAAAAAATTCGAGTTTTCGAAAGCTATTAGGATTTGAGAACACCAAATTTCAATTTCGTGTGATTTCACAAATTCGTTCTAATTGCAAAACGTTTTAAAGTAGGGACATGGGCGATAATATACACAGAAAAAATTATGGGCCAAAAATATCTAATTAATCGATTGTTTGAATATCATTGGCAATTTAAAAAAATTTTTGTAATTGATGCAATTAAAAAATTTATTGAATTTTCTAATATATCCATACAGTGTTGACAACATGTAAACAAAATTTTTAAAAATTTGTCAAACTATTTTTTTTATTTTATTTAGATTAAATAATCAAATAAAGGTTTAATTATATCAATATATTATTTAATTTGTAAATAAAAAGAAAAAAATCGCAAATGATTAACTTTCAATAAGTTGAATAGTTTACTGATTTCAAATACACGCAAAATCGTAGTTATTTCACTAGAGTTTGCAACACTCTTTTTGTTGAGATATTCGTGTACGCACGAAAACTTAATTTAGTTTCGTGTTTTATCTGTGGTAATAAAAGTGCACATGCGTATTTAAATAAACCTTATCGAAAAAGGACAATTAAACTATTATTTTTGTAAATAATTAAATTTTCAATAAGTATAAGAGTCATTAAACTCTTATTTTGAAGTTGTGTGTGATTTTTTTAAGCAATTTAATTACAAGAAAAAGTTCAAGACAATACAAGCAAAACAAAAATTTTGTCTTTACTTTTATTTGTTTTCTTATAACACATTTTTATATTAAAAAGCTTTAATTTTATTATAAATAAAATGTCAATTTAATTTACAAACCTACATTTCTTTTTTTATTTAATGGGGGGCATATAACAAAAATAAAAAAATACGAGTTTTCAATTAAAACTACCATTGTTTTCTTCTCAAGTTTCAATTAAAGTTTTAATCAATTTAACTAAACATTTTAATTGAGGTTGTAAAGAAAAACAATAACTCTTTTATTGGGGATTTTTGAATTTTTATTCATCGTCTTCTTAGACAGTGTGCAATTAATACTATAATTAATATGCACATATTTTCCAATTGTTTGAGATAGGCGTGGTAGAGAAGATTAAGCATACTTTTCTAAAAATCATAACTACATTATAAATTTTTTATTGAATTAGACTGCGCAGTTTCTGGTAACACAACCTTCATCAGTAATCCTTTTTGACAATACTGTAATTATTTGTCATGGTTTTTATTGTTTAATTGCATCTATATGAAATGTTTATTTATTAAATGCAATCCAGACCGTGGATTGAACCTGCTTTCTTTGCCACATGCACTTCGCACTACACTTTAGACAGAGGCTCTAACCAATTGATCTAAAGAAGGTCGATTTTTGCTGTGGCTTAAAACTAGTTTCAATTACACGGGGTCGATTTTACATTTAATTGTAATTGCAGAAGATAGCTAAGACAAACACCACAACAATTCACAATTGTTAGAAAGTCATATGTAATCTAATTTCCACTATTTCCCACATATTGTGAGTTGGCGCAACTATGATGTATTTTTTGTACATACGGTAGTTTGGCTATTCACGTAGTTAGGGAAGAGTTGCCAGGGAGCAAATTTTTGATATATTTTATTGGGGATTTTTGAATTTTTATTCATCGTCTTCTTTTAATTGATATTATTATTATTTTAATTGAAAGAGTTTTAATAAACTGTCTGCAAATTTTTTTAGTTAATACTATCATTTAAGTGGTAGGTGCAAAATCAATTAAAATATTAATTGATTCAATAAAATTTTTAATTGAAACCCGTTTTAAGTTTTTTCTGTGTAAGATTATATATAATTGAATATAATACGACATAATATGGTCTGTATATTATTTTAAATACAAATATCGTATGGTTTCTTTCACTTTTCAAAATATTAATGTAAAGTCTTTTCATATAACTAGGAAATATGGTAAAACTATATTAAACATAAAATGTATTATACCCAGTAAAAAACGCTGCTTACCTGTAAGCAGGTTTGTACATATGTCATGATTTTTATATGGCTACTTTCTACTTTGAAGCATTGCTTTTGTGCAAAATAAGCGCGGGTTTTAACGCTGTGATTTAATGATTGTCATTAAAATTATATATCATCTCTACATTATTACGATTAAAAGTAATAATATGAATAATACAATATTTTTTTTATTAATATGAATAATATATAATTCATATTATTTTATTTTTTACCTCACCACATGGTAGCTCTTCAGGCATAGTGAAATGAATAATTTTTTTTTTTAACATATTCGAAAATGCCAAACACACACAATTAGAAGGCACTCGTGAAAACTGGTACAGATCGTTTATAATCCACGATATGCAACTTTCTACATTACAACCAGCATCCTCGTAAGGGATTAGCGTAAGCTGCTTTGTTATCGATCGGCGTTCAGGCCGACCTTAAAAATAAAAGGGAAGATGTTTTCTTTTTAGTTGCTCGTCTAGCACTGTCTTTATTAATTTTATTTAATTGGTTATTATAGTTATTGGCTACAATAATAAATCTTACAACTAAGCAAAAGAAGGGTAAGAGGAAATACATAATTACTTGTTCATTATTATATGTAATTTGACCAATCTGTGTCATGAGGTGTTTGCACTTAAAGGTATTTCAATTTATATTTTGAATAATAATATTATATTGCACTTAAGTAAGTCTCACAAGTATTACTCATTCATTTGGTATTTTCACTATAGCTTACAATCTGCTTCTTTGTGAGGGAAAACAGTAAGCTCAACAACATTTTTGTTTATTTTAATACGAACATTACTCATTTGTTTTGCTGCTTCTAAAAACATGATAAGAAGACAAGAATGGAGCAAAATTGATGATTAATAGGTTTTGTTGTTAAAGTTCTGCCTATTATGGAGGCTCTAGCTTTTCTAAAACTTCGGGTTCTGATGAGATCTTTAGCCAGATCGAAATACTAGTATCAACCTAGCTAATATGTTTGAGTTGCTTTATTTTTGTAAATATACGGAGGTTAAAAGCTCGTTATAAATTGAAAATAACATAAAAATAATCTCGATGTATATAAAAACAAAATATAACTGTAAAAAATGAACATTTTTTACTGGCATAGTTTTCAAGCTACAAACGTGTTTGGTGTATTTCTTTACCATTTTCGCTGAAACCAAGACAATTTCAATTAACTAATAATATAAAATTTCAATTAACTGTAAAGCAGAAAATTTGTAATTGATATTGAAAATTTTTATTTGTAATTCTTCTTTAATTAATTAGAAATCAATTAAGGATTTATTTTAAATTTTTAAATGATAGTGCCAATATTCTAATTTGACTTGTAATAAATGCCATTATATATATTTAGAAGACTGTAAAATACATATTTTAATCAATCAAGTTTTTGCATAAATTGTATTTAAAATTTATTTAGGAGGTTTAATGAACGAATATCGACAAATCGTTTTTTAAGAGACATTGTAATGTACACTCAGAGAAATAAACCTGTAAAAATAGAAGAAAAATATATTTTTCTTTTACTTGAGCTAAATTTGAATTAATTCAAAATCACATATTAATCTGTTAGAATTAGCAATGTTTGGAAAAAATGTGAAAATTTCAATTTCACTTTTTAAGATTTTTTTATTTCGAATAAAAGTCAGCCCTTCTGAAACCAGCCATAACACACTTTATTTATAGAAAATATAATACAAATTTTCGATACTCTTGGAAACTATTTTCACAAAGTGAACGAAAAATTTCTTAAAATAATGAGTTTTGTTTATTGAAATGAACAAAATGTTCAATTAAATTTTATGAAAAACATGCATTAATGCAATTTTTAAGTAAAATTATGTACCCTAAGAAAAAAAAATTGTAATCGCTACGGAAAATTTTGCTGTTATTACTTGAAAATTAACTATTTTGAGCTTTGTTTTAATTTTTTGCTAAATTTAGCAACACATATCTGCTTCACTGTGTTAAAATAAATTTAGTGACCGCAACTAAATTTTAGTTAAATTTGAGTAAACAGCAACTTAAAATTGCTAAAATCAGCAAAAATTTGCTAAATTTTAGTACAACAATTAAAAAAGTTAAATAAAAATACATTGTTTTCAATCCTTTACACTTTTTCCTAATAGATGAACACCATTTTAATTTTAACTCCTTAGCAAAAAATAGAAGCAGTTCTGGAGGGCACTTCCGAAACAATTCAAGAAGGCATGATGTTTGGTTCGTGATGTCCCACTTGGTATGTCTCTTTTAAGTAGGTGAAAAGCGCTGCTTTTATGTGCTCCAAGAAGCATTAAATTTATGCCTTTGTAAGCAATAAAAAGCCCTTTTTTGTGTATTGTCAACATTTATGCTTCATGGTATGCATTTTTTTCTGCTTCATTGTAAGCATTATTCACTGCTGCAAAAAAGGCATTTTGGGAAGCACAACAGAATGCCTTCCCTAATTGCTTTATTGTATTTAAGGCGGTGAAGGGCCATTTTGGAAGCATACAAATGTAGTTTCTGCTTACCAAAGCGATGTTATTGAATGATGGGTCTATAATAAAAAAATTTATATATTTAAAATTAGCTTTTATTTTTTTGTGATTAGCAAAATTTTTTCAAAAGTTAGTAAAATATTTCGCTAAAAGCAACAAACAAAAATTAGTACAAAATTTAGTAATATGTAAAATGAGAATATCAAAAAATGTTACTGAAATAAAAAATTGTACTAAAAAAATGTTTCTAATTTTTTCACTAATTTTTATTCTGGGTGTAGAGTTTGTTGGTGCTTTCTTTAAAGTGCTTATTTTAACAGAGTAAATTGCTATTTTCAAATAACTAAAATTTAACTGAAATATAACTAAAATTGTGTATGTTTATTTCAATGAGAACGGTTTTTTTTAATAAATAATCTCATATTCAGGCATGAAATCATTCACACAGAAATCGACACAAAAACGAAAATTTTTTGTACGATTTAATTCTTATAATTATCTTTCAAAACTATTTAAATAAAATTTACTTTTTTTTGCAATAAATAAAATGTTTAACCTTAATTAAATTTTCTTAAGGGTAAATCTATTTTACTTTCAAACCAAAGTCTTAGGTACAGGTTTAAGCCCTTATATATCCCCTAAAACAATTGTGTCCTGTAGTTTTAATTAAGGTCGATTATCAATATGTAATTGCAATTTTAGTTAACCATAACGACAAACAATCCCTTTTAAATTATAATTACCGACCATAAGTGTGCCATAGTACAGCATATATTTTACAAAAGTTAAATTAAGGTTTAATAGTCTTAATTTAATCGTTTTGGCCAAACAGCAATTTTGAGCAATACGTTAATATCTAATACTAGTTATCGTGCAAAATGAACCCTTTCAAACATTTCTTAAGTTAAGGAATATTACAAATTGCTGCTTGTATTCCAGTGACATTTGATAAAATAATCCTTTCAAAATTTAACAGTTACTCTATTCAAACTTTAAGGTATTCAGGGATTATATTATCTTTAACCCTTTGTTGCACAAAACTCCAAATCTTAATAAAAGTTATATATTTTGATAGTATTGTAAACAAAAAGTAAGCATTCACCTTAATCAGCATTTTTCGAAATTTTCTATTTTCATCGATTTATTTTATAAAAAAAATGTCTTGCTAAATGCAGTTAAAGTATTCACTATGTACATATATGAAAAACCATGTTGTCAAGGGTTAATCAGAAACTGTAAGCCGATATAATGACAAAGGATTTGAAATTAATTAGTTCCTTCCTGCGTGTTTTGAATGGCAGGATATAACATTAGAGGGGCTCAGCTTTTAAACTTTCACTCAGTTCCAAACATAATACTTAAGAAAATATATGTTCTCTCATAAATAATAGCAAGTAATGACTAGTGCAGTGCTGGCAAAACTGTGGCACGACTGTCAATATGTTAAAATAGTTATCAGAAGTTTAAATATTTATTTTCGCTATCAAAATGTGTGCTTTAATCCTCAAATGGTAAAATTTTTTATAAAGGTTGTAAATCGCCTTAATTAAAAAATGTCTTAAATCTTGTTTTTTACAGAATTTTGATAAAAAAAAAGAACGAAAAGGAATCAAAGTTCCACAAGCTTTTCAGAACATAAATACCAATAACACAAAGTTACAAAATTAGAACCGGTATGAACCGCGATATATATTTTTAGTAGATTTTGTCTCGCTAATTCCAAATCTGTTTTCCAAAAATTGTGTCATTTGTAGAAGAAATTTAATTTTTGACTACATATGGCTCATTTGCTGCAATAACGTCATAACTTAAATTTTTTGATTTTGTAGAAAACGAGTTTAAAGTATTCAATTTACTCCCAGCTTGAAGAAAAAATAACGACGTAATTTCTAGTGTCCGATCGAACAGTTCGGCCAGAAAATGCATTTGGTCTGTATTCGGTATTTTAAAGCATTATGGAAGCATTTGAGTGTCAAATTTGAAGAAAAGTCTGTAGTTAAGCAATGAATTCACTGTTCGGCCTTAGAAAGTTCGGCCAAATTGAAAATAGTTCGGTGGCCGAACTTTTAACTTTATAGCTAAACTTCGGCTTTTCTCTTAAATTTTATACACAAAATCAAATTAAATCGGCTCAACAAACATGTTTCCAATACCAAAATTTGTCATCATTTGTCATTTGTCACCTCTAGATATCAAAAAACCGACAAAATATAGTTTTTTGGCCGAACTGTTCGGTCGGACACTAGTAATTTCTTCTCAAGAGGTTTAGTATACAAGATATCAATATGACTTTTTTACACAATATGATGTGTCATTAACTCAAAAATCGTGTTTTTTGAGTTGTGATGTTCTTACAGCAAATGAGCGATATGTAGTTCATTTAAAAAAACAAACCACATCAAATTACTCTATTATGATTTTACATTCATTTTATACCGTAATTTTTTTTATTTAAAAAGCTAAAACAAATAAAAGTTTGTTTTTTTTTGCTGCATATGTGGTTCATTTTTACTACAATTGTGGTTAATTTTTTGAACATTAGAACACAAATAACAATCTTAGTTGAATTTTATGAAATGTAAGTAATCCTTTCATTAAGTGAAATTTCAGTTGTTTTTAACTACATTTGCAGTGGTCTTTACCTACATAGTTTTCTAAGTGTATATTAGACCTCGCCTCACTTATATGGAAAAATTTTTTTTTTCGAATTTTGCATTTGGGGATTGGTTAAATATGCGATTTGATGTAAAAATTCATGTGGTAAAATTTGGAGTCGATCAGAGTGTGCCAACCCGTGCCACAATGAGGTCAAAGTTCAAAATATATAGAAAACAATCGTTTTTTCGTTGATGACAAGTTATTTATTATAAAAAAAACATGCAATTCATATAATGTTTTCTTAATTTGCAATTTTTTATATTCAAACATTTCATTAAAAAAAAAGAAGAGAATTAATATTATTAAATTATTATAAGAGCGACGATTTAGTATATGATGGGAATTACTTTCGGTAGTTCTCAACAACATGAAGCAAGTACTGCTTGTCTTCTTCGCTATGTGTTAAGGACCGGTTAAAATCTGTAATAAGTTTGACTTTTCTCTCAGCAGCATCATTAACAACATTAATATTTTTCAGAATTCGAATGCCTTTAATGTATTCTGCTCTTTCGTGCCAATTTGAGGGATCAAAGTTTAAAAAATTGGTGTCTATTTCCAAACGTGCAAAAAAAGTTTTAGTTTTATGTGTTACAAAGCAACTCAAATCTTTAAATTGAAATTCTTTTAATTCTTTAATACTAGCGCAAACTTTTTTAGGCAGTGAACTTACATTGTCTTCCTCAGTTTCGATCTCAGTTGCAAGTGCCGCAACCATTTTTCTTTTTACGTCAAAGGGTACGTTGCAATCAAAAAACGCAATAGCAACTAACTCTTCCGATAAATACCATAGGTGGTTTCGGATTTTTGCTAATAATGGTATTGATATGTTTGGGTCAATATAACTTGCAATTTTTATAACCAGCTGTAAATCGTTATTTGGTGCTTCGACAGCATAAGTGGTTCTGAACCAGTACGGAACATACAGGCGTACCAGAAATACACAAATATTTCGCAAACCATTCAACTGGCTGGAAGACATTAGAAACTGTTTTTGTAAAGCATATATTTTTAAAACATATATGGCTTTCGACATTAATCTTGCATGGGATGTTGCCCCAGGTGCATGAAATGCGAAATTTGGGATGCTGCCACCAAGAAAAATATACGTAAGTTGTAATAACTCTTTATAATCATGTCGAATATGGTCTTTTTCTAAATGTTTAATACAAAACTCTTTGCTGAAGTTACATTCTTCGACACTTACAGCACGTTCTTCATCCATAATACCAACTTTGAAATCTTCCAACTTAAAAAGTCTTCCATTCCCGTGAAAAACGTTCAAATATACCAACTTCTGGACCACTAGATTTTCCAAAATATACCTCAAAAACAGCTCGCAGTAAGATTTCTGCAATATGATGCCTGCACGGTAACCACATTAAACTCTGATCTAATTTTTTCTCCAGCAACTTTGCTGCCCCATTATGTTGACCAGTGTTGGTAGCAGTTGTGTCAAAGCACACCATTTCTAATGAATTTATCATGTTCGTTTTCGTTAAATAATCATATATTGATTGTGCGATTGCTGCTCCAGATCCAACTTCAATAATTGGAATGGCAATTAACTTTTCAATTTTTTCAGCAGTTTGCGTTGTCTTCTCAAACTTGTAGAATTAAGAACCAAATCTTCATTATTGTGACCTAAAGCTTTCGCTGTCGCAGAAATAAAATGGATTGCGAGTGGAGTCGATATATTACCAGCATCCATGCATGCCAACATTCTATCATCTATGAATTTTTTCTTAACACGATTCTCTGTCGGGTTAATGTTTTTTGGTTCAATTGTTGGCGAATCTGCAGACTTTTCGGATTCACAGTCACTTTCATTACTTGCACCAAATTGTACTAAAGTAAAAATTATTGAACAAAATAAGTTGAAAGAAAAAAATTAGTCATGCTGACTTTAATATAACCTTCAGAGCTTTCAATTCTTTGATGCTTTTATTTGTGTCGATTTTCCTTTTCTTCTCTTTCCGCCTTACGCTTTTCTTTATTTGTTAGGTTTTGATCTATTGAAGTGACGACCTTGTTCCCTTTGTTTAATTAAGAAATCTCTATCCTCCTGAATAGAAATTATTTCTAAGGCATAAACATGTGCAATATCGAATAAATTTTTCAACTGTTCTTTGAAATCTTCTTCCATTTTTCTATGACTTGTAAATTTAGATTTAGAAAGTTTTTGCACCTTTCTCCACTAGACCTCGCCTTAAATTTTTTTTTTTCCAATTTTGCATTTGGGGATTGGTTAAATGTGCGATTTGATGTAAAAATTCATGTGGTAAAAGTTTGCGCTAGTATTGAAGAATTAAAAGAATTTCAATCTAAAGATTTGAATTGCTTTGTAACACATAAAACTAAAACTTTTTTTGCACGTTTGGAAATAGACACCAATTTTTTAAACTTTGATCCCTCAAATTGGCACGAAAGAGCAGAATACATTAAAGGCATTCGAATTCTGAAAAATATTAATGTTGTTAATGATGCTGCTGAGAGAAAAGTCAAACTTATTACAGATTTTAACCGGTCCTTAACACATAGCGAAGAAGACAAGCAGTACTTGCTTCATGTTGTTGAGAACTACCGAAAGGAATTCCCATCATATACTAAATCGTCGCTCTTATAATAATTTAATAATATTAATTCTCTTCTTTTTTTTAATGAAATGTTTGAATATAAAAAATTGCAAATTAAGAAAACATTATATGAATTGAATGTTTTTTTTATAATAAATAACTTGTCATCAATGAAAAAACGATTGTTTTCTATATATTTTGAACTTTGACCTCATTGTGGCACGGGTTGGCACACTCTGATCGACTCCAAATTTTACCACATGAATTTTTACATCAAATCGCATATTTAACTAATCCCCAAATGCAAAATTCGAAAAAAAAAATTTGAGGCGAGGTCTAGTGTATATTTAACATTTTTTCTCTACACGGAAAAAATTAAAAATTAATTTCAATTAAAAAAATTTATTGAATCAATTAATATTTTAATTTACGCTCTTTGAAAATTTAGTTTTAGAAAATCTCATAACGGTATCTTCAAAAGTAAAGTGTATTCTAAATATTTTTCTTTATTTTAATTAATTAAAAGACTTCAATCGTATAATAAATAGCTTCAAAAAGAGCCAAAATAGCTATTAAACGCAGTTTTCTCAAAATTGTGAGGTGATGGAAAAATTTGAATGCCGGATTTGGAATCAGAGCATCACAAATCTTCATTCATGCCAAGAAAATCTAAGTGCATATTTTGAATGCATGTCTTTAAATTTTTCATGCATATTATATGCGCATAAAACACTGTTTTTAGTGCATGAAGTTCCTGTCCCTGGTAATAACAAATTTAAATAGATAGCATTTTGTTTAAAAAAATAAATCTGTAAAAATTTCTTTGAATTTTAGATTTTTTGAAGTTTAAAGCTATGATGGGAAAGAGGCTCATAATCGGAGAAATAAAATAAATGCCAGAAAATTTGACAAAAAATTTTAAATTCTGCAATAAAACTGTAATTTAATTGACCGGAAAGATACAACAGTAATAAAGGTTCCAAAAAACGCTTAAAAAACAAAAAAGTTCAGAGTATATAATTTTTTTAAAGCTAGAAAATCTTTATAAAAGTGTACACGAACGCTCAAAAATTAAAAATCCAAAAAAAAAAAGCAAAAACGAAAAATTCTTATCCTTATGTTTTAAAATAAAAAAATTTCGAATTTAAGAAGCACTAGGCTTTTAAAAAATGTAATTAAGTAGCCAAGACTCACTTTTATACAACAAAAGTAAATGTGTTTTTTGGCTGCAAAACAAAGCCTTGCCATCCCAGGACTAGGACAAGAAGTTATATGCAACTAAGACCTGCTAACTTATCTCAAAATATCCAGAGTTTAGGGCTTAACCATAGTAAAGAATGTCAAATTTATATGAAAATATCTGTGTTTAAAGTAAAACTCTGGTAATTTTAGAAAATTTATTCGCCCTAAAAAAGGAATTAGGTGCTTATAAAATGCAGCTAAAAACTAAAAATATGCACTAAAACCATGCTATTTACACATTTTACACATTTTTCAAGAATCATAACTTAAGTTCATAAAAAATATAAAAAACAATTGAATTTGGTTTTTAACAACTAAAAAAAAGTACTTTAAATAAATGTAAATGTTAAAAATGGCAAAATGGGCAATAAAAACCACAAAATATTCTAAAATATGCACTTTTGCCAAAATATGCAACTACAAATCGATGCCATTTTGATCTAAATTTTATAATTCGAATAAACATTTATTCTAAGTAGTAAGATCGCTTACATTAATAGAAATAAACCTGTAAAAATAGCAAAAAAAAAAGCTGCTAAAAATTAGTTAAAAATTATCTTTGCTTAAATTAGCAAATCTTTTTTACTTATTATTAGTAATATAAGAATAGCAAAAATAAATCTGTCGAATTTCAAATATTTTGTTATGTTTGAGCTAAATTTCAGTTAATTGCAAATAGCAAAATAATCTGTTAAAATCAGCAAAACCATTTACTAAATATTAGTAGACAAAAAATCAATAAAAAAAATTTAAATTTTTAAAGTTTTTTTTGTAGTTTCTTTTTTTTGTGCAAATAAAAGTCTGCTCTTATGAAATCAGCAATCTACAATTTTTTAGCAAATATTTCTGTTAAGTTTAGAGAAATAAACTGTTATTTGCATTCCAATAAATTTGAGGTAAATATAGCAAAAACTTTGTTAATATTACAGTTTTTGTTTGCTGTTTTGAGTCTACAAATATTTAGTATAAGTTTTTGCTAATTTTACAGAGTAAAATGCATTTTTCAATTAACTAAAATTCACATCGAGTATAACTAAAATTTTGTATAGTTATTTTACTCTTCTCTTATTAATATTTAGCAAAAAAATCTGCTAAATTTAGCATTTTTTTCTGCAAGGTCGTTTTTAACAAATTTTTAATAGCTTTTTCCGCTATTTTTAAAGGTTTATTTCTATGAGTGTAAAACTTCTTGTGTTTAAAATTGAACTTTTTTTTGGATCTTTTAAAAAACTGTCAGATTATGTGTACAAAATATTAGCGACATCGCAATATTAGTTTGTTTATAAATAGACTTTGGACAAAAAGTGAGGGCAAAAAATAACAACATTTTTACAAAAAGTTTTTTAAATTCTAACAAAAAAAAATAATTTTTCCAAAACTCAGAACAATCAAATGATATCAAAATTCTTTTTATAATTGTTGATGAAGGCTGCAAAGCAAGTTTCCAATACTGTTACTCTTTTTTGGAAATGAACCCTCTCGTAGCAGTTAGAGTACAAAAGATGTGAAAAAAAATCATTTATTAATTTTTTGTTCAGATTCCAGTTGTAAGCGAAATAATGTGCCGATCTCTAAAATATTTTGCACACATAATCTAACAACCTTTTTAAACATTATCTGTACACAAAATCAGTTGTAAGTCAAAATATGTGTTGGGTTTTTTTTCGATCTCACTCCTTCTATCAGTTTTAGATTAAAATGAACTCGTTTATAAATTAAAAAATTACTCAACGATTGGGAACTGCCAGGCTAAACATTTTTGAGTGGTGAGTTAGTTGGTTAATGTCTGTGCTAAGTTATGATTGTTTATGCCAATCGAGTAAAATTGCTGAAACTACCTCAAGTTTGTACTAAATAGTGCTAAAGAAGCACGCAGTGCTGCCAGAAAATTTTAAGCTCACGTCCCGATTTTATTATTTAAAATCCCCAAAAATACACAACAAAATTTTTGCCAAATTAATATTTAATCAAATTTATTTGAAAACTAATTTGTAATAATAAAATAAGGTTAAAAAATTTATTTTAAAACATCAAAAACATTTGTGTTACTGATATGCTCAAATATTTTAGATACATTCTGAAATTTGTAATTTTTGTGAGATTTTATTTGTTCGGTTTTAGATCATGACAAATTTTTCTCTAAATTAACAGAAAAATTATAATTTTTATATGATAATTTACTTTGACTAGTAGAAAAAAACACAGAAAAAGTTATTTTTTTAACAAATTCAATTTTATCGATTGTACCAGAGCCGTAACATGCAATTTGTTTTAGAGCGCCTCGAAATGGTGCACCCAGAACATTTTTTTGTTATAGCCAAATTTCGCCTTGACTGAGTAGTTATGGAAATTTTCGAAACCTTAAAACATTAGCTGAAGGCTAAATAAAACCCACCCCAAATCAAGTAGAAACAAGACTCCAGAATTTTTATGAAATAACAAGTGAATTTTTTTTCCAATTCTAGATAATTATAGTTCGTTTGGAAAATTTAACTTTGGGATATCATAATTTTTCAGAAACTTTTTTTATCTAGAAAGTGTTTAAAATTTTTTTAATTTATTGCGCCCAGATAATATTTTAAATTTGTTTGTTTTTAACACACGTAATAGAAAATTAATTCAATCAGAAGAAAATAGCATAAAGTTATCCGCTATACCGCGACTTGCTTAAAAGTTGGGAAGCTTTTAAATAAGAAATGTTAGTGTGTTTTTTGAATCCTAATAACTTGATAGTACGTTTTATTTAGAAAAAAAAAACAATTACAACATGTTTTTACAAAATTAATAATTTAATAAATTTTTAGTGGGATATATCGCAATATCAGCACTAAAAAAAATTAGGAAACACTTTTGCTAAAACTAAGGGAATGCATCCTAATGTGGCCTTACATCTGGTATTTGGGCTACATAAAAAAATTAAATATGAAAGATCTTTACATGTACCTATAACTAGGGTGTGGAATATCCTTCCCATAGATTTAAAGTTATTTGCATTCACAGATACCACCTTTAAGCGTGAACTTAAACAACATTTTGATGATCTTTAATTGATTAATTGATAATGGAGTAGTATTTGAACCATATTTGGCCTTAAAGATTGGTTCTTAAATTTCAAATAATTAAAAAAAAAAAAAAATCCAAATACAAAAACTTATTGGCCAACTCATTGGGCACTTTTCGGTTATAGCTCATTTTCGCCACTTATTTAAAACAGTTATATAACAATTTTGAAAACAACTCAAATATATCAACAAAAAAAATCATGAAAATATAATAGTTTTTAATAGAGAATTTTATTTGTTGATCTATACACTGTGTGTGAGATGTTGGTTAGTTCGGTTAAAGATCATGAATATTTTTTCATATTAACAGAAAAATTATAATTTTATTTGTGAAAATTTACTTTAGTGTAAAGAAAAAACACTTAGATAAAAGTTATTTGGCACCTGCATGAATGGAGTTAACTTTCTAGCCCGCAACGGCCTTCATCAACATTCTTCGTGCCTTAAAGTGTTTAATTGTAAGCATCATCTATTTAACTCAATTACCATTTAACACTTTAAGGCACGAAGAATGTGGATGAAGGCCGTTGCGGGCTAGAAAGTTAACTCCATTCATGCAGGTGTCAACTAACTTTTTTCTAAGTGTTTTTTTCTATTAATTAAAGTAAATTATCACAAATAAAATTATAATGCTTTTAACTCAAAATTTTCAGAAGCTATAAAAAGTCTTTTTTGAGTCTGGGGGCTTTTTTCAAGTCATTCTAATTTGTAATTTGTTCCTAAAAGCAATCCAAGATAATGCGGAGGTTTTTCTATATTTAAAAGGAAGAACAGTTGCTTGGATTTCTTTGGGAAAACAACCCCATGATCTGAGAATATTTATTTAGAATATTGTTTTACCTCAAGTCCAAAAATCTAATTTGATAGTATTATATTAGATTTTATTTGTTGCTTTTCAAAAAGTTTGATCATTTTAATGATAGACAATACAACTGTTTCATTGGCAGCACCCAAATCTTCAGATGTCTGCAATAGAAAAAGATAATTGGCTTAACTCAAACCGAGACATTACATACAACAGACAAAATAAGCTCTATGAGAATATTTTTGTCTGACTTAGTATATAAACTGCCTGATCTTTTAACCCTAATTATAAAATTAAAAGAATTTGACAAACAATAATTTTACATGTTGATATATTTTGTATGTCAGTACAAGTATGTATGTATGAATGTATATTTTTAATACAAAAATTAAAACATTTTTGGAATAAAATACTCTTAATCTTTAGGTTGGCTAGAAAAGTGTTAAAAATCTATTAGTTCTTCTCAGAATCTGATGGCGTTTGTATGGGAAACAGTAATATTTTACAGGAAATTCCTCTGAATCTGTGGTTTTTCAACCGAAGAAAGTCCTCGGAATTAGAGTCCTTATAATTTGAGGAGCTCTCTATAAAAAAAAAGTACTTAAAGTCAGACATTTTACTAAGATTTTCTTTAAAAGTAAATACTTTGAACAGAAGTATTTCTCTAAAGGAAAACAACATAAAAATATTAATTAAATTTTTTAACGGAAAAATTGGTCAGAATAAAGAAATTTTCATGAGGTGGTCTAAATCTGCGAATTTGGCTAGTGAAAAAATTTCTGCAGGATTAGTTAGCTACTCTAAATGTTCTAGATATTTGAAAATTTTTTTTGGTGATAATCATTTTGTTCATAAAATTCACAAGATTTTTCCGAAATAACTTCCATCTAAGTACTTTTTTTCATAAAATATCGTAAGGACAACAATTAGATTCCAAAGACTTTTTGCCTAGATGCTGATGATTTTTATCTAATGAAAAAGTGTGAAATTGTTACGAAACTTTTTTTTTTTTAATTCTGAGCAGACCATCTTCAACAAAAACCTCTTATATATTAACGATCTTTTAAATTTTAAATTACCCTTCCAAAAAGTTAATTTTAAGAACTTTTGTTTCCCTTTGTTTATTCATTATTTCTATTAAATATTTTTGAGATAAAAATCAATAATATCAAAAAGATTCAGCTTGACAAAAAACTGTTATTCAGCTAAATTTTTTTATGTTTCGTAGATAAGAGGCGGATCAATAAGTCCGTGACTTTTTGAATGAAACACAGTTTTTTTTGTAAAAAAAAACAAAAAATATTTTTCAACATAATCTCCTTTTAGCTCAATACACTTAGTCCAACATTTCTCCAATTTTTGTATCCCTTCTAGAAAATCGGACTTTTCGAGGTAAATAAAATAGGCATTTTTTTTTAAATCCTCGTTATCCAGCTCAAAATACCAACTTCTGGTCGCGGTGCATAGTGCCACTCTAGTCTAATCTAAATCCTCGTTAAATCGGTCCAATAAGTTGGCATAATATTCGCCGATTATAATTTTTCCCTATTGAAGGTAATCGATGTGGATTATCCCGCGTGCATCGCAAATGTGAATAATATCAAAAAGATTCAGCTTGACAAAAAACTGTTATTCAGCTGAAGTTTCTTATGTTTCGTAGATACGAGGCTGATCAATAAGTCCGTGACTTTTTGAATGAAACACAGTTTTTTTTCAAAAAAAAAAAAAAAAAAAATATTTTTCAACATAATCTCCTTTTAGCTCAATACACTTAGTCCAACATTTCTCTAATTTTTGTATCCCTTCCAGAAAATCGGATTTTTCGAGGTAAATAAAATAGGCATATTTTTAAAATCCTCGTTATCCAGCACAAAATACCAACTTCTGATCGCGGTGCATAGTGCCACTCTAGTCTAATCTAAATCCTCGTTAAATCGGTCCAATAAGTTGGCATAATATTCGCCGATTATAATTTTCCCCTATTGAAGGTAATCGATGTGGATTATCCCGCGTGCATCCCAAAAAACTGTTGAAATCACCTATTGGCCACGATTACGTTCATGGTCAATTTAGAGCAAACGCGGCACCCATCTTGCAGACAGCTTTCTTAAAGCCAACTGATCATTTAAAATCGAAACCACACTGCCATATGAAATGCCTATGGCACCAACAATCTCACGCACTTTTACTAAAAACAGAGTCGAATTTGAAAGAAAATTTTTCGTAGTAGTTTTCATTATACAATATAAAAAATAAATTAAATTAAAATAAAAGAATTTAATTTATTTTTTATATAATTTGTTAATAAAAACTCAAAATTTAAATTAAAAAATTGAATTAAAATTATTTTGTTATATACACACAACATTTTGTATAAAAAAATGTATACTATAGTAAAATGAAACCCTAGGTGTTTTTATATGTGGTGAAAGTGTTTAAGGACACCAACACTAGCATTTTATCAATTTTTTAAAGAGGCAGGCTTCTATATTATACTATGCATGTAGGTTCAAAGATATCCGTAGTTAAAATGAAGTTTAAACAATTTATTATTGAACGATAATGGGTTAATAATTTCCTTATTTAATTATTTTATTGTAACTAATTCTTTGCATTCATACACTCATAGAAAAATGTTAGTAGACAAATTAGTAATTTCGTTAGTTATAAAACTTTGCAAGTTTTAAACAAATTTTTACTTCCAATAATGATTTTAATTAAAAATTTTGCTATTTTTCTTGATAAAATACTAAATTTTTTAAAAATTTTTTTTGCTGAATTTATTAAAGTCTAGAAATATTATTTTGATAATCAAAACCAGCAGAGGTCGTTGTAGTGCGATGTTTGCATTTCAGCATTTGTATATTTTTTTATATTGTGTCAGTATAAAACAGACAAGTGAAGTGAACTCGCCGCCGTATTAGAAAAATATTTAGAAACATTTATGCAAATGGTTTTATTATAAACTAAAACCATAAATTAAAACCATAAATGAATATTTTCAATAGTTTTTTCAAAAAAGGGGAAAGGCTCTTTTTTCTATATTGAAGGAGTTTAATAAGTAGTTCTTGTGTTTATAAAATAATGTATAATGTTTAAAATAATTTAAAAAATGTTTTTCTTTTTACAATGACCACATATTGAAAGCTTTGCTGAAATCAGTTCTGATTTAATTAAATTTTTACTTATTTTTATATTATTTTCATTTTTTAGATTACGCTGCAGTCTTTGACATACGGCATTCCGATGTACATACAAAAGAAGGAAAGGAAAGAATAAGCTCAAATAAAAGACAGATACAACTCAGAATTATATTTATCTTATAAATACAAAGCTGTATTTGAGTTATCTTATTATTTATAATGAACATTTTTACGAATATATGGTGCTTATTTTCAAACAACTTAAAATTTAGTAGATTTTAAAGTTTTTTTTTTTGCTTTTTTTAGTTTACTAATATTTAGCAAATAGTTTCTTCTAATTTTACTGCTTTTTCCTGCAACGTAATTTTTAACTAATGTTTAGTAACTTTTTCTGCTATTTTTTCAGACTCATTTGTATGAGTGTATGGAAATTTAATTCTAAACTCCCCACATGAATATTTTAATCCTAATTTGAAGCTCAAAATTATTTTAATAGCATCTTATCTTTGTTAGTTTACACAGTGGGATTTATAACAAAATGTTGGGAAATAATTCGGCCATTTCTTACTTAGTAGTCCGATTGCAATGGAATTTGGAACAGGCATATTATTACCGTAATGTTGTTCCTTCTAGGGTCGCCGGGGGCGGCAATATGACCACCCACAATAGGGAAATTTTTACAATTCCCAAAACTGAAGCTTGATATTACGTCACGTATGCCTGTTCCAAATTTCATTGCAATCGGAACACTAAGTACGAAATGTCGGAATTATTTCCAAAAAGTTTGTGGTATATCCCACTGTGGTTTAAATGAAGAGCAAATACAAACTTAAATATGCATGCAAAAATGTCATTTAAAAGATTTTGGTTTAATAATTTTAAAATTTCATAAGATTTAAAACAATAAAAACAATAGTTATCATCAGGGCAGCGACTTTCATGCATTCTTATAGTCAGTAAAACAAAATCGATTTTGACCAAACGCTGTTTCGAATCAAAGAATTTGATTCGAAATAGCATCGATTTGATTTTTTATATTTTGTTATATTTAACTATAAATGCTTGTCTTAATGCATATTTTGAAATTTTTTTTTCATTTTTTCTATTTAAATGCATATTTTGTATATACTTAATTACACCCAAAAAACACGTTAGTAGAAAAGTTAGTAAAGCGTCTTGTAAATCAAGTATACTATTTTTCAACAAAGTTTTTTCTAAAATATAGTTTTCAGCTAAAATTTTAGTTACACTTATTTAGCACTTAAATGTTTTGAAATAATGTTTTATTAATTTATTTTGCTAAAACAATTGTGCTGATAAGCACATTAATAATGTGGAGGACAACCAGACTGAGAGATATATTCAGAATGAAGTAAATGTCGCGACATGTCAAGATGTAGTAGAAACGAGGAAAATGATACCAAAAAGTACAACTCTTGTAAGACGTATAAAAAAATCAACAATGGGAGATATGTGTATCTGTTCTTCATACATAAAACAAAATTGTATACTAAAACAACTTAAATTTTGTGTTGTCACCGGCTTGTGAAAGTAATTGTATATTAATTAAATTAAAGACAAAAAAAGAATTTAATTTAATAAAGATTGAATGTAAACTAAATGTTTATTGTTAATGTAGTGTGGTCGAATTGCAAACAAATATGCCTTCTGGTAGACAGACTAAAGCTAAAGACACGGATAAGCATCTTAGGTAATTTTTTATGTTTCCTTTTTCTTATTGCAAAAAAGGTGTTGTATATGTCATATTTTGTTATTTTTTCGTTTCATTTCTAGAATTATCTCCGGCATTGATGTAAGTAGTTGAAAGATAATTTTGTTTATATTATATATAATTATTTCTATATATTTACAGATACTAACAGATATTCCATTAATTTCATTTTTTTATTTTGTAACGTATTGTTAATTATTTTTAAAAGAGCCACAATTTTTTTTTTTAAGGATTTTCAGAAAATCAGTCTACTAATAATCAGCAAAAATTTTGTTAGCTTTTAGCACTGATTTTTTAATTTTTAATCAACTAAGTGTTAGCAAAACTTTTGCTAAATTGACTAAATTTGTTGCTAGAAATCAGATTTTGTTAACTAAAATTTTGCTGACTCAGCAAAATTTTTTGCTGACTTTACTAACTTTTTTTTGAGTGTATGATTTAGTTAAAAATAAAAAAATAAAGCATTTGTAACCCTTAACATAACATCTAGTTGTCATTTGTTAGACATTTATATTGGATTTTATATTATTTTAAAAATCCGAAAGTTGTAAGCGCATATTTTTATGATTTTATTGCATACTTATGGAATTTGGTGGATATTTTTTGGGTTTTAGTGCATATTTCGATTTGAGTGAATATTTTAGATTTTTTAGTGCATGAAAGTCGCTGCCCTGGTTATCTTATCAGAACAGAGCAAAATTTTAATACTACTAGGCTGATATACGCTGTTCACACTTAAATGCTAAATACTAGTTTTGCCAAAACAAATGTAATATAATAAATTACGTGTTCAGTATTTAAGTGTGAACGTCATATTAATTATTACATTTTGAGACAAATATTAAATCAGCGCCTTCAGCCTCGATTATTTAAATGAAAATGAACCGTTATGGATAAAATTTATTGTGGCTATATGATTAATAAAACAAATTGTCGAATTTTGAAGAAGACAACCCAGGGCTAGATTAAGATTCATGAAAAAAAATTCTATAATTTTTTAAAAATTTTCGAAAAAAATTTAGTGTTGCTACTAGAACTTTAATATATCACCATATTAAACAATTTTCATAAATCAGGGGGCTAATTCTCGGAGTCGATAGCGATCGAAATTCTACTCGAACGTGCGAAATTTTTTCTTTTGGAATTCTCTTATCCGTTATCGAGTAAAAAGTATCGAAATTTCTAATGATGTTGCTCGATAACGTGCGAGTACTCAAACGCAACCATACGAAATTGTACACGATAGCAAATTATCTATCGAGTTTTCGTTTTTGAAAAGCATAAGCTTGGAAAAAAAGAAAATGTTAGTGAATATTTTTTAAGTTTTTGTAAATTTTATTAATTGAATATAAATAAATAATTTTAGGTCAAATATAACAAAAATAAACGCAACGCAAAAGCAGGCACTTACTAATATTTACCTAAGAGCCAAAAGTTTCTTAATTGATTGTTATACTCTTCTTCAAGATTATCTCTTTCTCTTGATTCCTTCCATACAAACGAATCATGTGCGGCACCTCCATATTTTGAATTGATGCCTAATACTTTGTAGTTATGGTCACATATCTTTAAAGAAACGTTTTTAATCAAATTACGCATTGTATAGGTATAATAATTATTTATACTTACAATCATCGAGTTAAGGCTATGAAAACACTTCCGGTTTAGAAATGTGTGTTCATTCAAAGAGGGTTTCTGCATACCAATATGTGTACCGTCCACGCACCCAATTACTAGCAATAATAGCAATAAAAAAGAATTATAAAAGTATTTATATAAAAGTATTTATTTAACAAACCTCCTGTCAGTTTGTATTTTCTCATGAAGTATTATTTACATTCATTACTATTTCGATGAGAAAAGTTTATGAATTTTCCACATAGCTTACGTTACATTTCCTTCAAAACTCTTTTACTATGTTACAAAGAGTGCTTTGGCCAATTCCAATTAAGAAGTCGTTTCCGACATTGTGTTGAAAACCGCTTGTTGCCAAAAGAGATAATGTTGCAGCCAACTGAATTTTTAGTGGAAACCTAGTGGACAAATGTCCTTCAAAATCCAACTCCTCAAGGAGATAATTGAATGCTACTTTTAATAATCTAAAGCGTTTTTTGAATCTTAAAAAAAAAATTATATAATTTTAACATTTGTATCAAATTAAAAAAATAAAATTATTTACTTACTCAAAATTTGACAATTTTAATGGGCCGCTGGAATCACGAATTTTCTTTCTAATTTTATTCAAATCTTGCTCTTCGTCAGAGTCGGATGATGATGTATAGAAAAAGAAACGTGAATCCATTTTTTTGTTTAAATTAGTTTTTAAAATATTTTTCCACTTTGAAATTTTTTTTGTGGTTGTTGAAAAATTAAACATATGTTTTTTGTTTACCTTTTTTCATTAGTCTTTTACATTTGTACAGTGTTGTATAACTTCTTAAGATTTTCGTTTTATAACACTGAAACATAAAATCGTTTCGATTCTTAACGAGTGCCATCATCAGAAAATTTCGAACTATCGAAATTAATTCCGATACGAAATTATTTCGATCACGGCTGCGGGAATTAGAGCCCAGGTATAAGATATGAACAAATATCGTAATATATTGACACACATATAAGCATATGTAGTGATATCACGTTGTATATGAGTATATAGAAACTTTTTTCGTCGGGCACTTAATTATCTTCACAAAAAACAAAAAAAAAATTACCGCTTCAAAGCACTGAATCGAAAAAGGAATACTATAAGTAATGAGTTAAGTAGTAATTCAAAAATTGTGTGAAGTTATTGTTATTTTAAAATTTTCTCATCTTAATAAAAAAAATTTCTATTTTTTTTTAAATTATTAAGTTTGCCAGCAATTATTTTAAAATTTTCGAAAAGTTATCCAATCTTTTAAGGGCAATACGCAAAAAAGTTGTAAAAATTTTTGAAAATTACCAATATCGATGAAATTTTTTTTTTTTTTTTGCTAATTTTTGTAAAAAAAAATATATTTTTTAATATTTTTATCATAAAAAAACTATCAACATATTTAACTACTAAAAACACTTTAAATTTGCATATTTTGAGATACCCTACAGATCCTTATTATAAAATAAAAAATATATAAAAAATAAAATTGATATTTTGTTTGCCTTATTAAAAAAAAAACAGTTTTGTCATAGCAAAAAACTTTCGAAATCATTTCACTGGCGTGATAACTTTATTTCTATTAAAGAAACTCCAAAATTTCTAATATATTGAACATTTTATTTTTATGAAAACTTCAAAAAGAATTCTAATATATAAAATGCGTGATTTTGGTTAAAAAAAGCGGGGAACATAAAGTAAGGCGGGATCAGCCATTAAAAAGCGGGAAAATACTGCCAAAAGCGGTATTGTTGGTCAGGTTACTAATAAGGTACTTTTAAGTTACGTTCACACCTAAATGTAAACGTGTTTTACATCCAAAATCATTGTTCTGTTCCAACAGTTCTACATTCGTTTCCACTTGTTTTAGGCAGAGTTTAAAATTAATACTGTAGTAGTCGTGATTTGCTATAAATTTCAAAATTTAATAGCAACGTCCAAGATATATTCAAACTGTCGGCACATTATAAAGGGTCTGCCAGTGCTTATTTCGTGAATGGTAACACTAAGCTCATGTCTGATTTGACAGATAATTAGTTTTAACCCTCCGCTGAAAGAATATGGTCCGTATGTTCGTTATCATTGTGAAAAAAGTGAAAGAAACTGGCATCCTCATCGATAAACCAAAACGTGAAAAGCCAAAAACAGTGCATACACCCGAGAATATTGCTGCTGTGGCAGAAAGTGTGCGTGAAGCGCCATCAACATCAATTCACCGTCGTTCTCAACAATTGAACATTTCGGAGACATCATTGAGACGAATTTTGCATAAAGACCATGGTATGATGCCATACAAAGTCCAATTGGTTCAGGAGTTCAAAAAAAAAAGTTATTTGGCGGACCCTATACTATGAAATTATTTCTTATGTGTATTTTGTTTTGATTGTGAGCTGTTACAGCAATAGCTGCATTTTATTTGTATAATTTTATAGTGCTGTCGTAGTTCATTTATTTGGTGCTGTGGAATTCATTTTTGATATTATGTGTTGGTATGAAAATATTAAATATTTCTTGCTGCCAGTGCTGCCAGGTATGTTGAGCATAAAATCGTCAAATTTTCCAATAAAAATCGTCATTATATTTTCAAAAATCGTCAAAACAAAAAATATTTGTAACAAGTGGGATAAAGTTTTAATAACAAAAAAAGAATAATAATGTAATTCACATTTCAAGTTCTCATGTACTATCGGTGTAATATAATACGATTTTTTACTTTTTTCTGTAATATAAACTTCGAAAATCATGATATTTTATAACGATAGCACTTTACCACTTTAACTATTAATTCCTTCTACATGTAAACACCACTTCAGTAGCACAATTTTTAAATCTTAAATTCTTTTATATAGTTTAGAAATTCTTTAACAATGTTATTTTCTGTAATTATTAAATTTGGACTTCCATTAACGAATTAAAGTTTCAAATTGCAATACATGTGATGACATAGTTTAATACAATAAATTTGGGTTGGTTTTTAATATTGCTAAAAATTATTTTTTATTTTATTTATTATTTATATTATTATTTATTTTTATTTAAATATTGTTTATTACTGCATGTTTTTCCATTTTCAAATATAAATTTTGAATATCTGAAGTTTCACTTTGGAACACTTTATCTATATTATTATTAGGCCTGTTTTTTTAAGCACCGGATTTATTTTTGGATTTATAAATCAGAATATTCGAACTCGAAGTTTGTTTCGCAAAAATTGGATGTTTTTTTTTTTTTTATTTAAAAAATATTTTATTTTTATCTCAATCTTACACTAATTAAACTTTATAAAAATATAAATATTAAAAAAAGCAGGGTTGGCATTCAATAACTTTTCATAATAACGATTGGCTATCACAGTAACACTAAAAGCGGAATGGAAATTAAAAAAAAAATCAATTCCATTAAAGACATGTTTCTTCTTATGTAAACGGTTTTAGTTTTCTATTTATCCTGTTTGATTTTGAAATATCTTGAACTAGTTAGAGTCAAAATAACGCTAAAATTCCGAAATGAGGTTTTATAACGTTATTTTGTTGATGTAACAAAATTTAATGGGTAGAATTTTGAAATAAACCCTGTAAAGACACATGCCACTATTGGAATCGTAGCTTTAAAACGTTCATAACGGCGTGGATGTGGTCGTGGCAGGCAAAGCCATTGTAATGAAAAGGTAGTGTTTGCCAACCGTGAAAAAAGTAAACACATACTTAAGGAACTTCTGCTGTAAATATTTGTCGTTGTTTCAGTTTTAAGACATTATCTTTATTTTTAACTACAATTGTAGTTCATTTAAAAAACAAACCACATTAAATTACAGTATTAAGATTTTACATTCATTTTATACAGTACTTTTTTTATTTAAAAAAATAAAACAAATTAATATTTTTTTATTTTTTACAATTCTAGTTAATTTTTTGAACAAATGACTATGACTATGTTAGTTGAATTTACTAAAATGTAAGTTGTTCTTTTTTCAAGTGAAATTTCATTTGTTTTTATCTACATTTGCAGTAGTCTTTACCTTTATTAAGTGCAGAAAATAAATTAAAATAAACCTAACAATATAAAATGAAATAAGTTTTTTGCTAAACTTTCAATAAAAAATAGTTTTTAATTTTAACGAAATAATAAAAATCCAAAAATAGATCCGGTGATTTTTTAATAATAGCAAATCAACATGTTTTGCTGACTTATTAACGTTTGTCAAAAAATCGTCATTTTGGAAGCAAAAATCGTCCAATCGTCATTTAGGTCATTTAGGTACTAAAAATCGTCAAAATATCGATAAATCGTCAAAACTGGCAACAGTGCTTGCTGCTGTGGTGAGCATATTTAATGAAATATTTATTTAAATGACTACTACATTAAAAAAATAATTGGGATTCCCCAAACTTTACTTTAATGCTTTGTACATACGATAATGAATGTGTACATTAGGGTTATAACTTTTTTTGGACAACATTCTCCATAGGGGTTTTCTAATAGCAAATATTGTATTAATGATAAAAAACTATTTCAGTTCAATTTGGTAAAAAAAAACCTTACGCACCGACAGAGATTTCTAAAATGCCTTTAATATATTTTTTTTTAATTTTTTTAATAGCAATTTTTTTAAAATATGGTTTATACATATGTAAGTATGTAAACAAATAATAACAATAAATGATTAAAAGTAGGTATTGTAAGATATAAACTTTAGGTTCAAAGTACGCGATGTTTTACAAAGCGGATATATATCTTGTACTATTTTTATTCCACGTTCCGCACAAATATTACTGCGTTGTTGATTTGGAATTGTAGATGGTGTAGGTACCCGATTTAATTTTTTGTTTTAAATTACAACCAATATATGAAAATGACAAGAATTGCCATCAATTTTTATTAAAAAAAAAAAATTAAATAAAATATGTGAAAACAGAAAAGTTTTTTTTTTTAACTTTGTTTGGTTCAACACTTTAACGCGTTTGGTGCGTAACCTTTTTTAACGATAGCGAAAAACTAAAAACGCAGTTATTAATATATGTCCATGCCCTACACGAGATTTGATATTTGCAAAAAATGCAAAAGTTATTAAAGTGTTACCATATTGCCAGTTTTAACTGTTTTTTACAGTTTTTTAGGATGCGTAACAGTTTTCCAGTTTTTCATGAAAAAAAACAGTTTTTGTTTAATTTCAGCCTTTTTTTCAGTTTTTCCAGTTTTTAACAGTTTACCTGCTCGATTTACTTTCTTTTACTTGAATTTATAAATTTAATACAAAAGTTGCACAAAATGTTTCAATAAAAAATAATACTACGCATTGAATGCAACTGTGTAGTAAGTTTTAATTCCCTTTTTAGCATTTGTTTGTGTTAAAATTTTGTGGAATCAAACGAAATGAAAATCAAATTTAATCAAAAAATGTATAACTGATATTTTTATGTAATTAAGTAAGATCTCAAAATGTGATGAATTATTTTGTTTATGGTTTTGTAGCTATTTTTTGCTATATGCTAAATAATTAATATAAATATGTTTTTTTATATTATATTTTTTTTTTTACTTTACACAAGTACACAGAAAAAAAAATATATTATTCATATTGTTAATTAAAATGTAGTTTTATAACAGAGCATAACTTGTGATCTGTAATAACATAAATTTGAAAATATTTTTGTTTGTTAGTATAATTAAAAGTTAGTCTACAACAAAAAATATTTTTTTTCTGTGTATATAAATATGTTATGTGCTTAATGTTTTTTATGTTGTTTTATGTTTAAATAAAATGCAATTGAATTCAAAATGCACATATTAACTGTTTTTTTCTACTGTTTTTATTTAAAAAAAAAACAGTTTTTTTCTTAAAAAACAGTTTTTTCTTAAAAAAACAGTTTTTTCTTAAAAAAAAACAGTTTTTTCTTACAGTTTTTTGAAAAAAATACATGGCAACACTGTTTACAATATTAAATATTACCATAGAATAACAAAATATATATAAATGAATACAATATTGCAACATACATATATGACTACCACAGCACATATCAAAATTCACACAAAATGCTAATACTGCTGCGCCAGCACGCAACTATCGAAGATAAAATAATTTCGTAGCATGCTATCACCACAGTTGAATATATCTTGCTAGCAATGTGAGAAAAACTAATGTGTTCAATATATCTTGCTAGCAGATATTCAACAAACATTTTTGATATGCTAAATTTTAAACTCTGGTTTTAGCACGTGTTGTGCAATCAGGTGTAAATGCCGTACTACTGATATAATACGTAATCATTTATGTACATATTTATAAACTGATATGACACTTGACATCAGTTGTCAATATTAATCGTTTTTAAATTAAAATAGTTCAATTAATTTAATAATTACAGGATTATAAAAAAATAAAATTAAAAAAAAACCTCTCCGTGACAATGTTTTTGTGAAACATTGCCGTGACCAGGATTCGAACCTGGGTTACTACGGCCACAACGTAGGGTCCTAACCACTAGACGATCACGGCTATTGAGGTGTTGTCTTTATCGCTGACTAACAACATAATAAAAACAGCAACACATTGTTATAAATAGATACTATGTTAAATGTATGTTGTTGTTATTGTTGCTAATGCCTGGCACGCATACAGAAACTACATGAAACATTAAAAGTGAAAGGCAATGAATTGTTAGATAAAGAAAAATATAACAAAACAATACACAAAAAAAAACAAAATTTGTGGTTAATTTTGAAAGTTTTTTGTATTTTTTGATAAAACTATAAACTAGCTGGTCAGTGGTAAATTAACCAATATATACATTTTATTAAGTTGTCATGACTTGTTTTTAAACAATAAACAAGTTATTTATAGAATTGACATTTTAAAAATATCAAACAATATTTATAATGTGTAATGTATCAAGTTTATCGAGATTTCTCTTAGAAACTTGTTGGTGATAATTCTAGAGAGGAATTTTGTCATTAATTTGTGTTGCAATATTTTGAAAACAGTTTAAATGCGACTTTAGTCTCTAGCTGTTCAAGGTTTCACATAGCCGTGATCGTCTAGTGGTTAGGACCCTACGTTGTGGCCGTAGTAACCCAGGTTCGAATCCTGGTCACGGCAATGTTTAATGAAAAACATTGTCACGGGTGAAACTGAAATTTTTTTAATATAAAATTTATTTATAGATTTAAAAGAGCCTGAACAGTAAAGACTCGCTAAAGCAAACAATGAATTTTGTAATATGAAATTCAGAAAATTTAAATGGAGCAGAATATTTTTAGAAAACATTTTCTACATGAAAAATGCAACTATCACTGAAAAAAATAACAATGAATTTGAGAAATTTTATATATTTCCGTTAATATAGTGGAAATATTTCTCTTATAATTAAATTCATTATAAAACAATGTTGAAATTTAAAATGAATAATGAAACTAGTACTAATAAATTTTCAATACTCGGTACTACTTGATATTTTCACTTTATATACTAAGGAGCGGATCCAGGAAAAGGTTTTGGGTGTATGGTGGTGGTTTGTGAAGGGGTGGTTTTTTAATATTTTTTACATTTTTTGTGTTGAAAAATATCATTTTGGGGGGAAAATTTTCATATCCCCCCACGCCCTTGAAAACGAGCCTGATATACTATAAACTTTTAAAGGGTTTTAAGTTGAATATAAATTTTAGTATTTTCATAAAAATGTTTAAAAATGTTTACTTTTATTAAAATTTTGAATTTAAAAAAAAAAATAACTTTTATACTAACTATTCACTTTTTTTTTGTTAGAAACCTGGTTTTTTGTATATTTTTTGTCATAAATGCAACTTTAAAAATAGAGTAGGTACTTTCAAGTATCGAGTAGCGAATACTAATTATTTTTGCAGCAGTAGAGAGATTACTAAAAAGAGAAACATCAAGTAATTCGTTACACATATTAATAATTTTTTAACATGTAAATAACAAAATGTTGATTAGGAAAATGTACTTATTTAGTTTAGGTTTCAAGAGATAGGCGAATTAGCGTAGAGAGAAACTCTCCCTTAATACACATTTTAATAACTTTATGACCACATATATTGAAGCACAGCAACTATACCGTTAATTTAACACAAACGTTTATTAACGAATTTATAAGAGGGGATGTAGCTCAGATGGTAGAGCGCTCGCTTAGCATGTGAGAGGTACGGGGATCGATGCCCCGCATCTCCAAATTTGGTTTTTTTAATATATTTTTTTTTTAATTTTTTAAAAGATGGTGGAATTATGTTTAGAAAATTTTGAACTTTTTTTGCACTTTGCTCATAAATTTTCTTTTTGTGTTCTTTTCTAAAATAATATTGGCGTTTCGTGCCGTAATGAATCAGATGTTTTGTTTGGTTTATGCTGGCCCGGATCCAGAGGGTGGGGAGGAATATAATAATTATAAGACGACACAAAATAACTTTAAATAACAGGGTTTGTAATTTTAAATCATTGTTATATTAAAAAGTTTTGCGCAATCAAATTGCTTTTGATGGCAAAAATTCAAATCGTAACTTAAAAAAATTTTTTCTTCAAAAAATTTACTAAAATTCTGTTATTACGAATTGAATTAGAGCCATTCCATTTAAATTCTTATATCTAAGACGACGCCATTGATTGCAGGCTATTTTCTCAATTCCCTTTTAAAGTCATGTCTATTTTTTGCTTGCAACTCTTGGATTTGTTGGATATGCTTTATTTTTGTAAATATACGGAGGTTGAAAGCTCGTTATAAATTGAAAATAAACTCTTGACTCTATTTGACGCTCAAGCGGCCATTTCCTTTAGTTGTTCATTCGTATCTGTAAAAATAAAAAATTTGCACAGCCTTTTTAATATTGTTAATTGCTAAAAATTATTTAGTTTCAAAAACACCTACTCAATTCCGAAGCCAAAATTCAATATTTTTAACTTCATTATTGCCGAATTTTAATGAGTGTTTAGTTTATGATCAAACTTTGGAAAATATATCCCTAAGTTTATACAAATATAATTTTTTCTGATCTCGACTTATATTAATAAAAATAAAGGTATTGATATTTTAAGGCTAAAGCTATTTAAGATTACTTCGGTAACGGTATTTTAAAGGTAACGCTATTTTAGTTATTTCGGTAACGCTATTTTATGGATAACGGTATTTCAATTATATCTGCAACGGTATTTTAAGCATAAGGATAGTAAGTTGAAAGGGTTTTGAATTGATATTGGTATTTTATCGATATCAAACCGCACAGCAATCGGATTTGTCACCTCCGATTTTAATGAAATTCGCCACAAATATTGTAAATGGGTAGTGTTTATCCCAAACCCTTTCGGGAAATATGACGTCATGAAAATTGGCAAAAACGTCAAAATTTCAAAAAAGTGTTTTTAACATATATTTTTTTCAGAATTTTAAAAAAATTGGATTTTGATATGGATCTTTGAACATTAAACTTAAAAAACTTACCTTTGACCTTTTAATACAAAAAGAAAAATTAGGACGCCATTTTGAAGGAAATGTTCTCACCTATAAAATGGTACCAATAGGAAAATTGTAAGTTTTAAAGTTAAGGGTCGAACTTGTATGGGCACTTTATTCAAATTTTGACCGAAAGGGTTTGGGGTCGGAAAGGTTTATGATTTCATAAACACTACTCGTTTGCAATATTTGTGGCGAATTTCATTACAATCTGAGATGACAAATCCGAAAATGACAGTTTTCTGTGCGGTTTGGCATTGAATTTCCCTATAATTAGTATAGGTTAGTATTAACTAAATGCAATGCTTATTTGGGTATTATTAATAATTTATTTAGTACCCAGTAAAACTTTGGTAATGGGTGCGATAAAGTAATGCATTACCTTGTAATGTGTACTCCTTACCTTTCTCATTATTTTCCAACAAGAAATAATGCGTTACCGATAATTGAACACTCATTGTAGTGAGACCTCATTACATTTTATATTACTTCAAAACATAAAACAATGACTTACCGATCATCAATTACATACTGCATGAATTATAAACGTAAAGTAATTATTTATATATATTTTTCAAAATCTATTTATAGAGACATTACTTTGTGATTTTTTGTAAACATAGTGGTAAGGTGTATATTTTTGATATCACGAACGAAAACACGAAGCACAACAACTCATCTACATGTTAAGCAATAAAATATTGTATGTATCGATAGCTCAGTTGGTAGAGTTCTCGCCTAACTAATTGTTAAATACCAGAGAATCCAGGTTCGAATCCCCAGCATGACCAAATTATTTATTTAATAAAAAAAAAGGTATTTATTTAATTTTTATGAAAATCTATTTATAGAAACATTACTTATTCCCACCATGTAACCATATAAGTAGCCAGTTACTTTACCCCCTACAAGGTAATGAGTTACTTTTAGGCTCATCGCCTGTAAAATTCATCAGTGAAGTAACGTGTAAAGTAATGCATGAAGCCCTATGGCGATACATTACGTTAACCATAATTTGGTAATGTGTGGTTTTGCTGGGTACCAACTGGGGTTTACTTTTTTGTTTGTTAAAAACTATTAGTTAGTTTTAATTAATTTAAATAACTGAGCCTTAGTAAGGGGCTTTTCACCTGGTACTTAGTAAAAATATTAGTTACAAATAACTGAGAAATTTTTTCGGTGTACTCAAATAACTGTCCTGTAGTAGCTGTATCACTTTTCTGAGTGTACATAAAGTTTTAATTTTAAATTCAAAAACGCAAAATATTCGATTTCACCACTGACAATGTTTTTCTGTGAAACATTGCCGTGACCAGGATTCGAACCTGGGTTACTACGGCCACAACGTAGGGTCCTAACCACTAGACGATCACGGCTAAGTAAAATCTTAAAATTCCGTTATTTATTAACATTTTAATAATATAAAAGTAAGCTTTGAATTTAAAGTCATTAATGTTTAAAATTATTCAATTACCTTTAAGCTCCTTTCACTTTTTTTGTAATGAAATCACCTTATTTTATTTTCTTTAAGTTGAATTCATATTTTTAAATCAATAACGATAATTTCAGATTTCACATAGCCGTGATCGTCTAGTGGTTAGGACCCTACGTTGTGGCCGTAGTAACCCAGGTTCGAATCCTGGTCACGGCAATGTTTAGACAAAAAACATTGTCACGGGTGAAACTATTTTTTTTTCTTTTAATTGCACTCAAAAAAATAAGTTAGTAGAAAAGTTAGTCAATCTTGTAAATTAGGTATAGTACTATTTTTTAGCAAATTTTTTGCTAAAATCATGTTTTCAGCTAAAATTTTTGTTATCTTATTCAGCACTTAACTGTTTTATACTAATAGTTTACTAATATTATACTAATGTTTTACTAATTAACTTTGCTAAAAAAATTGTGCTGATAAGCACATTAATAGTGTGGAGGACAACCAGATTGAAAGATATGCGCAGAATCAAGCAGATGTCGCGGAATGTCAGGATGTAGTATAGAAAAGGAAAATGATACTAAAAAGTACAACTCTAATAAGACATATAAAAAAATCAACCATGGAAGATTTTTGTATCTGTTTTTCATACATAAAACAAAATTGAGGATTAAAACAACTTAAATTTTGCGTTGTCACTGGCTTGTGAAAATAATTGTCTATTGATTAAATAAAAGACAAAATAAAATATTTAAATTTAATATGTATTTCCAAACTAAATGTTTATAGATTAATAATCTATTGTGGTCAAATTGCAAACAAATATATACAGACATGTAGACAGAGTAAAGTGAATGACAAAGACACATTGCAAAAAAGGGTTGTTTTTTCGTTTGTTTTTGTTTATTTTTCGTTTCGTTTCTATAATTATCTTCGGCAGTTGCGTCCTTTAAAAATAGCATCATTTAGACAACCATTGATGTAAGTAGTTGAAAGAAATTTTTTTATGTTTTTTTTTTATTATAATTATTTCTATATATTTTCAGATATTAAATTAATTCATGTCGTCAATGTGGGAAAATTAACATTTTTATATTTTGTAACATTTTATTATTTTTAAAAGAATCACAAAAATATGTTTTATGATTTTCAGCAAATAAATTAACTAAATTACAATTTGTCTACCAATTTTTTGCGTTTTTTTCAGTCTACTAAAATTCAGCAAAAAATTTATTAATTTTTAGCAAGGCTTTTTTATTTCTAATCCACTAAGTGTTAGCAAAACTTTTGCTGAATATACTAATTTTGTTGCTAAAAATCAACTCGCTTATTTTCAGCAAAAGATTAGCAATTTTTTTGCAAGCACCCTCCTGCCTAAAATTTTGCTGACTCAGCAACATTTTTTGCTGACTTTACTAACTTTTTTATTTGAGTGTGTATAAAAGTTTTCAGTTTAATTGCAACAATATATTTGTAATGCATTTAACAATAACTTGAATATTATTGAAACATACAATAAAAATTGATTTTATCATACACTCAAAAAAAAAGTTTGTAAAGTCAACAAAAAATTTTGCTGAGTCAGCAAAATTTTAGTCAGGAGGGTGCTTGCAAAAAAATTGCTAATGTCAGCAAAATCTTTTGCTGAAAATCAGCGAGCTTTCGCTTTACTCTGTCTACAAGTCTGTATATGTTTGTTTGCAATTTGACCACACTAGATTATTAATCTATAAACATTTAGTTTATAAATACATATTAAATTTAAATATTTTATTTTATCTTTTATTTAATTAACAGACAATTATTTTCACAAGCCAGTGACAACGCAAAATTTAAGTTGTTTTAATCCTCGATTTTGTTTTATGTATGAAAAACAAATATAAAAGTCTTCCATGGTTGATTTTTTTATATGCCTTATTAGAGTTGTACATTTTAGTATCATTTTCCTCTTCTCTACTACATCTTGACATGCCGCGACATCTGCTTCATTCTGTATTTCAATCTGGTTGTCGTCCACACTATTAATGTGCTTATTAGCACAATTTTTTTTAGCAAAATAAATTAGTAAAACATTAGTATAATATTAGTAAAACATTAGTTCAAAACAGTTAAGTGCTGAATAAGTATAACAAAAATTTTAGCTTAAAACAGAATTTTAGCAAAAAATTTGCTAACAAATAGTATACCTGATTTACAAGACGTTTTACTAACTTTTCTACTAACTTATTTTTTTGAGTGTACTTTTAACGTAATAATTAAAATAATTATTTATGTATTATTTAAAACACATTTGCATTTAAATCAACTGCAATGTGTAGTTATTTTTTACTATAAAAAATTAACTGTAGAATGTAGTAAAAACAACTTCAAATGCATTTAAAAAAGTTTACCAGCACTAAAAAAAAATAAATATTAATAAAAAACTTGTTTGTAAATATTTCTAATATGATTTTATTACATAAAATATCAATTTAAATATTCACGTTTTACGCAATTTTTCCAAATCATTTCTGCCTCATGTCTGTCTTTAAGAGATGTAATATTGTTTTTTTTTTTGATTTCTTTTAATTGACTTAATATACAAATATTAAATAGCTATAACAATCTATAATCTTTATGATTCTCTTTTACACTAAACGTAAAACGAAAAATGTATAAACAAGACTCTTGTTGCAGACGCCATATTGGTTTTTTGTTTTTGTATATTTTAACATACACACTTTTTGTCAAAAAGTCGAAGCAACTGCATAAAATAACTGTTAACCCAATGCAGTAATTTTGGTAGGTTGTTTAAAAAATCAACCCTCAAAAACGCTAAAAACAATTTTTCTATGCAAAACAATTTCAATTGCAGCTAAAATAACTACAAACTTATTACTTCACGGACAAAATTTCTCAGTTGCTCAGTTAAAACCGAAAGACATTAAATTAACGAAATTAATTGCTATCAACTAACATTTCAGTTTAATAAAATAAATTTTCTGTCACCCTGTAAATGTGAATGGAAAATTTAAAATTGTCAATTATTTTTCAAAAGAAATATGAAATCAGAAGAAAAGAACAAATACAATTAATTTCTAAAAGGAGTTTATAATTAATTTGGAGCATGGTAAGTTCTTTTGTTATAGATTAAGTGAAATTTATTTAATCGTATTTATTAAATTTAGACCGATAAAATGGATACATATAATAATATTTGCATATGCAATTGTGGAGTGGAGTCTGAGTGTACATAAAATTTTAATTCAAAATTAAAAACACAAAATATTCGATTTCACCACAGACAATGTTATTCTGTGAAACATTGCCGTGACCAGGATTCGAACCTGGGTTACTACGGCCACAACGTAGGGTCCTAACCACTAGACGATCACGGCTATGTAAAATCTTAAAATTCCGTTATTTATTATCATTTTAATAAAATAAAAGTAAGCTCTGAATTTAAAGTCATTAACGTTTTAAACTATTTAATTACCTTTAAGCACCTTTCACTTTTTTTTTAATGAACTCACCTTGTTTTATTTTCTTAAAGTTGAATTCATATTTTTAAATTAATAACGGTAATTTAAGATTTCACATAGCCGTGATCGTCTAGTGGTTAGGACCCTACGTTGTGGCCGTAGTAACCCAGGTTCGAATCCTGGTCACGGCAATGTTTACACAAAAAACATTGTCACGGGTGAAATTATTATTTTTTTTTTTTTTTATTGTATAAAAGTTTTCAATTTAATTGCAACAATATATTTGTAATGTATTTAACAATAATTTGAATTTTATTATTTTATGGAAACATACAATAAAAATTGTTTTTATCATACTTTTAACATAATAATTATTTATGTATTATTTAAAATAAGTATTTGTTTTTGACCAGCCACATGACCGACCATAGACTCCGCTATGAATAATAAAGATAATGAGATACAGGACAAATGTTACTACGAGTTGTACTAAAACTCTTACAATTAATATTTTCCATTTATAATCATATTTTTGGTTTATATTTTAAATACTATATATGTACGGTAAATAATCCAATCTTTTCAACGTGGCAGTTTACCTAGTCGTGTAGTGGCCGTGTTTTTTGAATGGCAATCAGGCATTAAAAATAATTTATTCTTTTATTCTTTTTTTTATATTTTTATGAAATTATAAATAATTTTATTCGATCTTTTTAATTTTTATTTTCCAACTTAGCCAACAAAATGTTGAGCCCTCCGATATTATGATTCACAAATGCCTCCGAAATATGAGGCTTATGGGATGGTACTTATTTTGTCGTCCAAAACGATGCAAATATTACACACTTTTCTATGGTTTAAATTTTTTAACGTAACGCTATTTAAGATTATTTCGGTTACGGTATTTTAAAGGTAACGCTGTTTTAGTTATTTCGGTAACGATATTTCAATTATATCGGCAACGGTATTTTAGGGATAAGGATAGTAAGTTGAAAGGGTATTTTATCGGTATTGCCTGCCATCTCTTGTATTGTATATATTGCAAAGTTATTTGCAAAAAAAAATGTTCAATTTGGTGGTCGAGGGATAGTGTCCTGGCTTCTGATACTGAAGGTCTTAGGTTCCAACCTCCATTGGATCATTCATTTTTGTAGTTTGCTATATTTTATTTAGGATTTTTTAGGTTTTGTTATATTATATTTTGAGTTTTAATCATTTTTTTATTGGAAATTCGTTAACAAACAAAATTATTAAAACAAAAATAAAAGTTTTTAAATAATTAATAACACAAGGGAACAAAATTGAACTTTTTTTGTGTTGATTTGAAATTTATAGCAAATTTTTACTAATTTGAGGTCTCTGATTTCAAATCTGCACTTGGTTTTTCTCTATCAGCTCGACTTTTCGAGATATACCATTATGTTCAAAATTAAGGCACTTCCGCTACATATAATGGAATAACTTGAAAACGGTTCACCATATTAAATTAAAAAAAAAAACCGAAACTCGCAAACAATATTCTCTTTAAGCCGTGCTTACATTGTTTTTAAATTTTCCAAGTAGTTTTAGAGATATCGTTCAAGTTTTGAAAAAAAAAATTTAAATTTTTTTAAAAAAAAAAATTTTTTGTTCTTTAAAAATTCCTAAAAAATAAAAATGGGACAAAAATCACAGTTTTGGTCAAGAAACAGTTAGTTAAATATATTTCGAATGAAATGAGCTTTATTTCATTGCAATCGGTGCACAACTTTTGATTTTGTTCACGATTTACTGAATTGATATAAATCGCGATTTCCATACAAAAATAACATTTTCTAATGTGTAAGTGTTTGTATGTAAATAGTTAGTTTTTTATGATTCTAAGAAATTAAAAAATTAAGTAATAAAAAAAGATTATTTCATTTTTATGGTTGCGGTAGCAAACTCATAACGCCTATAAATTTTATTGTTCCTTTATGACACCTAGTCAGTTCACAGTGAATTAGTGATTTAGTGAGAGACCTTGGACTTTCTAAAAAAGCATCTGAAATTCTTGTTTCTCGATTAAAGCAAAAAAATCTGTTAACCCAAGGAACAACAATTTCATACTACCGTAACAGAGAAAAAAACTTACTTCCATTCTTTTCCGAAGACGATGAATTTGTTTATTGTTCAGATGTTCCTGGTTTAGTAACAGCGATGGGATTAGAGGAGTATGATCCAAATGACTGGCGACTATTTATAGATTCTTCTAAACGCAGCCTAAAATGTGTACTTCTGCATAACGGTAATAAATTGTGTTCGTTGCCGATTGGACATTCAACTAAAGCTAAAGAAGAATATTCTACAATTGCCTAAGTTATAAATAAAATAAAGTACAACTAATTTGTGTGGATCTAAAAATGGTCAATTTTCTTCTAGGCCAACAAGGTGGCTACACAAAATATCCGTGTTTTATATGTTTATGGGATAGCAGAGCCAGATCTGAACACTGGAGTAAGAAAGACTGGCCTTCGAGGGAAGCTATGGTTCCAGGAAACCACAATATAGTTAATCAACCACTTGTGCCCAGGGATCGCATAATATTGCCACCTCTCCATATCAAGCTAGGACTTATGAAACAATTTGTCAAAGCTCTCAACAAGGACGGTGATTGTTTTAGATATATCAGTAGAAAGTTCAACAATTTGAGTTCGGAGAAACTGAAAGCTGGCATTTTTGATGGCCCTCAAATCAAAAAATTAATCAATGATGAAAATTTTAGTACTTCCATGACAGATATTGAAAGAAATGCTTGGAATGAATTTGTTTGGATAGTGCGCAATTTCCTGGGAAACAAAAAGGGTGAGCACTACTCGGACCACGTGGATAACATGTTGTCACATTTCAAGCAGCTTGGTTGTAATATGAGCATTAAGGTGCACTACCTACACAGTCATTTGGATTGTTTCCATCAAGATATCCACACTATAGAGGAGCGGTACCAGGGTCACTGGGATAAGCATATGATGGCGGACTATTGCTGGAGCATTAAAAATAATCCCTCTAAACAAGATTATTTAAGAAAATCTTATAAAAGAAAATTTTTCGATGAGTTGTAATTACATTGTAATATTTGTGTATTAAAATTTTTTATTTTTCTTTAAAATTCTCTTTTTGTGTTAAATTAAAAAGTATAGCTGATAGAAATGAACAAAATCAAAAGTTGTTATTTTTGTATGGAAATCGCGATTTATATCAATTCAGTAAATCGTGAACAAAATCAAAAGTTGTGCACCGATTGCAATGAAATAAAGCTCATTTCATTTGAAATATATTTAACTAACTGTTTCTAGACCAAAACTGTGATTTTTGTCCCATTTTTATTTTTTAGGTATTTTTAAAGAACAAAATTTTTTTTTTTTTTTAAAAAATTTTAATTTTTTTTTCAAAACTTGAACGATATCTCTATAACTACTTGGAAAATTTAAAAACAATGTAAGCACGGCTTAAAGAGAATATTGTTTGCGAGTTTCGGGTTTTTTTTTAATTTAATATGGTGAACCGTTTACAAGTTATTCCAATATATGTAGCGGAAGTGCCTTAATTTTGAACATAACGGTATATCTCAAAAAGTCGAGCTGATAGAAAAAAACCAAGTGCAGATTTGGATTCAGCGTCCCAAATAACCTTAAAAACAATATTCAGTTCTTAATCAACAGAACCATTGTTCCCTTGTGTAATAAGTTATTAAAAACATATTAATGGGACGAGGTTGAATTAGAAAAAATTTGCACCTTAACACGACAGCACTATTTTTCAGAAAAAAACACCATTGGATTATAGCAGAGCTTTTAAATAATGTTTTCAATTATACGAGATAACTAAATATTATTGTTTTTACTTTATTCTATTACACTCAAAAAAAAAGTTTGTAAAGTCAGCAAAAAATTTTGCTGAGTCAGCAAAATTTTAGTCAGGAGGATGCTTGCAAAAAAGTTGCTAATGTCAGCAAAATCTTTTGCTGAAAATCAGCGAGCTGATTTTTAGCAACAAAATTTGTAGATTCAGCAAAAGTTTTGCTAACACTTAGTAGATTAGAAATACAAAAGCCTTGCTAAAAATTAATAAATTTTTTGCTGAATTTTAGTAGACTGAAAAAAACGCAAAAAATTTGTAGAAAAATTGTAATTTAGTTAATTTATTTGCTGAAAATCATAAAACATATTTTTGTGATTCTTTTAAAAATAATTTGCTATAATAACGAAATATAAAAATTTTCATTTTTCCACATTGACGACATGAATTAATTTAATATCTGAAAATATATAGAAATAAATACATAACAAAAATTGTCTTTCAATTACTTACATCAATGGTTGTCTAAATGATGCTATCGCAACTGCCCAAGATAATTATAGAAACGAAAAAATAAACAAAAACAAACGAAACGAAAAAAAACAACCCTTTTTGCAATAAGAAAAGGGAACCATAAAAATCTACCTAAGATGTATGTCTTTGTCTTTCACTTTACTCTGTCTACATTTCTGTATATGTTTGTTTGCAATTTGACCACACATATAAACATTTAGTTTAAATAAATAAATATTTTATTTTGTGTTTTATTTAATTAATAGACAATTATTTTCACAAGCCGGTGACAACGCAAAATTTAAGTTATTTTAATCCTCAATTTTGTTTTATGTATGAAAAAGAGATACAAAAACTTCCATGGTTGATTTTTTTATATGTCTTATTAGAGTTGTACTTTTTAGTATCATTTTCCTCTTCTCTACTACATCTTGACATGCCGCGACATCTACTTCATTCTGCGTATATCTTTTAATCTGGTTGTCGTCCACACTATTAATGTGCTTATCAGCACAATTTTTTTTTAGCAAAATTAATTAGTAAAACATTAGTATACTAGTAAAGCATTAGTATAAAACAGTTAAGTGCTAAAGAATTAAGCGCAGAAATGACATATATAATGTTGAAATATTAGTTTAAAAACAAAAAAGTTTATTTTAACTAGGATCACATTTACTTTAATAAGATACTTAAATTAAAAATTTGCGTAAAAACTAAGATTTCAATTTAAATAAGAAATAATAAATAATAATTACTTTAACAATGTGTATGTGATAATATTATAAAGATAAAAATTGGGAGATTTAGTTATCTCGTTCATATGAATGACACGATAATGTAACTAAAATTTAGTTTAGCTTTAACAAAAATATGCAAAATTCATTCTTAATTTATTTAATTTAAAATAAAAAGTTGTCTTAAGATTTCCTAATAATATTATTTAATAAATTTAAAAAAAAAAATTAATTTTAATTAAAATTTCAGATTTCCACACAGTTTGAAATATATTTTAAAATTGTATATTTTTATAAACTTAGAAAATTAGAATCAACTCAAATCGCAGTTCAAATAAATACATTTGAAGTTGAAAAGGTGTACACTACATTTACATTTAAATCAACTGCAATGTGTAGTAATTGTTTTCCTGTAAAAAATTAACTGTCGAATGTAGTAAAAACAACTTCAAATGCATTTTAAAAAAATTTACCAGCACTTAAAAAATATTAATAAAAACACTTTTTTGTAAATATTCCTAATCTGATTTTATTACATAAAATATCAATTTAAATATACACGTTTTACGCAATTTTTCCAAATCATTTCTGCCTCATGTCTGTCTTTAAGAGGTGTAATATTGTTTCTTTGATTTCTTTTTATCACATTGACTTAATATACAAATATTAAATAGCTATAATAAAAGAAATACAACATTTAATATTATTAAAGTAAATAAATTTATTTTATATTGCAAATCGTATCTAACTATTTTATTTATTTAATCCAATTTACAGAGTTTTCATTTTATTTTTCTATAATCGTTATGATTCTCTTTTACACTAAAGGTAAAACGAAAAACAAGACGATTGTTGCAGATGCCATATTGGTTTTTTGTTTTTGTATCTTTTGATATACACACACTTTTTGTCAAAAAGTCGAAAAAAACTGCTTAAAATAACTGTTACCGCAATGCAGTAATTTTGATAGGTTGTTTAAAAATTCGACCCTCAAAAACGCTAAAAAACTATTTTTCTAAGCAAAACAATTACAATTGCAGTTAAAATAACTAAAAACTTATTACTTCACGGATAAAATTTTTCAGTTGCTCAATTAAAGAATTGCTCAGTTAAACCCGAAAGACATCATATTAACGAAATTAATTGCTATCAACTAACATTTCAGTTTAATAAAATAAATTTTCTGTCACCCTGTAAACACCCAGCAAAACCACACATTACCAAATCATGGGTAAAGTAATGTATCGCAATAGGGATTCACGCATTACATTACACCTTACTTCATAGATGAATTTTACAGGCGATGAGCCTAAAAGTAGTGTGGGTACCTTGTAGGGGGTAAAGTAACTGGTTACTTATATGGTTACATGGTGGGAAAAAGTAATGTGTCTATAAATAGATTTTCATAAAAAAATGCATAAAAAATTTTGCTTACAGATATTTTTTTTTAATTAAATAAATTACTTTTTCTTGTATTAAATAAATTACGTGGTCATGCTGGGATTCGAACCAGGTGTCTCTGGTATATAACAATTACTTAGGCGAGAGCTAAACCAACTGAGCTATCGATACATATAATATTTTATTACTTAAAATGTAAATGAGTTGTTGTTCTTCGTGTTTTCGTTCGTGATATCAAATATATACACCTTACCATTATGCTTACAAAAAATCACAAAGTAATGTCTCTATAAATAGATTTTGAAAAATATATATTAATAATTACTTTACGATTATAATTCATGCAGTATGTAATTGATGATCGGTAAGTCATTATTTTACATTACTTCAAAACCTAAAATAATGACTTACCGATCACCAATTACATAATGCATGAATTATAAACGTAAAGTAATTATTAATATATATTTTTGAGTGTTCAATTATCGGTAACTCATTACTTCTTGTTGGAAAATAATGATACAGGTAAGGAGTACACATTACAAGGTAATGCATTACTTTATCGCACCCATTACCAAAGTTTTGCTGGGATGTTAACTTCAAATTTAAAATTGTCAATTATTTTTCAAAAGAAATAGGAAATCAGAAGAAAAGAACAAGTACAATTAATTTCTAAAAGGAGTTTATAGTTAATTAGAAGCATGGTAAGTTGTTTTGTTATAGGTTTAATGAAATTTATTTAATCGTATTTATTAAATTTAGACCGATAAAATGGATACATATGTATGTATAATAATTTGCATATGCAATTTTGGAGTGGAGTCTGAGTGTACATAAAATTTTAATTCAAAATTAAAAACACAAAATATTCGATTTCACCACAGACAATGTTATTCTGTGAAACATTGCCGTGACCAGGATTCGAACCTGGGTTACTACGGCCACAACGTAGGGTCCTAACCACTAGACGATCACGGCTATGTAAAATCTTAAAATTCCGTTATTTATTAACATTTTAATAAAATAAAAGTAAGCTTTGAATTTAAAGTCATTAATGTTTAAAACTATTTAATTACCTTTAAGCACCTTTCACTTTTTTTTTTCAATGAAATCATCTTGTTTTATTTTCTTAAAGTTGAATTCATATTTTTAAATTAATAACGGTAATTTAAGATTTCACATAGCCGTGATCGTCTAGTGGTTAGGACCCTACGTTGTGGCCGTAGTAACCCAGGTTCGAATCCTGGTCACGGCAATGTTTACACAAAAAACATTGTCACGGGTGAAATAATTATTTTTGGTTTTTTTTATTGTATAAAAGTTTTCAATTTAATTGCAACAATATATTTGTAATGCATTTAACAATAATTTGAATTTTATTATTTTATGGAAACATACAATAAAAATTGTTTTTATCATACTTTTAACATAATAATTATTTATGTATTATTTAAAATAAATATTTGTTTTTGACCAGCCACATGACCGACCATAGACTCCACTATGAATAATAAAGATAATGAGATACAGGGCAAATGTTACTACGAGTTGAACTAAAATTCTTACAATTAATATTTTCCATTTATAATCATATTTTTGGTTTATATTTTAAATACTATATATGTACGGTAAATAATCCAATCCTTTCAACGTGGCAGTTTACCTAGTCGTGTAGTGGCCGTGGTTATTAAATGGCAATCAGGGCTTAACAATAATTTATTCTTTTTTTATATTTTTATGAAATTATAAATAATTTTATTCGATCTTTTTAATTTTTATTTTCCAACTAAGCCAACAAAATTTCGACCCATGTTCACAAGTGCCTCAGAAATATGAGGCTTATTTTGTACCCAGCAAAACTTTGGTAATGGGTGCGATAAAGTAATGCATTACCTTGTAATGTGTACTCCTTACCTGTATAATTATTTTCCAACAAGAAGTAATGAGTTACCGATAATTGAACACTCATGGATTACCTTGTAATCCATTACATTTTACATTGCTTCAAAACATAAAATAATGACTTACCGATCATCAATTACATAATGCATGAATTATAAACGTAAAGTAATTATTAATATATATTTTTGAAAATCTATTTATAGACACATTACTTTGTGATTTTTTGTAAGCATAATGGTAAGGTGTATATTTTTGTTATCACGAACGAAAACACGAAGCACAACAACTCATCTACATTTTAAGCAATAAAATATTGTTTGTATCGATAGCTCAGTTGGTAGAGTTCTCGCCTTACTAATTGTTAAATACCCAGAGACCCCAGGTTCGAAGCCCAGCATGACCAATTTATTTATTTAATAATTATTATTAATTAAAAAAAATAAAAAATTATTTATTTAATTAAAAAAATATCTGTAAAAAAAATTTTTATACATTTTTTTTATGAAAATCTATTTATAGACACAATTCTTTTTCCATCATGTAACCATATAAAAAACCAGTTACTTTACCCCCTACAAGGTAATGAGTTACTTTGAGGCTCATCGCCTGTAAAATTCATCAGTGAAGTCACGTGTAAAGTAATGCACGAAGCCCTATGGCGATACATTACTTTACCCATGATTTGGTAATGTGTGGTTTTGCTGGGTAGTCCAAAACGATGTAAATATTACACACTTTTCTAAGGGTTTTGTCAAAAACCCTCTTTTTTGGACGAAAATATAAGTCTACCTAAAAGATTCAAAAAACGCTCCAAAAAAGAGGGAAATTATTTTGCTCAAAAAATGGTGCATAAATTACTCAAAGATGTAGTGAAATGTGAGTAATTTATGAACAATCCGAAAGGGAGCCTAACAGTTTTTGTGATGATTTCAAACTTTATTTCCATTTAATTTGGAAAAATACAAGATAAATGCAAGAGATATTATTTAAAAAAGCAAGATTGCTAAGTGCGTTCTCAACAATATACAAGTGCTTGTTAGTTTCCATGAATATCGGAAGTTCCCACTGGTACCACCATAGACGATCCAAAATGATTTTCATATTTTTGTTGTAAGTATTTTTGAAGCAAAATTCATTTAAAATTTTCCAGAAAAATTAATTTAATTAATTAAATTTATTCGAGATAATTAAATTGGTTAAACAAAGATAATATAATGTTTTACATCAAAAGTAATTCTTGAAATTGCATTTAAGGCCTTTTGATATTCGTCTATATAATCGATATTTTTGGACGTATAAGTACGAAATTTTGTGCGTTGGCTCAAAACTACATCATAAATAATGAAAACTCAATTTCGTATTTTTGTTAGTTACGACTAGTGTCCGACTGAACAGTTCGGCCAAAAAAACTATATTTTGTTGGTTTTTCGATATCTAGAGGCAATGATGACAAATTTTGGTATTGGAAACATGTTTGTTGAGCCGATTTAATTCGATTTTGTGTATAAATATTAAGAGAAAAGCCGAAGTTTAGCTTTAATAGCACTCAAAATAGCATCTAATCAGTCCAATAAAAATTTTTCCATCCGCCAAATTTGTCCATAATGCTTTAAAATATCGAATATAGCTAAATTTATGTAAAAAAAATTGCTAAAATATAGCTTAAAACTGGATAAGCAATTTTAAAATTAAAGCCAAGAATTTTTTTTACAATTAAGTAAAACAACATCAAATATATTAACAATTGTATTAAAATCAATTTCCAAAAAAACTTTAAACGTTTAGTAGCGTCTCGTCTAACAAAATGGTTCTAAATAGGGATTTAGAATTTAGGGATTAATTAGTAAAATTTTATATAATTACACTAAAAAATAATATTTAACCGGAAAATAACCAAAAATGGAAAAAAAAATTGCCAAACGTCTTCAAAAATTTCTAAATATAGCAAGAAAATGGCTAAATTGGCAACACTGATGACCACAGATATTAAAACACAAGCAAACTTGTTTTTAATTTACCAGATACTTTTATTAGCGCGTTTACAAGAGGGGATGTAGCTCAGATGGTAGAGCGCTCGCTTAGCATGTGAGAGGTACGGGGATCGATGCCCTGCATCTCCAAATTTGATTTTTTTTTTTAATTTTATTTTAATATTTTTTTTTTAAACATTTTTTACAGTTTTGTTAGTTTTTTGTTTTTATATACATCGATATTTATGATATTTTAAATTTATAACGAGCTTTCAACCTCCGTATATTTACAAAAATAAAGCAAATCAAACATATTGGCTAGGTTGATACTAGTATTTCGATCTGGCTAAAGATCTCATCAGATTTTCATTTTTTATAATATTTTAATTTACTATTTTATTTTTAAAATTGGTGGCAGAAAATTTTGAAAATTTTTTGATTGTGTTTCAAATAATATTAATATTATTAAATTTTAGTACTATTATAACAACCGACATTTATTTAATAATTTAATTTGTATTGTAACAATTAAATATTTTATGTTTATTGGTTTGTAATATTCTATAAATAGACTATCATGCAATCCACAAAATTATTTTATTAAACAAATTCTTATGCAGCGAACTAGTCTCGAATTGGCGATCTCCAGTTTGGCAGACAATTACTTTACTCCTAGCCTTAACACAATTTAAATTTGTTTTTTCGAACTTCAACCTTGAATATTTTTTAGTTTCGAATTTGAATATAATTGTCTTAAATTAGATGTGTATGTACAATAGAAATTCGTTTGCTAATCTGGATATTTTATTAGAATTACCAAAAACATAGAAAAATTTTATATTATTTAAAAATTTATTATCTTAGATAGAGTGATTGGTTTTTTGTATGTAAAACTAGTATTCAGATTTATATGCAAATATTTTATGCAAGTGACAAAATCTTCGATAGATTAACCTGATTGTTGGTATTAAAATAAATGTATACATTTCACTGATCATATATCGCACACCTAGTTCAAAAGTGACTCAACTCAAAATTTATCATTTTTCAGAAATGGAAAATAAATATTTGCAACTTTATACCAATTGAAACATAAAGAATAACATGACTGTTTTTAAGCAACAGTTAACAACAACAAAATACACTGATAATTTTTTTTATAGATAAACAAATTGTTGCAAATTTGTTGATTCGCAAAGATATTTGGTTAACATTGTTCTCTAGCTAACGACACCAGACATGTATTTACATGAAGTTCCGAGCCCTAATAATATGTTTAACAAAAGTGTTGCCAGCTAAATCGGTTTGTGATGACGGTTAAAAAGAATACTATGTGGAGGAGAAAGATAATAGAAAATAGAGAAACAAGTGAGATTACGAAAAAGAGAACATTATTATAGTGCAAAAACAAATGCACACTAGCGCCACAAAAAGACCAAAGCTTATTGTTAAGATTGTTGGAATAAAAACTCAAATTGATTTTTTTTAAACCTTCGTAACTTTTTTGTTACTGAATAAATATATATACTGTAAAAGACAAAATTTCATGGAATTTAAAAAACTTTTTTATCGTTTAGAAACACTCGTGAATTAGGGTGGTAGAAATCGAGTTTCCAGAATTTGACGTCGGAGTCAAAAGTGATCAAAGTAGAAAATGTAGCCGTTGTCATTCCAAAAACAATGATACATCACACGTTACGATCGGACTATAAATGGAGCCACAGGAAATAAAAAGCCAATTGCGCGGGGTCAAGGGGCGTGGCAAAAAAAAATAAATTTTTTTCAAATCTTCTTCAAATTATCTTTAATTCTAGGGGGTGGCCGGCACAACTTTTTTTATCGACCCGGCCTAATGTACATTATATATATGTATATGATATATATATATATATCATATATATATATCATATACATTACTTTGTCATGATCTTCTACAGAAGAGCATATTTTTTCAATAATCAGTAGAAAAGCCACTATTTTGGATTTGGTAGTGTTTTGGTTAATATTATTTATTTGCTCTTCATAATTAAGTTTAATTGTTCTGAAGATAAATTTTAAATACGTACAAATAAATTTATTAAATACTAACAAAATTTTGTTGGTTGCAATGGAATTTCTAAAAATTTATTTACTGTATGCACACAGCGAAAAATAAAGTGCCAACCGAATTTAAAAGTGAATTTTGGTGGATACAACCAATAAATTACATTTGTACAATCAAATTCAAATCTGATTTTTGAATATTTTTCATGTTACAACAAAAATTGAGTAGAATTTACCAAGTTTTATTGTGAAAATCATTATGCAGTTGTACCATTCGACTTTATACGGCATTCACACTAGTTTGCAAAACACGTGTTTTGGAAACAATAACTTTGAGATTTAGTTATGATATGCTTATGGTGAATGGCACAATATGTAAAGCCACATTCACACCAGAATGCTAAACACGTGTTTGGTCAAAACCCATATTTAAGCTCTTTATTGTATTACAAAAGTTATTTTTATTCTGTTCCACTCTTTTTGCGTGTTTTGCAGTTAGGTGTGATTGCTGTATAAATAAAATCCAGTTTCAATCTAGTCTAGTTTCAACTGTGATACATTAAGAAAAGATCCAATCTGTGATATTTTATTTTATTTATTTTTACATTTATTTTTAATTATAATTTTGTGTTTAATGTTGTACTGTTCGTTCGTATTTTATCATTTTTTTTAAAGAAATTTAAATGTAAACCTGACAAAAAAAAGCTTATATATTCAATAAAATCCCTGAAGATGTTGGAATAATCCCAACGAAACGTCGGATTGAAAAATTAAATAAACTTTTATTTGCATTTGAAAATCATGACCTTGAAATCCTGAGTAGGAAACCTTCTTATAAAAATTTTAAATAACTAAAACTAAATAAGGTCGATTAAAAAAATTTTATAATGAAAATTTAATTCAGTTTTCAAAAATATGTAAAGATTTCCTTAAGATTTATACGGTAATAGAATAAAGAACAAAAAATGAGGAGATTTAGATATCACGTTCATAATATAAACAAAATAAAACAAGTAGATGAGCAATATCGTTTCTGTGAATGGCATAGTAAACACATTTAAAATTTTTCAAATATTTTTCCTAAAAAAATGTCTATTCTAACAGTAATAGTTTTTTTTTCTGAAACTCTTGAAAATTTTGTACTGAACCTCAAAATACGTTTTTTTTTGGTAATTTTTTTGAAGTTTTAAATTTAAGTTTGTATGGAATTTGAAAATCAAAAAAAAAAAATGTAGAGCTATATTATTTATTACAATAAGGCGTTCATTCACACCTTTAAGCTAGATACTAGTTTTGCCAAAACGGTTCATTACTCTTTTCCACTTGTTTTGGAAAATGAATGCCGTATAATATACGAGCAGGCACGTAGCTAGGAATTTGTTTCGGGGGGGGGGGGGGCTTTTCGATTTTTTAGATTGATTATATATATATTTTTTTTTTTTGCTCACTAGAGTAACAGCTTTTTTTTTTTTTTTTTTGCTAAATTTTTGCTAAATTTTTACCTACACGTGATGGGCAATCATATATTAATAACAGAAATCGCTTTCTCTAATAGAAATCGCTTTTGAAACAAAAAACTTCCGCATAAAGTGCATTTCCTTAAAATGCATTTTTTCATTTTTTTTTACTTATTGTGTGCATTATTTTGCGAATTGTTTCATCACAATCCGCGAAACACGTCAAATTTGAAAACGTTTGTGTACTTTAAGTTGGATATGCATCGTTATTGTCTAATTACGTTAAATTTTTAGCTAAATATTAATTTTTAGTTTAATTAAATAAAAAAAGGATTATGTGGAAAACTTTTTGAAAACCGCGAAAAATAAAATTACTTTATATTTTTATGTGCTAGTATACGCCTAGGGTATCTAAAACTTGATAAATGTAAAAAAAGTAAAAAAGTTTCAACTTCTAATAACCCGATTAAAATTAATATGATGCTTTATATAATCATACGAAATTTAATATGAGTCTTAATACAGTTTTATCCGAGAAATGGGCATAATAACTAAATAACATCCGAATAATTTAACTCGGGAGATTAAAGATTTATAACCGTCCAAAAAACAAATTAAAAGCAAATATCCTTTATAATTTGCCTGACACTTACAAGGAAGCTTTTCCGATGGCTTCCCTTTGAAATCAAATTAATGAAATTCGGATAGGTGATAAAGCAGCAATAATATATGAAAAACGAATCTACTTTTAAAGTTGGTGGTGAAATTTAACACATCTTTGTATGAAAATATGTTTAAAAATTAGGAAATTTAGGCTTATTTAAAAACAGCGTTAAAATGCTCGAGGAAACACACATTTTGAAAACCATTTTGACACAATATCGTGGACCCCGGCTGCCACTTATTAGAATTATTTTAACAAATTATTCACTATTTTTCCACCTTTTTCATATATCCGACTTTTTTAAGATTGGGGGCAATACTTTATGTCTTGTATTAAAAAAATCGTAAATTTTCCAAGCAAGCGTTATTGTAGTCTGAAAGAAATAATAATAAAGAAAAAATATAAAATTGGAAAATTTAAAAATATACCTGACATCGCCTAGGTCTTATTTAAACTAAATTATGTATTTCGAATTCACTTTGATTTATATTTTGGACAATTTAAAACGCTTTTCAAATTGTATTTAATCAATTTTTAAATAAAAAAATGTCTAAAAAAAAAACTACATCTTTATAACACAAAGACTGGTTTAGCTGCTTGATTTTGAAATGTCGCATTTCAAGGAGCACCGATAGAAATTTGGTTACATTTAGTCTAAAAAAAAATTGAGAAAATTTGAGTCACATTGGATCACGTTAACACATTATGAATATCGATCAAAATTTAAGGCTTAAATTTGTTTCCAAAAATTAAAAAAATATATGAGATATCGTAATATATATCGTAAAAAAATACTGAAAACTATGTTACCAGATGCGTGCGTAGCAAACCAAATTTATATAAAAAGATTGCACTGTAAGTAAAGTAACGAATTTACGGCACAAGTAAACTTAATTTTGAGTCTTAGTGGTATCTCCATTTTAAAAGATTATGTCAAAATACACAGAAAAAATCATTATCAAAAAAATTTCAATTAAACTTTTGTTCGATTTCAAACTTACTTTCAATTAACTGTTTAATAGAAAATGAATTTGGTATAAAAAAATTTCAGTTTTTATAACGTATAATAACAACATTGAAACAAATGCAAAAATTTTAAAAAGTCGCCAAAATTAAAAAATCGTTTAAAGTAGAAAATTCGCGTTTCTTTAATTTTGGTGATTTTTTTAAATTTTTTTTCGAATTTTGGAGTTTTTTAAATTTCTGCAATTTTGAGGATTGTTTTTTTAAATTTTGACAATTTTTTTTCAAATTTTGCAATTGTTTCAAATGGTCTCGATTTTTTTAAATTTTGGCGATTTTTTTACAATTTTGGTTATTTTTTTAAAATTTTGTAATTTTTCCCAATAGTAAACAATATTCAATTAAATTCTTAATAGATGTGAATAAAACTATATGTAATTGAAAATAATATTAATTATTTTAGCTGTTACTACAATTGCATCAACACGACCGAATTCAGTTAAACTTTTGCTGAATCAACGAATATTTTAATTAAAACTCAATTTTAGTTTTTTCTGTGTAGACATTTAATTTTTAGTTTGCATTGTCTCAAACAACTTTTTGATTATATTTTAAGTCAAAGACTTCGAAATCTCTTATGAAATGATTTTATTTATTGCTTTTTGTCGAAAATCAACTCTAACAATGATAGCCGCCCATTTGCAGGCGATGTTTTCTAACGAAATATTAAGATTCGAACCATATAAAACTACTTCCTATTTCATCCAAGTCAAAAATTAATATTTTCATATTAAATGTATCAATAACATTGTTACTTTCTAACGAATTGTATTAAGTTTTTAAATTTGTCAAATCATTTCGGGGGGGCTCTAGCCCCCAAGCCTGCCTGTATACGAGTATATATAAAATATAACTTTTGTACTAGAAAAAAGAATTTTAATGCGTGTTTTGTCAAAATGAATGTTTAGCATTTACATAGGTGTGAATGCCATAAATGATTATGTACACTCAAAAAAATAAGTTAGTAGAAAAGTTAGTAAAACGTCTTGTAAATCAGGTATTCTATTTGTTAGCAAATTTTTTGCTAAAATTCTGTTTTAAGCTAAAATTTTTGTTATACTTATTCAGCACTTAACTGTTTTGAACTAATGTTTAACTAATATTATACTAATGTTTTACTAATTTATTTTGCTAAAAAAAATGTGCTGATAAGCACATTAATAGCGTGGACAACAACCAGATTGAAAGATAAACGCAGTATGAAGTAGATGTCGCAACTTGTCAGGATGTAGTAGAGAAGAGGAAAATGATACTAAAAAGTACAACTCTAATAAGACATATAAAAAAATCAAGATTTCTGTATCTGTATTTCATGCATAAAACAAAATTGTGGATTAAAACAACTTAAATATTGCGTTGCCACCGGCTTGTAAAAATAATTGTCTATTAATTAAATAAAAGACAAAATAAAATATTTAAATTAAATAAAGATTAAATATGTATTTGTAAACTAAATGTTTATAGATATTAATAATCTAGTGTGGTCAAATTGCAAACATTCTGTCTACCTAAAGCGAAAGACAAACCAAACATACAGCTCGCTGATTTTCAGCAAAAGATTTTGCTGACATTAACAATTTTTTTGACTAAAATTTTGCTGACTCAGCAAAAATTTTTGCTGACTTTACTAACTTTTTTATTTGAGTGTAGTTTTGAACTTCCGACAATTTTTTAGACTCTGAGACATTTGGTTTTATCCCAAAAACAATTAATTCTTTTTGATTTTCTGTTGTTGAATGGAGAAGTGTTAAAAACCAAATAAACCACCTAAGGGAATGCAGGCATCAGGACAATAAATTCAGGCAATAACATACAAATATAATATAAAATTCATCGGATTCACAAATTCACTACGTTTGTATAATTTCTCCCAAAAAAATGGGTTCATCATAATTAACATGATTATAGCCAAATGATGATGCTTGTAAAATAGGTTCATGTTATTGAGAGGTGCATGAGGTTGGTGTTGTCATTGGTGGTTAAAGATAATAACGATTATTATTACAATTATTGTAGATACTATTGTCGGGTGAAAACAGATGTATGGCGAATGGTAACTAAAATAGGTGTTAAACCACAAGCCGCTAATTATGACAATTTGATAGGGGTACATAATGCATTATAATTTATAAACAGGGACACATTTACAAATACAACAAATGCAATCAATAATTGAATTATAACTTAATTAAGTGTAAAAAAATTTATTGATATTGAATTTTATCCAACTTACAGGAGGGCACTGTACTCCTACTATAAGTAGAGTAAATTTACTTACGCATAATGTGTGTAAACAATACACACACATTATGCGTAATTCGGTGAACACAAAAATTACATTGAATTTTGAAATAAATGAGTAAGTTTACCAAAAGTTGAAGCAAAAAAAAAAAAAAAAAACATGCTATACATGTAAATATACGCATTAAACGCGTAAGAATCTCAACAAAAAAAATCGTATATTTACCATCGCAATGTTTTTATTTAAACAACATGTTTTTTAGAATGTAGTTTGTTAACAATTATTAATTAAATAATAAATTTAACAATAAACACATTAATGGTTTAAGAAAACGTAAGCAATTTTAGAAAAACTTACCTTACCTGAATGAATTTACGAGTAATGCAATGAATTAAAAATTAAATAAAATGTTTTAACAAAGTCAAGTCCACTTCAAAAATTTATCTTTTTGGCATGAACCTCTCTGATTTGGTAAAATTTGATATTCGTTCCAAATTCTGTTATTTAATACAACACAAACCCAGTCAGAAAAAGACAAAGCACTCTAGCAAGTGGTACAAGTGCTGGCAACAAGTGCTTTCCCAAGACCAAAGTGATAGCAACATTAGTGTTCGTCTGTTCAAAAAGTGTCGGATAAGCACTGGGGAAACAAAATTTCCAACATTGGTAAAATGTTCTTAAAACCAGGAAATAGGTGGTCTTAAAAATTTGTTTTCCAAAATAAAATATAAAAAAAAGTTCATGTATAAGTTTTTTGTTGCCGCCAGGATTAGAACCCCGGCCGACAGATTGACAGTCGACAGCTCTAACCACTGTGCTAACGAGACATATAATACTAAAGGGTGTTTTTTTATAGAGGTATAGAACTTTGAAATGGATTAAAACAAAGATGAATGTAAAAAATATTACTTGAGCCAAAGTAATAACTAAAATTTTTTTATATAAATAGAACATTTTTGGTCTTCAAAGTTTAGTAACGTCATGATGCTTGTTAGGAAAAGACCCTAACCACGTGCTTGATTACTAAGAAGACAAGAATGGAGCAAAATTGATGATTAATAGGTTTTTTGTTAAAGTTCTGCCTATTATGAATTCTCTAATTTTTCTAAAACTTCGGGTTCTGATGCGATCTTTAGCCAGATCGAAATACTAGTATCAACCTAGCTAATATGTTTGATTTGCTTTATTTTTGTAAATATACGGAGGTTGAAAGCTCGTTATAAATTGAAAATAACATTAAAATAATCTCGATGTATATAAAAACAAAAAAGTAATAAAACTGTAAAAAAACTAATTTTTTAAATTGACATGAAATTACTTTATTCGAAAGATAATCTTCTGGCATTATAATTTAAATATGACTTATGGCATATGACCGCCACGGCTGGCTCGGACGTAGTCTAATCTCTGTGTCCAATTTTCGATGACGTTTTCTACATTTGTGACCGTATATTGGCAATAACGAGGCGAATGTTGTCCTTCAAGTGGTCAATTCACGGGTCCGAAAAGTGAAACTGAGGGGTTACCAAAAGTTTCCTTCAATAAATCAATTGTGGCACGAGCTGTGTTACATGTTGCGCCGCTCCTGCACATCATTGTTGTTCAATTTATGAACGAAAAATTCAGTAATCATGGCGCTATAGCGGTCACCATTGACAGTAACATTCTCGCCAGCATCGTTTTTAAAGAAATACGGACCAATGATTCCACCAGCTCATAAAGCACACCAAACAGTCAGTTTTTCTGGATGTAATGGTGTCTCAAAATACACTTGAGGATTATCATCACTCCAAATACGGCAGTTTTGTTTATTCACGTATCCATTTAACCAAAAGTGAGCTTCATCGCTAAACAAAATTCGTGTGCGATGCGTATTTAGAACAGAACCATGATTTTCAAAATAAATTTGCACAATTTGGAAGCGTTGTTCAGGCGTCAGTCTATTCATGTTAAAATGGCAAACCAAACTAAACATATAGAACAGCTGACAATATGGCCGCCAGTTAAGAAAGTGTTGCCAACTTAAAGTTCTATACCTGCATTAAAAACCCCTTTTAGTAATAGATTAGACAGGGGTGGATAGCGTGTAAATTCTCTTTATTTTTCAATATTGATAACACAAAATGTAGTTTTCAAAAGAGAATGCACAATAATTTGACAATTCGAATCACCGATACCGGAGAAATATGTAGTAGATATGGGTGGAAAGGGGTGGATAGCGTGTGGATTGCCCGTTTTTTATATTGTTCATGCGAAATTCGTACAATTTATCACGTTCATGTGCATGGAGTTTTATTCATTTAACATTCTTTAAACCTAAAACTGATATAAATTTAAAAACAGTTTTTGTAAAAGTGAAGGAAAGGCAATTAAATAATGTTAAACCATAATTGCGTTAAACTCAAAGCTTATTTTTGTTAAAATCATAAGATTTAATAAACATATTTTTTTAATATTTCACATAGCCGTAATCGTCTAGTGGTTAGGACCCTACGTTGTGGCCGTAGTAACCCTGGTTCGAATCCTGGTCACGGCAATGTTTCACAGAAAAACAGTGTAACGTGTGAAATTATTATTTTTTATTTTGGTTTTTGTTCTTATAAGCATCAGTGGCACATTCACAATATTTTAACAGAAACGGATTGTAGTTTATTTAAAAAGTAATCAGTTAACTTTGGTTTTTAAAGAATATACATAAACATTTAAAACTATAAAGAAATCTTTTTCTTTACTTATTTTACCATTTATTATAAAACAAACTACACATAAATACTGCTTTTCTGTACCAGTTACTTTTTAAATTTAAAATTTTCTTTTTACCAAAAATTCTTTATTTGCACCAAAAAGTTAAGTAGTAACAAAAAAACTGTAGTTTTAAATAATTTGGTAGTTAATTTTTTATAGTTAAAATAAATTAAATTCGTTTATTTCTACGAATTTGGGAGTTTTTTAAAAATTTTATTTTATTTAAATAAAATCTTAATTTTTACTGATTGAATATCATTAGTTTTTTGACATGTTTTCATATAAAAATGTATTAACTTTGGTACCACATTTTAACGCTCAAACGTCAGATATGCGTACCCTTATTTTGTTTGTCTTTATAACATATCAAAATTTTATTAAGATCGGAGAGAACCCATCGGGAGACGCCCCTTGTAAGAAACTATTTAATCGATTATTTTATCGGTGTATGAATTTTAAAATCAAATTTAAAAATATTTTGTAGACATTGTCTGTAATGTTTGTTAATTAACTTGGAACTGACCAACAAAATTAGTTTTCAGGTAAACTAAACCAATTTAAACTGACATCCAAGAAACTCCGCCTAAATATTCTCATTTTTGTTATTTATTCTATTACCAAATAATGTCACAATATGACGTTTTATGGTAATAGAATAAAAAAAGCAAAGAGATTCAAGCTTGATTCACACGCTATCCATCCCTGTCAACCCTTCTTTCAAGGTATTAATGATACGAAATGTCATTTTCAAAAGAGAATTTTCAATAATTTGACATTTTGTATCACCAATAGGCGGAAATAGTAGTAGTAGTCGAGTAGACAGAGGTGGATAGCGTAGATTGCTTTACACGCTATTCACCCACTATTTCCCAGTATTCATGACACAAAATCTAATTGTACAATAATTTCACAATTCGTATCACCGATACCGGGGAAATATGCAGTAGATATGGGTAGACATGGGGTAGATAGGATAGCGTGTGAATTTCCGCTTTGTTATCCCGTTCATGCGAATGGCGTACTAGTTATCACGTTCATGTGCATGGAGTTTTATTCGTTTAACATTCTTTAAACCTAAAACTGATATAAATTTAAAAACAGTTTTTGTTAAAGTGAAAGGAGCTTAAAGGTAATTAAATAATGTTAAACCATAATTGCGTTAAATTCAAAGCTTATATTTGTTAAATTCATAATATTAAATATTTCAATATTTTTTATATTTCACATAGCCGTGATCGTCTAGTGGTTAGGACCCTACGTTGTGGCCGTAGTAACCCAGGTTCGAATCCTGGTCACGGCAATGTTTCACAGAAAAACATTGTAACGGATGAAATTAATATTTTTTATTATTGGTTTTTGTTCTTTAAAGGGACATTCACAATATTGTAACAGTAACGGATTGTAGTTTATTTAAAAAGTAATCAGTTAACTTGGTTTCTTAAAGAATATACATAAACATTTAAAACTACAAAGAAATCTTTTTTTTACCTATTTTACCATTTGTTAAAAAACAAACTACACATAAATACTGCTTTTCTGTACCACTTACTATTTTCATTTAAAATTTTCTTTTTACAAAAAATTCTTTATTTGAAACAAAAAGTTAATTGTAGTAAAATATAAAAAATGTTGTTGTTATTAATTTTTCTGTTAATTGCTGATAGTTAAAATAAAATAAACTCGTTTATTTTTACGGATTTGGGAGTTTTTTAAAAAATTTTATTTTATTTTTGATGGTAAAAATAAAATAAAATCTTTATTTTTACTGATTGAATATCATTAGATTTTTGGCATGTTTCCATAAAAAATGTATTAACTTTGGTCTCACCTTTTAACGCTCAAACGTCAGATAGGGCCACTAAGTAAAAATGCGTTCCCTTATTTTGTTTGTCTTTATCACATATCAAAATTTTATTATGATCGGAGAGAACCCATCGGGAGACGCCCCTTGTAAGAAATTATTTAATCGATCACCTAAGAAACTTAATCGGAGTATAAATTTTTAAATGAAATTTGAAAATATTTTGTAGACATTGTCTATAATGTTTGTTAATTAACTTGGAACTGACTAACAAAATTAGTTTTCGGGATAACTAAACCAAGTTAAACTGACATCCACGAAACTTGGCCTAAATATCTTCGTTTTTGTTTTTTATTCTATTACCAAATAATGTCACAATATGACGTTATATGGTAATAGAATAAAAAAAGCAAAGAGATTTAAGCTTGATTCACGCACTATCTACCCCTGTCAACCCTTCTTTCCCGGTATTAATGATACGAAATGTAATTTCAAAGGAGAATATTTCAAAGGAGAATACTATTCGGAAATAGTAGTAGTCGATTAGACAAGGGTGGATAGCGTAGATTGCTGTACACGCTATCCACCCACTATTTCCAAGTATTGATGACACAAAATGTAATTGTACAATAATTTGACAATTCGTATCACCGATACCGGAGAAATATGTAGTAGATATGGGTGGCCATGGGTTAGATAGGATAGCGTATGAATTGCCCCTATGTTATATTGTTCATGCGAAAGGCGTACTAGTTGTCACGTTCATGTGCATGGAGTTTTATTCGTTTAACATTCTTTGAACCTAAAACTGATATAAACTTTAAAACAGTTTTTGTAAAAGTGAAAGGAGCTTAAAGGTAATTAAATAATGTTAAACCATAATTGCGTTAAATTCAAAGCTTATCTTTGTTAAATTCATTAGATTTAATAAACATGTTTTTTTTAATATTTCACATAGCCGTGATCGTCTAGTGGTTAGGACCCTACGTTGTGGCCGTAGTAACCCAGGTTCGAATCCTGGTCACGGCAATGTTTCACAGAAAAACAGTGTAACGGGTGAAATTATTATTTTTTATTATTTTTTATTATTGGTTTTTGTTCTTATACGTATCAGTGGCATATTCACAATATTTTAACAGTAACGGATTGTAGTTTATTTAAAAAGTAATCAGTTAACTTTGTAAACATTTAAAACTACAAAGAATACTTTTTTTTACTTATTTTACCATTTATTAGAAAACAAACTACACATAAATACTGCTTTTTTGCACCAGTTACTATTTTCATTTAAAATTTTCTTTTTACAAAAAATGCTTTATTTGAACCAAAAAGTTAAATAGTAACAAAAAAAAAATTGTAGTTTTAAATAATTTGGCAGTTAGTTTTTTATAGTTAAAATAAAATAAATTCGTTTATTTTTACGGATTTGGGAGTTATTTTAAAAATTTTTATTTTCTTTTTGATAGTAAAAATAAAATTGAATATAATAAGTTTTTTTACATGTTTTGATATAAAAATGTATTTGGCGTCAGATAGGGCCACTAAGTAAAAATGCGTTCCCTTATTTTGTTTGTCTTTATCACATATCAAAATTTTATTAAGATCGGAGAGAACCCATCGGGAGACGCCCCTTGTAAGAAATTATTTAGTCGATCACCTAAGAAACTTTATCGGTGTATAAATTTTAAAATGCAATTTAAAAATATTTTGTATACATTGTCTGTAACGTTTGTTAATTAACTTGGAACTGACTAACAAAATTAGTTTTCGGGATAACTAAACCAAGTTAAACTGACATCCAAGAAACTCGGCCTAAATATCATCATTTTTGTTATTTATTCTATTACCAAATAATGTCACAAAATGACGTTTTATGGTAAGAGAATAAAAAAAGTGAAGAGATTTAAGCTTGATTCACACGCTATCCACCTCTGTCAACCCTTCTTTCCCGGTTTTAATGATACGAAACGTCATTTTCAAAAGAGAATTTTCAATAATTTGACATTTTGTATCACCAATAGGCGGAAATAGTAGTAGTCGAGAAGATAGGGGTGGATAGCGTATATTGCTTTACACGCTACCCACCCACTATTTCCCAGTATTGATGACACAAAATGCAATTAAACAATAATTTGACAATTCGTATCACCGATACCGGAGAAATATGTAGTAGATATGGGTGGACATGGGTTGGATAGGATAGCGTATGAATTGGCCCTTTGTTATATTGTGCATGCGAATGCGTACTAGTTATCACGTTCATGTGCATGGAGTTTTAATTATTTAACATTCTTTAAACCAAAAACTTATATAAATTTAAAAACAGTTTTTGTAAAAGTGAAAGGAGCTTAAAGGTAATAAAATAATGTTTAACCATAATTGCGTTAAATTCAAAGCTTATATTTGTTAAATTCATAAGATTAAATATTTCAATATTTTTTTATATTTCACATAGCCGTGATCGTCTAGTGGTTAGGACCCTACGTTGTGGCCGTAGTAACCCAGGTTCGAATCCTGGTCACGGCAATGTTTCACAGAAAAACATTGTCACGAGTGAAATTATTATTTTTTATTAATGATTTTTGTTTTTATAATCATCAGAGTAGCATCAGCACTCAAAATATTTTAACAGTAACGGATTGTAGTTTATTTAAAAAGTAATCAGTTAACACTGTTTTTTAAAGCATATACATAAAGATTTATTTAACCATTTATTAGAAAACAAACTACATATAAATACTGTTTTTCTGTACCACACACAGAGAAATAAAGTGCCAACCGAATTGAAAAGTGTATTTTAATGGTAACAAATTATAAATTCAGTTAGTTAGATTTCTGAAAAATTTTGGGTGGTGCAACTAAAATTCAGTTGAATTAATCGAACTTTGTCGTGAAAAATAATGTTAAGTTGTGCCCACCGACTTAACTTCGTAACAATCGAATGTGAATCGTAGGTAACCGAATTTCAGTTGGCAAATAGCTAAATTTTTCTCTGTGTGCAGTTAGTATTTTCATTTAAAATTTTCTTTTTTCAAAAAATTCTTTATTTGAAACAAAAAGTTAATGTTAGGAAAAAATAAAAACTGTAGTTTTGAATAATTTGGCTGTTAATTTTTGATAGTTAAAATAAAATAAATTCGTTTATTTTTACGGATTTTGAGGTAATTTAGTTACAAGTTAATAAAAAAACATTAAAAGAAAAGTGAGTAGACCGGTTTTTAACTATATGTTTAGTAGTTTGATTTTAATGACAAAATATTATGAGTGTAACTCTTATCAAAAACATTGCATACAAAATTATATATGTATTAGGGCGGGTCGATTTAAAAGTCGCTCAACGTACAATTAAAATCGTATTCTAGGGATCAAAATAAGAAACTTTGCCGAAGGAACCATACCTCTAAAACGAATTCTGATGTCCCGACTTTTGACCAGTAGGGTCAAATTTTGAAAAATCCCACTTTGACCCATTCAGAGTGCTCCAATCGAATCAAACCCAATCGAATATAATTTATACATTCATCTGCTAGAGCGTCTTCTGGAGAAGAAATAGAGACCCTAATATTGGAAAGACTCCTCGTAGTTTCCGAAATATCTCTATCCCGAGATTTGTACATTTTGCTATAAAAACACGGCTAAAAAGGCCCTCTTTCAACTTAAATTTTAACCCCTTAACAGTCACCTAGAATTATGATTTGTGCATTAATCTACTAGCGCGTCTCCCGGAGAAGAAGTAGCTCCCATAATCTTGGAGAGTTTCCTCCTAGTTTCTGAAATATCAAAGTGCGCTTTTTCAAAATTTGACCCTACGGGTCAAAATTCGGGTCAAAGGTCGGGACATCAGAATTCGTTTTAGAGTATGGTTCTATCGGCAAAGTTTCTTATTTTGATCCCTAGAATACGATTTTCCTTTTACGTTGAGCGATTTTTTTTTTGCCTCCCTACAAATCGACCCGCCCTAAAAAACAGTATCTTGTAAGAGAACATTTTAGTCTTATTTTTGCTGTCGATCATTTTATTGTTTCAATTAGTAAAAAAGTAATGCAATGATTTTTAAAACGACTCAAAACGCTCACCTTACCGAACATGATTGGTAAAGTGAGCCATTTAAAAAAAAAATAATCTTAAAGGGTATAACGTAAATGTAAATAACATAAAAAATTATGTGCACCAAAATTCAGACAAAAAAGTTTATATTTGCAAAAGTTATTTTAGCAAACACTTTCATTACAGTGAATGTCTACAAAATATTTCCAAATTTTATTTTAAAAATTTTCTGGTAACTGTTGATTAAAATTTTAACAAAGCCTAAGTTGAAATAATCCTAACTGAGGCTCAGTTCAGTTATTAAACTTAATTTAGCACGTTTAATTACTAAAATGCAATTAATGTTTATCCCGATGAAAATAAATTTAAATAACAAATATGCAGGTGCTTGTGCAAATTTAAATGTAACTGACACTAATAGAAAACATATGATTTTCTATTGTTGATTTACTTGAATAAACGTCACTACATTGCTAGGTCTGTCAAAAAAACAGAGTAGTATTTGGAAGATGACAAAGCCAATTGTGACAATTTTTTGTTGTTGTTTTGGTTTTTCTTTGATATTTTACAAATATCTCTAGAAATTCTAATAACAAAGTCCCCTGAAGATTTCCTTGGCAGGAATGAAATCCGGATAGGGACACGCCTACATCAGATTGATTTTCACAATTTGTTAAATAAGTTTTGGGACTTTAGCACATTTAATTACTAAAATGCAATTAATGTTTATCCCGATGAAAATAAATTTAAATAACAAATATGCAGGTGCTTGTGCAAATTTAAATGTAACTGACACTAATAGAAAACATATGATTTTCTATTGTTGATTTACTTGAATAAACGTCACTACATTGCTAGGTCTGTCAAAAAAACAGAGTAGTATTTGGAAGATGACAAAGCCAATTGTGACAATTTTTTGTTGTTGTTTTGGTTTTTCTTTGATATTTTACAAATATCTCTAGAAATTCTAATAACAAAGTCCCCTGAAGATTTCCTTGGCAGGAATGAAATCCGGATAGGGACACGCCTACATCAGATTGATTTTCACAATTTGTTAAATAAGTTTTGGGACTTTAGCACATTTAATTACTAAAATGCAATTAATGTTTATCCCGATGAAAATAAATTTAAATAACAAATATGCAGGTGCTTGTGCAAATTTAAATGTAACTGACACTAATAGAAAACATATGATTTTCTATTGTTGATTTACTTGAATAAACGTCACTACATTGCTAGGTCTGTCAAAAAAACAGAGTAGTATTTGGAAGATGACAAAGCCAATTGTGACAATTTTTTGTTGTTGTTTTGGTTTTTCTTTGATATTTTACAAATATCTCTAGAAATTCTAATAACAAAGTCCCCTGAAGATTTCCTTGGCAGGAATGAAATCCGGATAGGGACACGCCTACATCAGATTGATTTTCACAATTTGTTAAATAAGTTTTGGGACTTTAGCACATTTAATTACTAAAATGCAATTAATGTTTATCCCGATGAAAATAAATTTAAATAACAAATATGCAGGTGCTTGTGCAAATTTAAATGTAACTGACACTAATAGAAAACATATGATTTTCTATTGTTGATTTACTTGAATAAACGTCACTACATTGCTAGGTCTGTCAAAAAAACAGAGTAGTATTTGGAAGATGACAAAGCCAATTGTGACAATTTTTTGTTGTTGTTTTGGTTTTTCTTTGATATTTTACAAATATCTCTAGAAATTCTAATAACAAAGTCCCCTGAAGATTTCCTTGGCAGGAATGAAATCCGGATAGGGACACGCCTACATCAGATTGATTTTCACAATTTGTTAAATAAGTTTTGGGACTTTAGCACATTTAATTACTAAAATGCAATTAATGTTTATCCCGATGAAAATAAATTTAAATAACAAATATGCAGGTGCTTGTGCAAATTTAAATGTAACTGACACTAATAGAAAACATATGATTTTCTATTGTTGATTTACTTGAATAAACGTCACTACATTGCTAGGTCTGTCAAAAAAACAGAGTAGTATTTGGAAGATGACAAAGCCAATTGTGACAATTTTTTGTTGTTGTTTTGGTTTTTCTTTGATATTTTACAAATATCTCTAGAAATTCTAATAACAAAGTCCCCTGAAGATTTCCTTGGCAGGAATGAAATCCGGATAGGGACACGCCTACATCAGATTGATTTTCACAATTTGTTAAATAAGTTTTGGGACTTTAGCACATTTAATTACTAAAATGCAATTAATGTTTATCCCGATGAAAATAAATTTAAATAACAAATATGCAGGTGCTTGTGCAAATTTAAATGTAACTGACACTAATAGAAAACATATGATTTTCTATTGTTGATTTACTTGAATAAACGTCACTACATTGCTAGGTCTGTCAAAAAAACAGAGTAGTATTTGGAAGATGACAAAGCCAATTGTGACAATTTTTTGTTGTTGTTTTGGTTTTTCTTTGATATTTTACAAATATCTCTAGAAATTCTAATAACAAAGTCCCCTGAAGATTTCCTTGGCAGGAATGAAATCCGGATAGGGACACGCCTACATCAGATTGATTTTCACAATTTGTTAAATAAGTTTTGGGACTTTAGCACATTTAATTACTAAAATGCAATTAATGTTTATCCCGATGAAAATAAATTTAAATAACAAATATGCAGGTGCTTGTGCAAATTTAAATGTAACTGACACTAATAGAAAACATATGATTTTCTATTGTTGATTTACTTGAATAAACGTCACTACATTGCTAGGTCTGTCAAAAAAACAGAGTAGTATTTGGAAGATGACAAAGCCAATTGTGACAATTTTTTGTTGTTGTTTTGGTTTTTCTTTGATATTTTACAAATATCTCTAGAAATTCTAATAACAAAGTCCCCTGAAGATTTCCTTGGCAGGAATGAAATCCGGATAGGGACACGCCTACATCAGATTGATTTTCACAATTTGTTAAATAAGTTTTGGGACTTTAGCACATTTAATTACTAAAATGCAATTAATGTTTATCCCGATGAAAATAAATTTAAATAACAAATATGCAGGTGCTTGTGCAAATTTAAATGTAACTGACACTAATAGAAAACATATGATTTTCTATTGTTGATTTACTTGAATAAACGTCACTACATTGCTAGGTCTGTCAAAAAAACAGAGTAGTATTTGGAAGATGACAAAGCCAATTGTGACAATTTTTTGTTGTTGTTTTGGTTTTTCTTTGATATTTTACAAATATCTCTAGAAATTCTAATAACAAAGTCCCCTGAAGATTTCCTTGGCAGGAATGAAATCCGGATAGGGACACGCCTACATCAGATTGATTTTCACAATTTGTTAAATAAGTTTTGGGACTTTAGCACATTTAATTACTAAAATGCAATTAATGTTTATCCCGATGAAAATAAATTTAAATTAATTGTACATAACTGAGTCAATAGTAAACTTTAGCTTATTGTTCTGAACTGAAAACATAACTTTGGAGACAGTCAGGGACAACGGGAATTTAGTCCAAATTTCGACTATTAGTTATTATTAAACAATAAATTAATTTTAGAAAATATACACAAATTTTTAATTTTCTGCAATTCTGACAAATAATAAACATTGCATATAATTCTCTTCAGCAGTTCAATAATTTTGTATTATACGAACATAGAAGTCTGGCTGGATTCAGCTCAATTCCGGAATTGTTTTTTACTCATCAGTACCAATGCCTGTAATTCGATGTATTTATTGAAGTTCTGCTGGATTAATTCCATTTATAAAACAAATTAAAAGAATTTAATATTTCAGCTTAACTCAAATTGACCGAGCACACCCATATGGTAACACAAAACAACATTAAAGCATTTTTCACTTAAAGTAACGTTTTTTAAAAATTAAAATAATAAACACTGTTATTTGCTTCTTAGGGAATACCGGAGACACCCATGGTACGATGTATTGTATACATTGATTAACAAATAAATGCTTGTTATTTTAAAATAAGAAAATAAACTAAAATCCGAAACATTCCCGGTTAATTTGTAATAAGAAATATAATTGAAAACTAAAACTTATCTAAAAATATAGTTGTATTTTGAAAATTCTTAGCAGACTTTTTTTTTGTTCCAAATCTGACTTGATATGTAAGAAATCAAATAAAGAAAATTTGAATTTGAATTTCTTTTATTTTTTTAACAATATTTTGATAACTTTCAATTTTAATATTTGTTTATACAGGGTAACAAAAGAATATTTTATTTAACAGAAACTATAGTTGTTAATGATTAATTAAGTTAGTTTGATTTTTTTCGAGTTTAACTAACAAGATAGTCTCCCGATGTGTTCTATCCGATCCGATAAAGAAAAGAAGAAACACGTATTTTTTTTTCAATCTCATATTTAGGGGTTAAAAGTGGGGTTAAAAATTACCCCATTTTTTCTTTTTCGGTTAATTTCGAATTGTTTCAGAGAAGTTTTAGACAAATGAAAGAGCTTTTGAAGACGAATTACCTGGTATAAGTAACATGTCCGATAACTTTCAATTAGTTTTTTAATTCAAAAGCATGTGTTTTGAGTGATATTAAAACTGGCATTTTGTTAAAGAATTATAGTTGAAATAAGCTATTTTGTTTGTCTTTATAACATATCCAAATTTCTTTAAGATCGGAGAGGACCCATCGGCAGACTCCCCTCGTAAGAAACTATTTAACCGAATAACTGAGAAATTGTTTGAATTTTAAAATAAAATTTGAAAATATTTCTCTGTAATGAAAGTGTTTGTTAAAATAACTTTTGCAAACATATGAAAAGATAGGTCGCACTTTTTCGCTATGCTGTCAAATAAATTTTAGGCAAATTTTGAGCTTTTCCCATGAACCGCTCTTTTTTTCACACGAAATACTTTGTCGGATTTGTTTTTTTGCTTATGCCCAAAAAAATTGTTAAAATATAGTAAGAACTGAAAAAACGCTGATTTACTTGTTAATTCTGCACATTTAATAACTAAATTTGATACACGAATGTAAATAAAGGTATTTTATATATTTACCATGAAAATATAAGATAAAATATTTGATTTTTAAAATTTTTTGATTAAAAAAAACTGCGTTAAAACTGTCAAAACTTGAATGTTAATTTGATTTACCCATTTTATTGTAGTAAATTTACAAACATTTTTTAGAGTGTAGAAGTAAAAATTGTTCGGACGAATGTTTGTTAATTAACTTAGAAATGACTAACAAAATTAGTTTTCAGGTTAACTAAAGCAAGTTAAACTGACATAAAAGAAACTCGGCCTATCTCCTCGTTTTTGTTATTTATTCTATTACCAAATAATGTCACAATATGACGTTTTATGGTAATAGAATAAAAAAGTGAAGAGATTTAAACTTTGACACGCTATCCACCCCTGTCAACTCATCTTTCCCGGTATTAATGATACGAAATGGCATTTTCAAAAGAGAATTTACAATAATTCGACAATTCGTATCATCGATACCAGAGAAATATGTAGTAGATATGGGTGGACAGGGACGGATAGCGTGTGAATTTCCCCTATGTTATATTGTTTATGCGAATGGCGTACTAGTAATGACGTTCATGTGCATGGAGTTTTATTCGTTTAACATTCTTTTAACCTAAAACTGATATAAATTTAAAAACAGTTTTTGAAAAAGTGAAAGAAGCTTAAAGGTAATTAAATAATGTTAAACCATAATTGCGTTAAATTCAAAGCTTATTTTTGTTAAAATCATAAGATTTAATAAACATATTTTTTTAATATTTCACATAGCCGTGATCGTCTAGTGGTTAGGACCCTACGTTGTGGCCGTAGTAACCCAGGTTCGAATCCTGGTCACGGCAATGTTTCACAGAAAAACATTGTAACATGTGAAATTATTATTTTTTATTATCGGTTTTTGTTTTTATAAGCATCAGTGACACACTCACAATAGTTCAACAGTAACGGATTGTAGGTTATTTAAAAAGTAATCAGTTAACTTGGTTTCTTAAAGAATATACATAAACATTTAAAACTACAAAGAAATCTTTTTTTTTACTTATTTTACCATTTATTAAAAAACAAACTACACATAAATACTGCTTTTCTGTACCAGTTACTATTTTCATTTAAAATTTTCTTTTTACAAAAAATTATTTATTTGAACCAAAAAGTTAAATAGTAACAAAAAAAAAACTGTAGTTCTAAATAATTTGGCAGTTAATTTTTTATAGTTAAAATTAAATAAATTCGTTTATTTTTACGGATTTGGGAGTTTTTTAAAAACTTTTGTTTTATTTTTGATAGTAAAAATAAAATAAAATCTTTATTTGTACGTGTTGAATATCATTAGTTTTTTGACATGTTTTCATATAAAAATGTATTAACTTTGGCCCCACCTTTTAACGCTTAAACGTCAGAAATATAGAAAAATAGGTGTCTCTTATTTTGTTTGTCTTTATCACATAGTTAAATTACATTAAGATAGGAGAGGACCCATCGGCAGACTCCTCTCGTAAGAAATTATTTAACCGAATAACTGAGAAATTGTATAGGTGTATGAATTGTAAAATAAAATTTGAAAATATTTCTCTGTAATGAAAGTGTTTGTTAAAATAACTTTTGCAAAAATATGAAAAGATAGGCCGCACTTTTTCGCTATGCTGTCATATAAATTTTAGGCAAATTTTGAGCTTTTCCCACGAACCGCTCTTTCTTTTTCTTTCACACGAAATACTTTGTCGGATTTGTTTTTTTGCTTATGCCCAAAAAATTGTTAAAATATAGTAAGAACTGAAAAAAACGCTGATTTACTTGTTAATTCTGCACATTTATTAACTAAATTTGATACACGAATGTAAGTAAATGTATTTTATATATTTACCATAAAAATATATGATAAAATATTTGATTTTTAAAATTTTTTGAATAAAAAACTGCGTTAAAACTGTCAAAACTTTAATGTTAATTTGCGAAAAATCTTGCCCATAAGTGGAAAAACTGGGTACGCCATTAAAATCAGCGTGGCCGAAATATTTAGGATCAATGGTCTTTAATCTTGTTTTATATTTCTAGTAGCGCAGTGTTATATATATTCCCGTCGTTCCTATAAGGAGCATAGGGCCTCAGTAGCGCAGTGTTAATTAAACGATATTCAAAAATAAATAACAAGAATCATTTGATTTACCCATTTTATTGTAGTAAATTTACCATCATTTTTTAGAGTGTAGAAGTAAAAATTGTCCGGACAAATGTTTGTTAATTAACTTAGAAATGACTAACAAAATTAGTTTTCAGGTTAACTAAACCAAGTTAAACTGATATCCAAGAAACTCGGCCTAAATCTCCTCGTTTTTGTTATTTATTCTATTACCAAATAATGTCACAATATGACATTTTATGGTAATAGAATAAAAAACGAGGAGATTTAAGCTTGATTCACACGCTATCCACCCCTGTCAACCCATCTTTCCCGGTATTAATGATACGAAATGTCATTTTTAAAAGAGAATTTACAATAATTTGACATTTTGTATCACAGGGAGAATAAGGTAGATTGCTTCACACGCTATCCATGTAGTAGCTGTAGGACTTTTCTGAGTGTACATAAAGTTTTAATTTAAAATTCAAAAACACAAAATATTCGATTTCACCACAGACAATGTTTTTCTGTGAAACATTGCCGTGCCCAGGATTCGAACCTGGGTTACTACGGCCACAACGTAGGGTCCTAACCACTAGACGATCACGGCTATATAAAATCTTAAAATTCCGTTATTTAATAACATTTTAATAATATAAAAGTAAGCTTTGAATTTAAAGTCATTAATGTTTAAAACTATTTAATTACCTTTAAGCGCCTTTCACTTTTTTTTTGTAATGAAATCACCTTGTTTTATTTTCTTAAAGTTGAATTCATATTTTTAAATCAATAACGGAATTTTAAGATTTCACATAGCCGTGATCGTCTAGTGGTTAGGACCCTACGTTGTGGCCGTAGTAACCCAGGTTCGAATCCTGGTCACGGCAATGTTTCACAGATAAACATTGTCACGGGTGAAATTATTATTTTTTATTATTGGTTTTTGTTTTTATAATCATCAGTGTAGTAAAGACAAATAACAATATATAGACTACATTTTAATTGAATCAATTAAATATTTGCTCAAATTAGGAGCTTGCTTGAGATTTTTTTATACTATCGCTCAAAATATGATGTTGTTTTTTGTAATATTTTTATTATATGTAGTTGTTTTTTATAAATGTTTATGGATTAGTAATTAATATTTTAAATTCATTTTAATTTGGTGCTATTAATTCTCATTAGGTTTATTACTTTATTAATTTAATTATTTTTTTTTTTAGTGATTTAAATCAAAATAGTAATTTATTCTAAAATAGTATCATAAAATTGATACTGTAGTTTTTGAAGTTAAATTTTGTTTAATAAAAATGTAACCATTTTTTAAATAAAAAAAGCACAAAATAAACTAAAAATATTAAAAAAAAAATACACCAGTTTTAACAAAAGAAAAAAACTAATTTCTGTTTGAATTTGTTCACATAAGTATACATAAATCTGCAAACTGAGAACTACATGCCGGTTTAAATTCAATGTTATAAAATTCAAGCTATAAAAAACATTTGATATGGCAACAACAATTTCTACATTTTTTTTTTTTGCTTTTTAAGAAGGTATACAATATTCATCACTTTTTAAACAATTAAAAAATAATTCAATTAAAGAGCTATCAATTTGTAATTGAATTAGCAATTAGCGGAATTTCAGCAATTAAAGTTATTGAATCGGTGGTTTAGGTGATTGAAATGGGTTTTTATTTTTTTGTGTGAAAGTGGTTAACAATTTTAAAATTAGCGTTAATCATCGTAATAAAGTAAGGGATTATATTTTTCTGTTATTTTTGTCTTCGTGATAAAAAAAAATATGTTTCCAAAAAATATTTTTAAATTCGAAGAAAAAAAATTAATAAAATATATTAATTTTGGAAAACCCTGATTTTAGTAAAATATAAAAAAATTCTTTAAAATATGCACTTATAGCAAAATATGTAGCTAAAAATTTTAAAAATATGCATTAAAATATGTATTTTTAACAAAAAAAAAAATTAAAAAATATGCATTAGCAAATTGATGCCATTTTGTTGCAAAACTTTTTAATTCCCAAAGATACTTGATCAACTTTGTCGTGTAGCTAACGACAACAAACATATATTTACATGAACTTCCGAGAACTAGTCATAACTCTAAGCTTTTAAAAAAAAATCCACTCAGATGATGTCAACTGTCAACTTAAGCTTAATTATATTTCCTCTTAAACAACATCGGAGCACTAATTAAAAGATTTACAATACAAGCCTTTTCAAAACAATCAATATTTTCCTTTTTACACAAAAAAAAAAATAACTCCCTACTTTTTTCAATTAAATCGATTTGTTGAAAATTTGAAAAATTAATTGAATGAATTAAATATTTACTAAAACTCGCAACTTGCATGACATTTTTTATACTATCCCTCAAAATATATTGTTGTGGTTTTTTGTAATATTTATATATGTAGTGGATTTTTAATAAATGTTTATGGATTATTTAAATTAAATCCATTTAAATTAGATTTCATTATTTCTCAATCAGTTTATTGCTTCATAAAGTTAAATGATTTGATTTCAGTTGTTTAAATGTTAAATGTTGTTTAAATCTGCTAACTAATTGAGAATTTCATGCCGCTTGAAATTCAATGTTATTAAATTCAATCTATAAAAAACATTTGGTATGGCAACAACACTTTTATAAAAAAAAAACAGTTAGTATGGCAACAAAACATTTGGTATGGTAACAACAATTTTACTTTGGGAAGATATACGATAGTGATCACTTTTTAATCAACTGAGTTATTATTTAATTGAAAAATAATTCAATGAAGGAGCTATCAATTTCTAATTGAACTAGCAATTTTCGTTGTTGGTGAAATTTCAGCAATAAAAGTTTTTTAATTGGTGGTTTCAGTTATTGAAATGGGTTTTTATTTTTTTGTGTGCACAATATGATATTATTAAAGATGCATTTTTATATGAGCATCTTTGCTGAAGAAAAACATTTAGAAAAAAAAGTGAGTTATTAAGAAAAAAATGTGATTTTAAATGTGATTGAAAACGAAAAGTTTCCTGGGGGGGCTAAATTATTTTTGGGAGGTCTTAGCAATCAACTACAGGGTGTCTTAATTATTTGTTTATTAATATGCGTACGTGGAAATTAAAATTTAAATATGTACTAAGATAAGAGAATGAAACATTGGCCCAAAATGGAACGCTATTAAATGTAACGGGGAACGAGTGGAATCGTAACTTAACACATTAGTATTATTAATGTGTGGTACGTATGTCAAGTTTTGCAAATATTCTGCAAAGCGGACAAAATTTTTGCTCCACCGGAGTATTAATACACCCTACTAATAAAAATAGGCTAGGTACGGGAGAGATCTGGGGGTCGATTCTGGTTCTGTGAAACTGTGAAATGAAAAGTTTTTTCATATTTTCATAGTGTTTCTGATTCTCGTTTAGTGAAAAAATGATAAGTAAGTTCCAATGTTTTCATATGAAAAGAACAAGTGGAATGAAACAAACTGTTTTCACAATTTCACGGTAATATGATTCTTGTTATATGTAAAAGTGCAAAGAAGTGTCAAAAACTTTTCATTTGTCAAATATTTTTACACTTTCATTTTAACGGTGACATAATCGAGAAAGTATTAAGAGGCAAGCGCGCAAGCGGAAACCAAAAAGAATTTTTAATTAATTATTTAGAGGAAAATTTGGACATTGCCAATGATAAGTAATAATTTAAAAATTAATAACAATAATAGTCTAAAAAAAAGCATTTTTACAGATTTGTAACTGCGGATGGTGCTAGGCATAGAGGCGAAAAGTTGAAGAATCTAGCGGCGAGCCTTAACGCTCTTGGTGGTACCCAAAAGGATGGACAAAAATGGAAGAAGTATTGGAGTGATTTGAAGTAAGTATACTTTTTGCACATTTGGGTTAAATAATGTAATTTTTAAATAAATTCTATTCTCAACACTCGTGCCAAATACTGCGAAATAAAAAAAAAATGAGCAAAGAAGCGGCATTAACGGTTTAAGTCGCCAAAAAGCACTCTCGTCTCTAGAAGAACGTATAATAAAAATAACCACCGTGGAAGCTGTAGATGGAGATGGGACCCCGGAGGTTGGCTTTGAAAATTATTTTTGTGAAAATAATGATGGTGCAAGTTGTGCAGAAGCAGAAATAATTTTCGCCGATGAAAATATAGAAGGAGTCGCTGCAACTACTTCTACGCTTGCAGCTAACTCAACGCAAGCAAGCAATTCAAATGCTGCAAATGTTTTAACCACTGCCAGCAATTCAACTGCGCAACCAACTCGTACAATGCGTACCCGAAAAAGAAAGCACCAACACGAGTCCCTTCCACTTGATAAATTCTTTAAAATGGACGAAAAAAAACTGGACGAATTAAAAACTGCAAACAGTTTAAAACGCGAGCACATTGCAATTTTAAAAGAACAAGTGGAAGCAACAAGAATGCAAACAGAAGCAATTAAGTCTAATACGCAGGTTAAACTAAATCTCGTTGAAACGATGCAACAACTTGTTAATATGTTAGTTGAAAAAAACACAAAATAACACAAACATAAGTGTACTATACACATATCCTGCCCCATTAACGACTTGTTGCATTTATTCATATTACAAATGTATTTTTTGCTTGGGATCAGTTCGTTGATTAACTCCAGGCACAATACTTTTGGAATCCGATATAACTCAATAAAGTGCTCCTCAGTCGTCATCTTAAACGGATTTTGGCCATCGCGTAATGTACGCCTCAAAATTCTCAATAAATTCCTGTAAAATGCCAATATTTGATAATAAACACAACATTACTGACGTAAAACTTTAATATAGTCTTCTTACCTTTGCTCATCCCGAATTTCTTGCGATAATTCAATTAAAAACAACAATCGTGACATTTTATTTAAATTTATTATTTTGTGTTGTGTATTTTTATAATTTGACACTTGATCAGAAGACAAAGTAGATTTTTAATTACCATCGGCGGTGAAGTACTTAAGTTTAGCGACGGCTTAAAGTAAACTTAGAGCCGCCTACAATATTGTTATGTTTTATAATTAAATAACATTTTAAAATACATATTTATCTTTACTTGGTTTTTTTATTTGTTAATGATTTCACTATTTTTTTGAGCTTATGGTCATTTTTAAAAGCTTTTATTTAACTTGCAAAGTATGTACATATATGTATATCGTTACCTAAAACGCAAAAGGCCCTAACTAACAAAAAATTAAAATTCGACTTTTTCAATAAATTTGATGAATTGCATGAACACTAATGCCTACAATAAATTTTGGAATCTTTTAACCAAACTTATTAAAAAAAACAAACGGCCTTATCTACAAAATATTACGCGCTAAAATACCTTACTTACAGTTTGCATAATATGCAACATTGTCAATTGTCAAAGCTACTGGTAGGTTTAACAAGAAAAGTAGAAGAAAAATAAATTATAAACAGTTTAAGGCAATTTATCGATTAACATTTTTAGTAGTGATCTGCTTCTCCTGTAAAATCTTCAAAATGTTAGATAGGGCGTTTTGCGTTTTAGGTAACGATATGTTTGTTCGGTGGAAATCTTGCAACTCAATTTTGAAACACATATCTTCAATTGATTGAGCTGAAACTTTGTACACACTTTCAGTTTGGATGACAATGCATGGTTAACACCCGAGATGGCGGTCTACTTATTTTTAATGCATTCCTACAATATGGGTATCAAATAGAAGAGAACACGAATGCGAGTTTTAAATAAATGAAAAGTAAAAAATCTTTTTTAAAAATATGCTTTTATTTAAATGCGCTAAAAATAAACTTACTTTAAATCAATTTCATTCTTGTCGTAGAAGTAATTTTTATGCCGAAATTATTGTGTTACTCAAAGTTAACTGCCATAAATATTTTCGGGAGTTCGGCCGGGCAAGAGTCGGCCCAAAAAGCTCATTTGTTTGTTGTTGCTTCAATTTAAAAACGGATCGATTTAGCTTGCTGCCAAATTTTTTTTGCAATATGCCCGTTCGAAAATACATATATTTAAAGATGGTGAAGGGTATATAATTGCAATCTTACTTGTTTTTTAATTTTTAGTTGGATAGGTGGTTTTTACATGAATGTAATAAAAAGGGAAGAAATTACGTGTTGTGAACCATTCTATGCATTCTCATTGTAAAAAATACGAAATGTTTTTAATTAAAAATTCGGACAAAAATGGTTAAAAAAAAAAATAAATGCATGCAGCTCAAGCAGTTAAAAAAAAGTCGTTTGCGGATTGGCGCCGGCGTAGAACTGCTAGCTTTGATATATCCATTTGACTTTTACATTTTTTTTAAGATAGATACAAAAATTTCACTGCTACAATGGAATGAAACACTTTTTCATTAAAAGAACGGGAATCGCAATTTGTGTAATTGTGAAATGATAATATGAAAAGTTCATTTGAAAATGAAAAGTTTTTTTTCATTTCACAGTTTCACAGAACCAGAATCGACCCCCTGGAGAGATTATTTTTTTTTTTATGAAGCAACCACAGGGTGTCTTAATTATTTGTTTACCCATATACTTACCTGAAATTACAATTTTAAATACTCTGATAAAGGAATGGAAAATTGGTCCAAAATGGAACGATATGGAATGGAACGGGAAACGAGTGCAATCGGAACACTTAGAACATATGCATCATCGGTATGTGTTGTTTGCTTCTAGTTTTGCAAAAATTTTGACCGTTTTTCGATATCTCGCTTAGTTTTCGAGATATTAACCATTTTATAAAATAACGTTTTTTTAATGGCCGTTATCTCCAAAATTAAACGAGATAGGGCAAAACGGACAAAATTTTTGCTCCAAAAGAGTAGCAATACAAACTAGGCTAGGTCCAGAAATCTCGAGGATTCGATATTTTACAAAGCGGCCACAAGGTGATTTATTTTAATTTTTTTATTTTTAATATAAATTTAGATATTCGGATGAAACAAATTTCGTTGCCAGTTCAATACAATTTCGTTACCTGTTATTTCGTTACAAATTCCAGTCATTGCTTGTTTTATTATTCCATATCGCTTCGAATTAAAAAAAATATTTTTTATTTATTTTATTAATTAATGATCATATAATTACAAATTATATACTATTACCCTAACCGAGCACTAGCTACTATGGCTTTCGGCGCGTTGTAGCGAAAACAGACCAGTGCCTCTGGTGGGAATCGAACCCACGACCCCCGCACTGATAAGCCAGCACACTACCAACTAGCCTACCGGGGCGCACTAAAAAAAAATATGTTTAAGAAAAATATGTATTTTTACTTTCCAACCTTGTTTCCAGCCCAGGAGTTTTTTTTGTAAACAAATGGGTTTTTTAACAATTGTAATTAGTTTTTTAGTTTTTTTTTTTTTTATAAATTAGTGTGATTTTTCTATTGGAAAATATTTAATTATCATTAAATTGTAATGAAATTTTTTTCATTTTCATTAGTCTTAACTAATGGTAAATAAATTTCAATGGTAATTAAAATTCCCATGTATGAGGTTGGTTTTGTAACAAAAAAGATTTACTTGGATTTTAATAAATAGTGTATTTCATTTCCTGCCGTGGTTTATCTAATTTCAATCTTAACATAATCTTATGTGACGGTAACACCTAAATGATAAACAGGCATTTTGACAAACTTTTTTCGTAAATAAACAAATTTTTTCGTTTACCAATTTTTATTGTAGGTGAAAGACAAAAATATTTTTTTGTATTAAAAAAATATTATTTAAATACCAAAAGTAAATGTTAAAAACAATACATTTTATCAATTTTTACAGTTGCTTAAACATTTTTGTAGTAAAATGTCGTCAGTTATTTTTACCACATTGTTAGCTATTTTTACTGCATTTGTTAATTGATTTTCAGCAGTTAAATATAACTATACTTTTTTCCCTACTTTTGTTGCTTTTTTAACTGAATTAACAGTTGTTTTAACTGTGATTTTAGTAGATTCTACTGTTAAACTTTTTTTGATTGTTTTATGTTGTTTTAAATGTATTTGCTATTGTTTTTACTACATTTACATTTGCAATTGATTATACCTACCTAATTTTCTGAGTACATAAAACTAAAATATCTATAACCGCTGTTTTAATTGTAATAGTTTTTTATTGTTGCTACACACAGAGAAAGATTTAGCTATTTGCCAACTGAAATTCGGTTATTACGACTCAAATTCAGTTATTACGAATTCCAGATGGTTGGCACAACTTAACATTAGTTTTCACAACAAAATTCGGTTAATTCAACTAAACTTTAGTTCCAACACACACAAAATATTCAGAAATCTAATGTAATTATTATTGCACTAACTGAATTTATAAGTTGTTACTATTAATATACACTTTTAAATTCGGTTGGCACTTTATTTCTGTGTGTGTAGACATTTGTGACAAAAATAGGAACAGTTTTAAATTTTCCTTTAAAATACCCAACATTTTTAAACAAACAAATAATGTCCTGCGGTTTGTGTATTAACTAAAAATGAAGTGCCCGAAAATAATACCTTAATAAGAAAAAGTCCTTTTAATATTCTTTTACATGCAACATTTTTACAACTGACCACCATTATATTAACATTAATAACCATTTTCATATTTTAGGATTTTTTTACAAAATTTATTGATACGAAAAATCCTTTTATTTTAACATTAAATACAATAGTAACTGTGCTATAAAGTGAATTTTCATTTCATAATTTCCTTAAAAATCTCCCACTATTAAAGCAGCTCCTGACAACAAAACTGTATCCGGTGTTTCCGCTGTTGCCACTTCCAATTCACATAAAAGATTTTCACGTTTTGCATTTGTATAAACTGGCAATAGAGTGGATGCAGCTGTTGCTGAACCACCTCTGGAAACAGTTCTTAAATCATTTGCCTTGTTGTCTTTTTCTTTAAATGTTATTAAAAATTCCGGGGATTTGTCGTCTTCTGATAGGACTTCATTTGAGGTGATTACAAGTTTTCCGTAGCTGAAAACTGCACCATTTACCTAAGGTGAATAAAAGTAAAAGTTAAGACACACACCAGTCAAGGTGACATTAAATTTGGAAAATAATTACAAGAAAACCGGGTGATTCAAGTAACTTAATGAAACAAATGGTAATAGAATAAAGAACAACAACTAGACCTCTATATATTTTCTTTCGATAGTATCAATCGGAATTATTTTTTTTTAACAAACGTGGCAACCGGCGAATAAAACCAAAATTGGTACGTTGAATCCAGTGGTAGTTGCCATATGTCTGGTTAATACGAAAACATAAATATGAACTTAAAAGAACAAAAAAGTAAAAAAATATAAATATTTAAAAAACATTTAAAAAATATGTTTTACTTTGAAATTTTTAAAAAATTGAAACCAAAAGTTTAGTTTTCGATCTTTTATCATAAATTATGATGTGAGCAAGATTATTCAAGTTCAAGATGATTTGTTTTTTGTTAAACAAAAAACCGTGCAATGATTATTTATTAATTACGAAATTTTTCTTCATTCGCTAATTTAAAGCAGACTTATTCTACTGACAGGTCCTTACATGTTTAATTTCGTGTCACCGAAAATCTTCAGAGGACCAATGTAGAAGGGGTAGAAGATTTACCCAAATTTTAAAGGAAAAATATCAACTCTTTACCAGTATTGTTTTATTAACCCGATGAGAAGTAAAAAAAACAAAATTATAAGAATTGAACTAATTCAAATCAAAAGTAAAACATTTTTAACTAATAAACATTGCTCACGTACAGGCTAGGATCTCTAGTCATAATACACTGTCTTGTTATTGTTTATTAAATTAACAAAAAAGAAATGATCTTGAACTTGAATAATCTTGCTCACATTATAATTTATGATAAAAGATCGAAAACTAAACTTTTGGTTTTAATATTTTTAAAATTTATAAATAAAACATTATATTTATTTTTTTATATTTTACCAAGTAATGCTTGATGATATGTACACAAAATATTAGAGGTATTTGACATTTTGTACAAATTTTGAATTATAGGATCAATTGTATAAATAGATAGAAATGTTGCACCACATTCACACTAGATAGCCAAACATGTGTTTTGCCAAAACACATATTTAAGCTATTTATTCTATTCCAATAGTTTTTTATTCTTTTCCACTCGTTATATAAAAACACGCGTTTTTCCATCTAGTCTGAATGTCGTATTAAGTACTGTTCTATAATGTATGAAATGACTTGTTATGTGGAAAGAAGTTAAGAAAAATTGTGCAAATACAAAATTACAACAATGGGATATATAATTTATACAAATCTTGATAAAATTCATAGAATTATAACAAAAAAAAAATTTTACTAAGTAAGTTTTTATCGTATTCACTCTGGAAATTTGTTTTGTGTTAAAATACTCCTTATTACTTGGGAATGACTTTTTTGTGCTTAGATTTCGATTACTGTTCGTTTCGTCATTTTCATGTCAAATACATAATCCATAACGTTAATATTTGACTATTTAGAATTCGATTACTGTTCACTTCGTATTCGATTTTCGATCATTAATTTCGTTACACAGAAACAAATCTTTACCACGTATCTAAGAGAATTTCAACTAATATAGTTTTTTCATATAAATTACTCAAAAATAAAGTAGAAGCAATGTTGGTAAAATGTTACTAGTTTCTGCTAATAAACTTTATTTGTTGAAATGTTTTTAATTACTTGGGAACGATTTTTTTATATGTACCTATTGTCTGCCATCATTTTCTTTTCATTATGTATGTCATATGGGTTAATAAAAATACAACTCTGAGCAACAAACCCACCTTCAGCCAGACTATTACAATTATCACGGCAGACATAATCTATTACATTAAATGTCAAATGTGGTACTGTGATGTCAATCAAAAACAAAAAATTTTTATACAAAAGCAGACAAAATAAGAAAAATAATTATAATTATAAAAATAACAATAATAAAATAATTAAAAATAAAGAAACATAAATTAATTTTAAGGCGCTGGAGAAACAATATATGGCTAAAATGGGAAAGGTATGTGAAAAGAAATGGAACAATAGAGTAAACTAAAGTGAAAATACAAAGCAAAGAAAAAATGAAAATCTTTGTATAAAAAAAAAAAATGCAAATTAATTAGAGAAATTAAAGAAAAATTTAAATAAAACCACAAATATGCTTATAAAATGACAATATTATACTAACCTGTAAAGGTTTTAGTTTAAGACGAACTTGTAATTCGTTGGGGTTGCGTGAGACCCGCTGAGAGCTAAGACTATGGGACTCCATAGATAAATTCTTACAGGATGTTTTTTGTTTATGGGAATTAATTAGCTTCAAAGCTGTCAAAAGAGTTTGACAATTGTATACCGTAGTAAGATCAATTTCTTCAATGAACTCCAAGTGTTGAGAGGTACGATAACGTGATTCCGTGGCAGCAGCCCGATGCATAAAAGCTTTAATATAATCCAATGCTAAAGACGGACCAGACCATATGCGTTGCCAGTTAAGTGGTATCTAATAGGGGAATATATTTTTCTTTTAGTTTTTTTTTAATTATTATTTAGAATTTGCTTGTCTTTTACTTGATTCAAAGCCAATGTATTTATTAATTCCAGAGATTGAGGATTTTGGGATTTACTTTGACGGTCTTTCATTATCGTATACACCTGTCCCAGGGTATTGTGTATCATTTGGTAACCTTCTCCGGCTAACTTAAGTTCTGTATAAATGAATACTAGCCATGGATTAGAAGATTTTTGATCTTCTGTTAATTCTTGTGCCGTAGTATTTATGGAACAATTCTAAAAAGAAAATAATTTTGTATTTTGAAATGTAGGAGGAGTTTTTCTCAACCCATTATCGCCCACTGTCCCCATATGAGGACACCTATATTATTGCTATTTTCTCTTTTACTATTTACCTTATAATTCAAGTCAAACCAATTTTCTAACAACCAACTATATTTAGAAAAAACAATGTTTTTTCGAATCGCATAATTTGTTTTTAATTTAAATTAACATTATTTGACCTGAACATGTCAAAAATTAAATTTTGCCAAAATATTTGGCAAAGGAAAAATTGGTAATTATAGTCTTATGATATTTATTATTTAAAAATCGCTCAACGTTCAAGGAAAATCGTATTCTAGGGATCAAAATAAGAAATAAGGAACCATGCCTCTAAAACGAATTCTGATGTCCCGACTTTTGACCCGTAGGGTCAAATTTTGAAAAAGCCCACTTTGATATTTCAGAAAGTAGGAGGACTCACCAAGACTATGGGAGATACTTCTTCTCCGAGAAACGCGCTAGCAGATTAATGCATAAATCATCATTCTAGGGGTTAAAATTTAAGTAAAAAGAGGGCCTTTTTAGCCGTGTTTTTTTAAGCAAAATGTACAAATCTCGGGATAGAGATATTTCAGAAAGTAGGAGGAGTCTTTTCAAGATTAGGGTCTCTATTTCTTCTCCGGAAAAAATAGAGTATAAATATATTCGATTGGGTTGGATTCGATTGGGGCACTCTAAATGGGTCAAATTGGGATTTTTCAAAATTTCACCCTACGGGTCAAAAGTCGGGACATCAGAATTCGTTTTAGAGGTATGGTTCCTTCGGCAAAGTTTCTTATTTTGATCCCTAGAATACGATTTTTCTTGAACGGCCTAATATTCAGGCATTAATTAAACCATTTGAATCAAGTTTTACAATACCGAATTTCAAAACGATTCGATTAGGTGAACTGTTTTACTTTTTACTGAACTGTTTTACTTTTACTTTTTTCTAATTTGCAAAAATATCTTTCAACTTTTCTCAATTTTGATTTATCTTTTGACGCCTTTGCCTATCATATAAAGATATTTTCACGGAATTGTTTTTAGCAGATTTCATTTGGGCGTTAATGGGTTAATGAAATATGTCTTCAATCGTTATCATTTATCTTAGCGAAAAATGTCTAAAAATATATAATATGTTAATTATAAAAAATGTCTCAGAATTTTTCTATATAAAAAACTAGCTGACCCGACAAACGTTGTTTTGCCTTCAAATTTTATTTTCATTGAAAGTCTGGTTTTTAAGCCATTTTTTATTTTTGTACCCGTATTCAAGCAATGCTGTGTAACAAAGCAAAAATTTTTGATATTCAAACAATTTATATGAAAACGACTAATGTTCAGAAAAATCACCACATCTCGACCAAACGAAAATATTTTTAAAGAATTTTTTTTTTTAAAAACCATCCTAATTGCATGTTCTACAAAACGTATTCAGCCATTTTTTATTTTTTGCAGCCGTTCTCGAGTTATGGAGTGACAATCAAAATGTACACTTCTTTTTATATACATATATGTATATTAGGGTAGTACAAAAATTCACCATGCAAAAAATTAGAGTTCTAGCATAACGGGAAGATGTTCCGCATCGCCCTTGAAAATCGGGCCCTTTGGAAAAATGGGCATAATTTAAAAAAAAATTACAAATTTTTTTTCTTGAAAATTAAAAAAATATAAAATAATTTTTGTGTTGGGTTTAATCGGCTTATTTAATACTTGAGATATGATTAATAATATACTTGACAGCAAACACTAGGTTTTTGATTTTTGTTGAATAAAATATTCAAAAATGCAAAAAAGTCACTTTGAGGTACCCCCAAAATATTTATTAATTTTTTTGACACAAAGTTAGGGTAAGTTAGCGATTTTCTAGGAAAGTAATATTTTTTATCTGAGTAGTTATGATTAAACCGAACATAAAAATTATTTTATATTTTTTAAATTTTGAAGAAAAAAAATTTGTAATTTTTTTTTTAATTATGCCCATTTTTCCAAGGGGCCCGATTTTCAAGGACGATGCGGGACACCTTCCCGTTATGCTAGAACTCTAATTTTTTGCATGGTGAATTTTTGTACCCAAACAAATATTTTAAGGGGGGGGGGGGGTACAGTCAAAATCTCCTTTTTATTTTTCGCCAATACAACGAAAGACGACCCTAATGTATATATATAGATAGATGTCTTAAAATCAAAAACTTTTCTGCATTAAAAATTGTATATTATATTATATTAATATTAATTTTATATTAATATTATTATAATATTAATATTTTATTTTTTCATAAAAAAAATTTGAAACTAAATTTTTTTTTTTAAATTTTTTTTAAACTTTTGGAAGAATTTTTCAGAATCGAAGAATTTTCTAAGATGAAAAATGCTGGGATCAAAAAGATAAGAGTTATTTTGAATTTTTAAACAAAAAAAGCATATATAGGCATATGTCAGAGAACTGATTCAAGTATAGCATATTGAAGCTTGTGGAGATTTTTATTTTTTGGAGCAAATATAAAAGTTATTTTTTGACTTAATTTTTTGAGCAAATATAAGTTATTTTTTAATGTTCTTCTAAATTATTGTACTCAGTGTTGGTTTATTGTTTTTAATTTTGTTAAATCTTATAGAGACTTCTTCTGAGGATGACATTTAACGAATGTCGAAATATTGAGAAATAAATTAAATTTTATATTAACTATAACTGGCCTCGAGCTCGAGCTCGAGCATTTTTATTTTGTTTAATTAAAACTGAAAGGTCGAATAAATACAAATTTTAACAACTTTTAATTATTTTTTGATTTTTATTTTTTGGAGCAAAAAAAAAGTTATTTGAGCTACTCATAGGCCAAAAGAACCAAATCAAATTTCTTCGGATTTTCGTTTTATTGCTTAGGATTACTCTATTTATCACAAACTTTTTATATGCACAATCATTTTCCATTATATTTGTCTTAAAATCCCTTAAACGTTTTTTTTACACATGATATATTTTTTTAAAACTATAATGATGCTTGTAGAGATTTTTATTTTTTGGAGCAAATATAAAACTTATTTTTTGACTTTTAATTTTTTGAGCAAATATAGAAGTTTATTTTTTTAATGTTGTTCCAAATTATTGTACTGAGTGTTGTTCTATTGTTTTTAATTTTGTTAAATCTTATAGATACTTCTCCTGAGGGTGACATTCAACGAATGTCGAAATATTCAGAAATAAATTAAATTTTATATTAACTTTAACTGGTCTCGAGCTCGAGCATTTTTATATTGTTTAATTAAAACTAAAAGGTCGAATAAATACAAATTTTAACAACTTTTAATTATTTTTTGACTTTTATTTTTTCGAGCAAAAAGAAAAGTTATTGGAGCTACTCATCAAATTTCTTAAGAGTTTCGTTTTATTACTTAGGATTACTATATTTATCACATACTTTTTATGTGCAAAATCATTTTCCATTATATTTGTTTTAAAATCCCTAGAACATATTTTTTTTTTACACTTGAAAAATTTTTTTAGATTATTTTCCGAAGCCAATTAAGCCAAATTCAATACTAGTCTATTTTTGATCAGCTATATCTCAGTCATTGTATTTTTTAGTTCATGAAATATTTGCAACTTTAATAAAATTATTAGCCAGTATAATTTAGAATCTTTACTACAACCTCCAATATTCACTTTTTAGTTGGCAAAGAACAATTATTTTTGAGAAAATTTTAGAAAAATATTTAAACTTCAAAAAAAAAAAATTACTCAGAAAAATATTTTAGATACAAATTCAATACTAGTCTATCTTTAATCAGCTATATCTCAGCCATATCTTATCGGATCGGAACTACCCAGGAATCATTTTGTTTGTACTGGTGTCTCATTTCTGCCTATGCCCCCTTTATTTATATGCTTCGTGTATTAATGCTTTTTTAATGCAATTGCGTTTTTAAAATGCTTTTTTTTTAGGTTAGGAAATATTTCGAACTTTAAAATAATTACTTGTTAGTGTAATTTAAAATCTTTACTACAACTTTCAATATTAACTTTATAGTTGCCAACAAAAAGGGTAGGTATCTAAGCACCGGTAGGTATCTATTGCTTGAAATTACGGGCATTAGAACATTATTATAGATTTTTCAGAAGCCAAATGAGACAAATTCAATTCTAGTCTATCTATGATCAGCTTTATTTCAGCCATTTCTTATCGCGTCTGAACGATAGTTTTCTTTGTACTAGTGTATACTTTTTGCCTATGTCTCCTTACCTTATATATTTCGCGTATACAAACGTTTTTAATGCAATTCAAATGTACTTTATTAGCTAAGGAATGTATCCTAATGTGGCCCTTTATCTGGTATTTGGGCTATATAAAAAATTAAGTGGAATATTCCAAATGTCAAAAACAACTCGGATGTCAAAACAACTCAAAAGTAATGTTTAATTAAAATTTTATTTGTAATATACGTAAACATTTTAAATTAATCCTTTGACGACGAATGGTTCATATATGTCCCATTTTGAGTTTTTGTTTTTAACCGATTTTCCCAAGTGTAACGTGTATCAACAAATATTACATGTAGCTTTTATATTATACCAATCCCGTGGACCAATATGGTCTCAGAGCCGAATATGGTGACCCCAAAAGTTAAAATAATATGAATATTTTTTTTCCCAATTGTTCGTACATTGTCTCGAACGCTATTTGACATAGAGAATACAAATTTTGGTAGGACATGGTCGAATCTTTCAAGTATCAAGATATATTGAGATATTTAGAATTCATTCATTGCATTTACACTGGGACATGTATATCCCATTGGTCGTCAAAGGTAAAAAAGAGGAGGATTTTCTCTAGTTTTTTTTTTTATTTTTTGTTTCTATTGAAATTTAAGCAATTTTTGTTTGATTTCATTTATAAATATATATTTATCGATTTATATCTCCATAATCCAAGTCGTATATCCAAATTTGTTTTATCCTTTCATAATTTTAAAATATCGATTAAAAGCTATGTTTAAGGACTACAGTCAAAACTCGATGTACGACTCAAGATATTTTATAAAATGTTTACATGTTGGTGTGTATATGGCGTAAACAGGATAAAATAAATAAACTCGGCACGTCATTCGCCATTACTTGGGTATTTGTTAACTAATTTTGATAACCAATGGAATTATACGTTAGGATGTCCCGAATTATGAATTTTTTCATGTTAGATCTCAAATGACGCGTACTTAAGAGCAAATTACGGGAAAATAAAAAAAAACAATTTTGAGGTCATCCTGGCCCATAGCTCAGCCCCTGAGCACAGACCTGAAAAACTTTGAATGCAGTAATAAAGTAGGATCAAGTGGTTACCTAATCCACCAGGTCGGATCTCGTTTCCTCTTAAAATATGGCCACAGTGGCATATGAAATTAAGAAAATTTAAAAAATTTCAATATGTGATATCAAAAATGGCCCATAGCTCGGCCCCTGAGCACAGCCCTGAAAAACTTTGAATGTAGTAAAAAAGTAGGATCAAGTGGTTACCTAATCTACCAGATCGGATCTTGTTTCCTCATAAAATATGCTTTATTACAAATTCACAATTTTTATTTCATTTACACGACAAAACACAAATATTGTTTTTTTCATGTCTTGTTATTTTTTTTTAACATTTAATTTAACAGCTGATGGTAAAATTGACTGAGAATGAGAGAGAATAGAAATTGCTAGTGTTATCATTCCTGGGTGAATTTCAATAAAATGGAATTTAACTATGGAATTTATCTTCACACACATAACCAAATATGTTTTTTTTTTATGAAAATGCGTTACACGCTGTTAATTATTTCATATAATTTAAGAAAAGTAATTATGCTGATTATATTTTGTTAACATATTTAGAATCATCAATTTTTCAAAATTCATTAAAACGAAATTTCTTTATTCAGTGTGTGAAATTTTGAAAAAATAAAATATTTTTCATACAATTTTATGAAAACTTGCATTAATTTAATTAAACGTTACAATGAACGAATTTCTTGATTTTATGCAAAAATTAATTAATATCTTGCAGATAATTCTCTTAGTATACCTTACAGATTTATTATAATTATTCCTACCTGTGCTAATTTTCTCCACAAAGCCAAAATCGGTTTAATTTGTTTTTCGAATTGTTGTACATCCAATTCAATATCATTTGCCGTGCCATAATGAGACAATCTTAGTTCTCTTAAAATCTCTTGACCATATTCAATTTCTCTGCTTATATTGGATTTCTTTGATAACTTAAAAACTTCTGGATTATCATGTGCTGGTAATTTGGTTAAAGCATTTAAATAATCTGACCACTGTGTTGTGGTCGGTATAACGATTTTACCATCAAAAGGAGCCCATCTTGAACTTAAAGAATCATTATTGAAAAATTCTTCTAAATATTTTTGTAAAACTTTTAAATCTCGCAAATTATTAATACGACCACCAAATACTACATTTTCATTTAATTTTTGCATAATATTCCAATCAATGCGGCCACCCATTGTTAGAGAATCTAACCATTTTAATAACTGTAAAGCGGCCTTAAGATCAGCTTCACCAAATTCATATTTTTGAGACCAACCCTGAGGTATAAATCGTCTACGTTCTTGCAATACGGATATGGCTAAAAAAAGCACTACTCGTATTTTCATTAATTTGGCTTCTTTTAAAATATTTCTATCTTGTTCCATCACAGAATAATTTTGTAACATTCTCTTGGCTTTTTGTTTAATACCAGCTGGATATTCGTATAAGACTTTAACAAATTTATACATTACTGCCTCACTAAATCCCTGAGTTGATTCACATATTAACCATAAACGAAAATCTTGATTCTTTTTCATTTCACCAAATTCTCTTTCCAATTCTAAAAGCCATGCGGGCACCAAATGGACATTTTTAACACAAATCCATTTTCCTAATTCAGCTGATAGCTTTATAATTTCCAAAGCTCTTTTCTCCATACCTTTTCCTATAGAAATTTCTTGATATTTATCTTTACCCTTGGTACGTAGGGCTACACTTAATATTTCAGATGCTGGATCATTTTCAGTTTGTGTTATCATTAATATGGGCTTTTCACATGAACTTTCTTCTACTAATTTTTCAATCGATGGTTGTTGTATTGATTCGATGGAAATACCCAACATTTCTTCTGCAGTTAATTTCATATATTGAGTAACAAGATCGGGTCGAAGAATCAGAGAGATAAGAAGTTTTTCAAAGTTGCTAATAGATGTAACTAAAAGGAAAAAGAGAAATTTTTGAAAACGGGAATTTTTAAATAGAAGATTATTTTAACTTATTTTGAAGTCTTTAAGACATTCCAAAAATTTTCGATACTGTTTTCGGTGTCTATCGATAACGTTGAAAATAAACACACTCATATTCCACGTTCCTGTGATGCGAGTATACAGTATCGGACAAAATAAAGTGTAAATCAAAATGAAAATTATTCAAGTTCGAGGCCATATTCATTATTTCTTTATTAGGATATTGTAATAACAAATAATCTATGTACAAAAAATACATCCGTAAAAATACAAACCGTATGTACAAAAAATACATCATAGTTGCGCCAACTCACAATATGTGGGAAATAGTGGAAATTAGATTACATATGATTTTCTAACAATTGTGAATTGTTGTGGTGTTTGTCTTAGCTATCTTCTGCAATTACAATTAAATGTAAAATCGACCCCGTGTAATTGAAACTGGTTTTAACCCACAGCAAAAATCGACCTTACTTAGATCAGTTGGTTAGAGCTTCTGTCTAAGTGTAGTGCGAAGTGCATGTGGCAAAGAAAGCAGGTTCAAGCCACGGTCAGGATTGCATTTAATAAATAAACATTTCATATAGATGCAATCAAACAATAAAAACCATAACAAATAATTACAGTATTGTCAAAAAGGATTACTGATGAAGGTTGTGTTACCAGAAACTGCGCAGTCTAATTCAATAAAAATTTACAATGTAGTTATGATTTTTAGAAAAGTATGCTTAATCTTCTCTACCACGCCTATCTCAAATCTATAGAGTTTTTGTTTACAAATTTATTAATTGTCCACTTTCAGGAATGTGTTGATAGATCTATTTCGGGAATTTTCTAGGTTCCCATTATCAGAGCACGTTTTGTATTGTATATCTACCAAAGGTAGACCTTGCACATAACAAACAAGTTTTCAATTTATTTTTGATCAATGGTGATACTCTAACTTCGAGCTCATATATTAGTTCTCATTTAGTGAGAAAACTAGTTTATGTGAATGATTGATGTTTTGCATGGGATTGTCACTTCTTTCAAAACGTGTTCTGATGATGGGAGCCTAGAAAATTCCCGAAATAGATCTATCAACACATTCCTGAAAGTGGTCAATTAATAAATTTGAAAACAAAAACTCTATAGATTATATGTTAGGACAATTTCCTAATAAAGAAATATAGAGTATGGCCTTGAACTTGAATAATTTTGATTTTCATTGCACAATTAAAGATCGAAAAAAAACATAATTTTTATTTTTAGTAAAAATTATACCAAACTTGTAAAGTGCAAGTCTATAAAAACGTACTAATGTTAGCTAAACTAAAAAAGTTAAAGTTTTGCTAAATGAATTTTCATATTAATATAATTGTTAAAGGCGATTGATTTTAAATCTGGTGTCCGTTTTTGTACACAGCGCCTTTTTCTCAGAGAGCGTGTAATTAAAAATAAAATCTGTTAAAATTTACGTTGGAAAATTTATCTTCAGACTAGGAATTGTTGATCAGATCTTAAAATGATACATAAAATTAACAATATTTCCATTGGGTAGCAGGTCTTTAAAAAATTGGGCATTGAACTTATTATTCAAAATTCTTTATTTTGAACAGAACGACGAAATCGCCAATACGGAAATTTAATAGCACGGAAATTTATATTCCAAATTAATTTCAAAGCTTTATCATTACTATGATTATAAAAAAGTAAAGATTAAAGTTTTCTAGTTTTTAAAATAAAATTATTATATATTTTGGTGAAATTGTGAAATTTTAATCTTAAGTTTAAAACCCGATAGTTTTGGGTTCTGCTGCCCAGGGAAAATAATTTGTACGTTGTTCAAAAGACTATTTTATTAGATTGAGTTCATTTATTTATACATCATTTTCAGATCTGACCAAATTTTTTTTAATCTGTAGATGAAATTCCAAAAATGGTAAATATTATAATCTAAATTCAGTTTTCAAATACATTTTAGTTAAAACACATTTAAGCCTTGAAACAGTATTTATAATCGAATATTAGCTTAAAATACCTATTTTAAACCTTGTGCAGAAGCGAATATTCGTTTATGAATACAGTTTTAAGGTTTAAAGGGTGTTTTAACTAAAATGTATTTAAAATCTGAATTTAGATTTTTTTTATGAATACGGGTGTAAGAGTTTTAATTTTAAATGCCACTCCCTCTGGGAAAAAGGCGCTGTGTGTTAAAATGTAGACAAGATTTAAAATCTATAGACTTCTACGATTAATGAACTTTTTTAGTTTTTCTAACATTCGTACGTTTTTTTAGAATTGAATTTTAGTTTGTCCAAAGGTGTATGTGCTGTATTAAGTTTTTAAAAATTCGGCACAGTTGCCATTAAATATCGGCTCAAAGTTCGATATTTTTATCAAAATTAAGAGAAATAACTGCTATAACTTTTAAGTTTTCATATATTTTTTTTTTTTACAATTGAAGAGCTTATTGTAAAAGCATGATAAGCCACATTTGTTGTTTTATGAATTTTCGCTGTTTTATAGACATGCATTGATTAATATTTAATAGAAGTCTTGCTTTATCAAGTATTACAAGTGCCTAGAGTATAAACGTCCCACAAAAATCATATTTTTTGCATGCTTTAAAGGCCGAAAACAAACTAAAAATAAAATGTGGCTTATCAAGTTTTTACAATCCTCAGAGCATGTTCTCTGGTGGTCGAATAGTGAAGCCATCGGACGTTTGGAATTGTTTACCTGGTACGATAGTTGGCTTCGTAGGGAGCCTGAACCTATAGGGTGTATTCGCTGGCAGCACAAAATACCAACTTCTGGTATTCTAAAAGTTTTTACAATAAGCCCTTCAATTCTTTTGTCATATGAAAGACTGGATCCTGTACTTTTCTCTTTACAACAGAAAATAGTACCTGAATTTGCCACCAGCAGAATCTTCAATGAAGTTGAGAATCTAAATTTATGTGACCTAAATTTTTGAAGAACTAAATTTGGGTTGACAGCTAAATCAACAAAATTTTAAAGCTGAAATTTTTTAAAAAGGTCTTTCCGGATCTTACCAGAGGTAGGTCCATAATTATTACAGGGAATATGAGTAGTTAATAAAGAGCACTTAATAGGATTTTTGGTCCATATTACTATCTCGCTTAGTTTCCGAGATATAGACTATTGAGACTGATAGCGGAAACACAAAAAAATAATGATTTCAAAAAATTGTGGTTCAAATTAATCAGCAAAGTTTTAGTAAGAAATTTTCATTTTATTTTCTTAATAAAGTAAAATTTTCAATTTTGTTCAATACATACGACTTTTAAATTTTGCAAAACTCACGATCCATAGTCCAGAGTATACTTTTTAAATTGTCTTTGGCGCTTTGAACCCGAATCGCTTTGAATTCTGAAAGTCATCAAGTTTTTGAGACATTCTAAATTAAAAACTTTTAAAACTACTATTGAAACTAAAATATATCTCTTATTTGTTTTTACAAATTAAGATACGAAGTAAATTCAAAAAGCATATTAAAAATGAAGAGTTTAAACTAAGGACCGTTTCATATTTATAACCCATGTATGAAATTATACCTTGCGGCTGTATAAAATGTAAACTAATCAAATTACCTTGAATTTTTTAATTGGGTATGAATAAGCAGAATTTCAGTTATTACAATATTCACTTGGTTTAAAGCAATTGTGTAATTGAGTGTTTTATTTTAAGCTGCAGAGAGCTCAATACCCTAATTTTCCCATCTGTGAGCAAATCAACAGCTTGGAGTTCTAAATGCATCTGAGAACATTGTGCGAAGTAAAATGAACATAGAACGACAATTAGAAAATCACAAAATCAAACTAATGGAATTCTCAGGGTTAAATATTTTCGGAAGAGCAAACATGTAATTTGGATGGATCTGCCAAAAATACCCACAATTGGCGCTACCTACGAAAAGAAAAATGATACTTCTCACGTATTACTTTCGGTGGCGGTAATGACATGATGTGAGGTACGTTTTCTTTAGCATGTATGCTAGAAATTCAGTTCACATCATCAAGAATTATACTAATTATACTGCAGTATTGTAATGCAGTTTGTTGCCATTTTTACGAGACTACCCCAAAGGAAACTGGGGTAGCCAAGACAATGTAAGAATTCATACCAGCAACGAAACTAAAATGTAGTTTCGCGAAAGAAGCATACCATTTCTTGACTGGACTACAGCTCACCAGATCTGAACGAATGAGAGACAATTTAACACTGTCATAATCCGCCATTTTAACAGAGTGGTAAAATTTTGGCTTAAACTTATTACAAAACTTAATCAGTTCTATGCATAAAAGATTATTTGAGCTAATAAAAATGAATGGTGGTCAAATTGGCTATTAAAAAGTTAAAAATTCCCTTTTTTAAAACAAATCTTCACCAGCGTTATGCATATGAAACTCGGAGAATAAAAGAGTTTTTGAAAAAATCCTTTTTCGCAACATTTTTCTTATAATCTTATAAGTAACCAACAAAACAAATAATTATTACCAGCTGTCACAATTAAAATAACTTGATTAGTTTGAATTTTATAGAGCTGAAAAGTATAACTTCATACATGGGTTATAAATATGAAACGGGCCTTATTAACATATACCGTAACGATTTTTATATAAGAAGAATTACTCGCGGTGTAGGTTTAAATTCAGATTCAGAGTTTTAATTTCAGATTCGGATTATGAGCTCCAATTGCCATTAAATGAGTATACTCTGAACTATGGGTCTTAAGTTTTGCAAAATTTTTGAAATAGTTTGAATTGAAGAAAATTTTTTTTCTTACGTAAATCTATATATTCGTTGAACCCATGAAGAACCCCCTCTGACTTTTGAATATGTCATTCAAGACAAGAAGAAAAATCGAAGATGTAGTTTCTTAAATATTCGCGAATAAAAGTTAGAGCAGTTTTAACATTAGGTATTTTTTATAGTTTTGCCAAAAATGTCGAATTTTGAGACGCAATACAAAGCGAACTACACCGAATTTCGAAAAACTACAGCACATGTATTATAGAAACGTTGAATATTAATGAAATATCAATTTTTAATTAAGTCCAAACACAACCATTCCAAAAACGACTAAAATCGAATCAAATCCTTTATGTTAAAGCTTTAAATTGGTCTTACCTGGTATATCAGTAGATTTACCCTCACTAAAACTACTCCAAACAGTAAAGTTATGTAACTGTAATTTTTCTTCCATATCCGGTCGTTGATTTATTAAAACTTGTAATTTTAAAGCTGCCACCTTACCGAAAGACTCTGAATATTGTGATCTACCCATTCCGGCACTACTTATAGTACTAACATCAGATCCAGACATAAAATTTGTAACAAATAATTCCCATTCCGTATCTTTGATGCGCTCTTTAAAAGCTGCTCTACATACATATAAAGCCAATGATAAATGACGATCTTTTGGTATAGATCTCGCGAGATATTGAAAAGTTTCTCTAATCAATCGCGAATAAAATTTCGTTTCCATTTGTGTGGATGTTTGACCAATACCAATATCATGTTGTTGCAAAGCATTTAGGAAAAGTTTGATGAATACCAGAGATGACAATTCGTAACACGAGGATAAATTTATATAAAATGTTGAAGCTTTGGAGCATAGTTCCCGTAGTGGGGTATAATCGGCTAATAATGTTTCCTTTACTTGTGAACTTTCTTTCAAGGATTTATCTATAAAGCTACTACTTTCTTTAACTTCATTTAATGTTTTTAATAGTTTTTCATTTTTTAAAATATCTCCTTGAGCTAAAGATAATTCCTCTAGCAATTTGTCTTCTAACTCGATGCGTTGTTTTAATAAGACACCCTCATTCTTCAATAGATTGACACGTTTTTGTTCCAATTCTGGATTTTTTATTATTATAGCTTTAGACATTAGCTGATCACTTAGACCCACAGCTGTAACAGTAAATGGTATACAGGTGATATAGGCTGAGGTCTCGGGTGGTATACTTAATTGCGGTGTCTTGGTTACTAACACCAATTGAAAATTCTCATGTAAATCCATCAGTTTTGTACCGACTTCTATTTGTTTCTTATTGAATTTCATATAAACTTTATTGGTTATCAATTGCATTAGGGGAGGTCTTAATTCTTGACAATCTTCTACTATTAGAATTTTACCAAATCTTACAGCCAATTCCAAAGAATATGTTAATTTTTGATTATTTTGTGATATGATTTCAAATGCCGTTTCTGTGGAGTGTAAATACTCTTTTAACCAATTTATTGCGGTTTCAGTGGGATCTAGTAGCAGAGGACAGGGAAAAGAACCAAGTGGTAATTTTAACATTTTTCGTAAGACAGCAGCATTTTCTATAATTTGAGCATCTCTGGCTAAACCCATACTTTCCCAAATGATTTGCTCTTGTTCGGTAAGAAGATTTGCATGTAAATCAAATGAATCTTTTAGTTGAAGATCTTTAGTTAATTGCGAAAATGTTAAACTGAAAAAAGATAAGACTTCAAGTTATTAAAAAGTCAAAATTTAACTTTTTTACTCCAAAAAAGCTTTTACAATGGCCTAATGTTTTTGAATAAATTAAGTTGAATGAGTATGAATAGCATGAGTATTATTAGAATGAATATGAATATAATGAATATGAATATAATGAATATGAATAGAATGAATAGAATTTAAGCTTTAGATTTTTACCTTCAATACTTTGCATAGGTTATTTAACTTTGTTAACTTTTCTTTTACTTTTAATCTTTTATGTGGTGGTTAAAGTTAAATCTCAATTTAAAATCTTTTTTAAAAAAAGTATATTGGTGAAATATATGTGAAAGACAATGTTCCCGATGTTTCTGTTAATTGCCAAAATATTTTTAACTTTACTTTTAACCCTTTGGCACTTATAATTGTCCAGGTAAAATATAGAGTAAATATGTCCAAAGGAGGGCGATAAATCGCAATCTGTTCCCACTTACCCGTTAAAAATAATAATATCACAGAGTAAAACAATTTGGGGACCACCTCTGTATCTTAGACCGTACATCAAGAAAATCATATATTATATTTAGGCTTTTATTCCAGGGGTTTGGGAAGGACGTTAAGGGAAACTTCCTAGCCCCTCGGAAAACATTTTCAAATATTCCGTCTTAGCGGATGTAGTAAAGAGATTCCTACAACCGAATTTCTAGCTCTTAACCATCGGTTTGGTCAGGCCATTAATGAGAGCAGTTTTACCTATATTTGGAAATTTTTTATTGACATTGAATTTTAATTGGTATTACTTTTGGTCAATGACAAAAAAATCATTACCATTCGAATGCCAATAAAATATTTTTTAATGGGCATCGCAATGCCACTAATGGCAATGAAATGGCACTAATGCTTAAAAAACAAATTGTAATTGAGGAAAAAATAATTGTTTGTAAAAAGTGGTTCGTTTTGAAAATACATATTTTAATATTAATCCTGACTTTAAAAGTATTCCCTATTTTATTTAAGTTTTATTCAGTTACTCAGCCTTGTTTGGTAACTGATTAACCATGATAGACCGGCTAATTGATAATATAACGAATATTTATTAACTAAGTTCGCAAATATAGAATTTTTATAAAAATTTGCAAATAATGTATTTTGTAGTTAATTGTAACAAACAATTATAACAATCAGTTATAATTGTGGCTTTGGAATTGATCAATGCCAAGTATGGTTTTTACCCTTTTAAACCTCTAAAGTATTTTTTTCTCTCCTTTCCAAAAAATCCCGTCTACCAAAATTCAAGTTTTACATACAAAAAGTCCCTTGGTTAAGTGGCTTGGCCAGGCCGTCAATGAAGATTATTATTTTTAAATTTAATATTTCTAGCCGATGGTGGTTGGGCACTTCGTTAAGTGGGAACCTTCTTCGTATTCCCGAAGAAATTTCCATAAATCCCGTCTTAGTAAACGCTTACGCCGGTTGAGGAATTTCCTGCCAAATTTCAAGTTACTAGATTTAGCGGTTTGGCAAGGCCTCTAAGGGGTGACTTTTTTACTTTTTATCCCTCCCCGTTGGAATTTCTAAAAATTAAGTATAAGCGAAAGTTTACCTACCTACATACCAAAGCGTCCTTTTCCTCTGCATTATTCTACCTGTAGGAATTTCCGAAAATCTCATCTAAGCGGATGCCTACGCGGTATTAGCAACGCACATATCAAATTTTAGGCTTTTGGCCATAGCGGTCTAGACAGGTCGGGAATTGTATACGCAAGATTCGTCTGGCAGTGAATTTCGAAAAATCCAGTCTCCGTGGATGTCTAAGAGGGATTACGAACCCACATTCCAAATATCAAGTTATACGCTTTTGTGGTGTGGTCAGGCCGCTAAGGGCGAGACTTTTCCTCTGTTTTAACACATTTTTACGGTCATACATAAAATTCCAAAAATACGATATTAGTGAGTTAAATTATATTCGAAGGAATCTGTATTTAAAATTTATAGCCAAATGGGTTTGCTCAGGCCGCCAAGGGGGAGACTTCCCCCTTTTTGCCTTTTGCCGTAGAAAAGAACTAAATTAATTGAATAAAATTATGGATTTTCTATCACCAACCTACATTTTTTCCCCTAAGCATAAACTTTCGACATTAATAAAAATATTTGTTTAATAATTTTTTATCTTCTAATATCAAAATTTCAGTGAATTTGGATATACTTTCCTTGTTAGTGCATTAATCATTCAAATTTTTAATTACCTTCTTTGCTTCAATGACATATGCGAATAATAATTTAAAGCCAATGCTATGAGTAATGATTTTGTATCCAAAGTTAAATATGTCACTTTGTACTCCTCCAATTGCATACTCCAAGTTTGATATTCCGAACTTAATTGTTCAACTAAAACCTCAGCTGCAGTCAATGTATTGCGAGCCTCTTCTAATTTCAATTCCAAAACAGCAGCCTCTTGAGTATAAGCATTTAATTTCGATGACAATTGTTTAACTCTATTATCCACATCATCGAGACCCGTCATTAAAGATTGCATTTCATCTTCTGCTACATCTAAATTTTTTTGCAATTCCTGTTGTTCTCTCTCCAAGGGCTTAATACTTTGTATAACTTTAGAATATCTAACACTAGCCTTAACCCAAGCCGCTAAAGGAGCCGCTGCTGCAGAAGCTCTTTTGGCATTTTTCATTTCAAAAGAATCGGACTTGTTAGCTAGTAATTTTTCGACAGCCTCACAATTTTCCGGATTAATACGAGCTGGATCTAGAGATCGTATATCTTCTTTAACACCTCTTTTAGCTAAGAATGTCTTCATACTGTTCCATGAGGTATCACGTATGCCCATTAAACGTAAAACTCCTTCTAAGATATCACGCACAGCTTCAGGAGGAGCTCTTAATGAACGAATTTCTGATAAAGCTTCTGATTTTATTTGTCCCACCGCTGCCGAAGCTTCCGCCAATATTGGTTCTACTTCGGCTAATTCTTCTTGTATTTCCTTTTGTCTTTCTTTTAGTTTTTCACTGCTTATTTGAGTTTTCTTTTTAAGTTCCAGCATGCTAGATTTTTGTTCATTTGCATTTCTCATGGTAGACGAAATCATTTCCAATGCTTCATTGGCCAATTTACGTTTTTCGGCTAAAGCTACTTCTTGTTTTGAAGCATTTGATTTTAACGTATCTACCACAGCATGGGCTGAGGCTAATTTATCCACTCCATGCTAAAAAAATAAAAATTTAAAGAAACTTTAAGATTCAAACATTAGGATGTCCCTTAAAAACGATTTGTCGATTTTCATTGAAAAGTTGAACAAAATTTAAATATTTTCATCAATGTTTGCATAATTGTCGCCAAAAAATCAGTTCTATAAAATCAGTTCTATAATTATATTTACTTTTATTTGAAAAATCTTTAAACTTTGGTGACCTGGGGAGAAAAAAGACATTTTAAAAGTAATCGGTATTATGACTAAAATTTGATTTGTTTTTTTTTTTTTTTTGTTTAAATTGTTAGCATAAATTAAAAGTTTTATTTTTTAACGAAACTTTTTATTTTTATTCGCTTTTTAATATGGTAAATTAAAATAGTATATAGTTCATATTGTGCCTTTTTGTTTTTATATCGATGTGTAAATTCCAACTTTAATTTTTTATCTGTCCGAAACATTATTGTAACCTTATTATTCCATTTGCTGTTAATAAGACTAGTTCTTGTGGCAATGGTATGCTAAATAAATAAATAAAAATAAATAAAATAAATAAATTCCACTGGATAAAAAAAATTCCATTTATTGAAAATTATTTTTTTAAGTAATTTGATTCATATACGGTTAATGTTTCTAGTTTTGACCAAAAAAAACCCACTAGGAAATTCATCGAATAACATACCTTTGATTACATTTGATTATGTGGTAAATGGTACTAAACTAACGCATAATCGCAATTCTTTATCATGCCAGTATTACTTTTAAGGGTAAAAGGTGGTGTCAAAAATGGTCCCAGTTTTCTTTTTTTCTCATTGCTCCAAAGAAACTATATAAAATAGGTTATCAAATTAAAGGTATTTTAAAATCTGTAAAGATTTACTAAGTTTATTTAAAGGAGTATATGTTTATTTGTTTTTCTCCCCTACAACGTATTCAGAATTCGAGAAAATCTGAAAGTTTGTATAGGTTCTATGGAAAAAATGTGAAAATAATGAAAAAAGCAAACTTGGGCCCCATCTTTTTTACCCTTAAAAGAATGGTACGATAAAGAATTGCGCTGGTTCGTTACTTTAGTACAATTCATTACATGTTCAAATTAAATCAAAATCGAAAAGAATTTATTCTTTAAATTTCCTATTTTTCGATCAAATTACATAAATAATTAGTTTTATCAAGTGGAAATAAATTTTTTACCAATTTAAAAGTTTTACAATCATGTAGTCATAATTTATATTAAGTTTTATGGGTCTTCTCTGTGCCCACGGCAGTAAGGGTTAAATATTTTTTAAATAAAAATAATGATAATTATAGTCTAATACAATTTAAGTGATATTTTTCCAAAAATTATGACAACTTTGATGATTTGACATTTAATTTTTTTTCGTAGAATGTACTAGAATGGAGTCACTCCACACACAAACACGAAGTATCATTTTTCAATTTATTTATTTTTTCTTTAATTAAAATAGTATATTACAAAAATGACATTTTATAAAATCTTTAAATACACGATTTTGCATTTTTATCTAATTCGTCGGTCACATTTCCATATCTGAATAATTTTCAGTATATTAAATGAATAAATAAAATAAAAAATTACAATTTTCCAAATTTCAAATTTGTGGAGTTTTTAATAAACAAAACACTTTTAACAAAAGTGGTCCATTTTCGGCCTAATTCGGCACTAGTTAATTCGGTCTAATTCGGCAGTGGGCTAACGTTTTCCAAAAATTAAATCGATTTCTCCACTTTAAACTATTTGTAATAAAACTGCTCGGTGTAATGAACGAAAATCGACAAAACGTTTTTTAAGGGGCATCCTATTAAGGATTTTACAGTCTAATTTTAGGGTTTTTTTTAAATTAATTATATTTAAATTCAAAATAACATTCTTTAAGAATATATAAAAATCTTGGCACGCCTTGAGGACTTATTGTTAAGAGTTAAAAATTAAAGTATACTTTTGGGATGTTTTTATATTATATTTTAAAGTCTACTTTTAGGATGTTTTTTTTTTAAATACCTGCAATTTTTCCAGTCTTTTATTTAAATCCTTGGATAAATTACAATATATGTAATAATAAGATTTAATTAACTGATAAAATCTCAATGGTGCCTGTTGCTGCAACAAATTATCCAAAATTTCTGAAAAATATGAAGAAACTGGAACTTTTTCTTTTGATGACTGATTTGCGGCTTTAGACGGAAATTCACATAAAATTTCTACATATTTTTTAGGCATCATATTTAAAGTTTCATTTGATGTGGCTCTTATATAAATAACATCCATAGTTCTATATAAAGCTGGATATTTATTAAAATATTCACCAATTTCAGGATTCATAGGATCTAAACATATAATCAAATGTAAATTTTCTTGAGCTCCTGCAATAGAATTCAATTTAATTAAAATAATTAACCTAATAGTGTTTTAAAATTCAATTATACTTTTCATAAAATATGATCCAACTGTATCTTGATAACCATCCAGTTGGGCGGCATGTTTTAATGAACTGGCTATTGATTCTAAATCATCACCAAATAAATCCAATATTTCACTTTCCTCTAAAATAGCCTCTATTGGTTTCATTATATCCGGCACATACGATAGCCAATAATGTTCTATTATCAGGCAACAGCATTGATTTTCTAAAGCAGCTATTTGCATTGCCTACATTAAAGGAATATATACAAAAGAACGTTAAATTCTATAGTCTACCTTTAGGCTGAATATAAAAACAGCGTGTATGTGCGCATTGTGTTTGGTAGTTTATTTACCAATTTCAAATCATTGTAAAAATCTATTAAACCATAATTACTACCACCCTGTAGCATTTGTATTTTAGCCTGTTGCATTGTGGCTGCTGCATAGATACTATGCATTTGTCTACCACCCGCTGGACCTATCATCAGAATGTGTGTATTGTTGCGAGCCAATAAACGTGAAACTTTCGCTGTTTGTTCTAGTAATTCTTTTGTTACGGGTGCATCGATAATAAAACTTTCAGAGTCTATTTGGGAAAAAAATTTAAAAATTTATTGGTTTTATTTTGGGTTACTTGCTGGCCTTTAATAGCTTTTATTTGGTTTTATACGGAGGTAGTTTTTGGTATTTTTATGCGTTTTATTCCCTCTTGTATACTTACTACATATAGTAATATGTTTTTGTACTTCGTCCAGCCATTCATCATGTTGCAAGGCTTGCAATTCAGCATTGTGTTTAGTAGTTTTGGGTACAAAAAAAATTTTCTAAAGAAGGTGAATAAAAATAATTCAATTTCATTGAAATTGCAAGAATGCAATAATAAAAAAAAAAATCAATGATAATGAATAAATATATTTTTCTTTTATATTCAGTGCGCGAAAGAACTAAAGCATACAAACTGAAAATCTATTATTTTCCTAGTTCGTAGTATTTTCAAATTTGCAAATTTTTTATTTGTACACCCAGTTGTATTAACATAAGATTTAAATGATATATACATTTTATATGATGGGTATTATAATTGTTATTCGAGGATTTTTTTCTTCGTGGAACGAAATTATCAAAGCGTACAAATCAAAAATTTATTGAAATCATAACAATTTACTAAAAACGGATAATCTATATTTTGTGGTACCTTCTTTCACTATAACTAAAGGACCTATTTACTACGAGTACCATCTCGTAAAAATCGCGGTCATAGCTTTTTCCATCTCAAGTCAATACATTATACTTCTTGAGAATTCCGCGTGGTCAAACTGGCAATGACTTTCCTAATGCTTTTAAAAATGGATGTCTACCATATTTTCAAACAGTGTTTAATATGAATACTATATATTTCAAAACAAAATTTTTTTTATTTGAAAATAAAAAAAAAATTTAATATTATTGACGGTTTTGGAGTTATTCGGTTAATGTCCAAAAACAGAACTGAGGAGCTCTGACAAAGGCTACGTGCCAATGTATCATTATTTTCAAGTTCATATAATAAGTTTGTTACTAATTCTTGCTCAGAATTTCACTATATACAATAAGAGAAAAATTTTAAAAAGTGGTTAAAAGCTTTTTGATAAAAGATCGGAAAATAAACTTTTGGTTTTAATCTTTTAAAATATAAAAGTAAAACATTTAAAAAAATAATTTTTCAAATATTTTTGAATGAAGATTTGTTCACTAAATTGTACAATTTGAATTTTTATAATATCTTTTACAGTCTATGAATAATATTCTTTCAAAGTTTTTAAATTTATTTGCTAATATTTCCACTAGAGGCCCTTTAAGGCAAACAAAATTACACAAATGTGTTTAGCATTGTTTTATATATCTTAAAAGTTTGGGTAAAAAATATCCAGCGGATCTATGACGTGCTTTTAATGAGTTAAAACACAGTTCCTCGGTCCCGCTCTTTTGTAGAAATTCATTCTCTTGGTTTTTATATGTGCTGATTACATAGTTTGGGAATGGGGCATGCCCAGGCATTTGCCTTGAAATCAAAGCAATTTGCTTTGATTTCAAAGCAAAAGTGGGCAAATTCTCTTAAAAACATGGAAATTTTATTAAATTTTTGTCTGTTTTATCTCAGTTACCCAAACTTTGCAATCTGCAAAGTGGCTTGGGTGTTTACTCTATTGTGTCTATGCGAAATGCCTAGAAAATTCCCGAAATAGATCTATCACCACATTCCTGAAAGGGTCAAAGAATAAATTTGAAAACAAAAACTCTATAGATTATTTGTTAGGACAATATCCTAATAAAGAAATATAGAGTATGGCATCGAACTTGAATAATTTTCATTTTCATTGCATAATTCATAATACCTTTGGGGACTTTTTAATAAAAAAATGAATTGTATTAATGATGGATTTTATTAATACAACAAATAAAATTCTATCAGTGATACGATTTTTAAAAATGTATACAAACCAGTTTTTTATTCCAACAAAAGTTTTATTCCAACAGTCTCTATTTTTGGTTTGTGTTTTGTTTCTTTGAGCTGTATGCTTTAGTTATTTCGTTCTATAAAGATTTTTTTTTTTTTAAATCCACGAATAACAATTGGCTGTTGGATCTTACATTAGAAAATTATTAATAATAATGAGAAAGGAGAACAACTAATTTTCATTTTGTATGCTTTGGTTCTTGCGTTGACTGTATTTTATAATTTTTCCTTTTCTAAGAAATTTACAATGAGTTTCTTTTGATTCTTCAACTTACATCTTTATTACCAATTTTACGCAATGAATGTCTTAATATTGTTTCAAATTTCTCAGCATCCTCCTCACAAGCCAAACGATCTTTAAACATTGATACCAATTCACAATACAAAGCCTTATTTTTTAGTTTGTATCAGTAAAAACCACAAATATGCATATAAAAAAGTACAAAAACATTCAAAAATTTTAATTAAATTTGATTTAACTTGTAAATATTTGTTGTATTTATATTAAAATTTTAGCAAATGCATTAGTACAGAACTAAAACCAACCAACCTTACCTCATTGAATGAATTTTCTGGATAATATTTGAGATTTGCCAATGTTTTCATTATAAATTTGGGTGAAAATTGATAGTGCTCATAGCAGCAACCACCAATTGTATCTGTGCTGTTGCCACTGGCACCAACTTTTGCTATAGTAAAAGTTGCTTGCAACTATATGGTAAGAAAAATATAGAAGAAATTATAAAATAAATTGTTTTTTGGTTAAACACCATTTTCAATTTTATTAGTTGGGTAATTTATTTAGGCGAAAAATTTTAGAAGACATCCAATTGAGCTGTAAAATTTCACGATTTTACTATGGATGCAAAGGCTTTTGTATGATTTAAATCAAACGACTTATTGTATGCGCAAAAGCTTTTGTTGTAAAGATTTTATACCATATAAAGCTTTGAAAGCTCTTGAACTGAAAAGAACTTACGATTGGTTTAAAAGCTTTAGTAGCTTTAAAATTAAACAATTAGTTAAAAAGCTTAAGGACTATTTAAAAATCATAATTAGTTTAAAAGCATTTGTACATTAAAATCTTACGAAGTTTATACGCTTTTGGACCATTAATAACCTTCGAATAATTTAACAACTGTTATAATTAATACTATTAAAAATTCGCGGTTGATTCAAAAGCTTGTGTACCATTTAACATTATTACAAATATTAGATTACAAGCTTTTATACTATTTTAAATTCACGATATATTTAAAAGCTCATGCATCACTTAAAAATTCATTAATACCCATGACTGCTGTAAAAGATTTGATATCACGATTGGATCAAAATCTTTAGCGCCATTTAACGATTCAAAAGCTCTTTGTTATTATGAATCTACGATTGATTTAAAAGTTTTTGTACCATTAAAAACTTACCACAGACTTAAAAACTTTTGTAAAAAGAGACGATTTATATATCAGATTTTAGTTTTAGTACAGCGATTAGCTCACCATTCCCATTTTAAAAGCCTTTCATCACCTACAACTCACGATTGGTTTTAAAGCAATTGTACTATTTAAAACCGATGACTGCTGTAAATAATTTGTACCATAGAAAACTAGCGATTGGTTTAAAAGTTTCTGCAGAATTTAAAAATCATGATTGCTGTAAACAAATGTTGGCACTGAAAATTTAAGATTTGTTTTTGGATTTTGTACTGTTTAAAACTCACGATTGGTTCAAAAGCTTTTGCACCATTTAAATCTCATGATTGGTTTAAAAGCTTTTCCCGCTATCGATTAATTTAAAAGCTTTAGTACCATTAAAAATTTAAAACAATCTTTTGTACTAATCAAATACCACAATACTTAGCCATCACGATTAGTTCAAAACCTTTCTAAGCTTACGATTGATTTATATAATTTTGATTATTGGTTTAACCATTTAAAACACATGATTGTTGTAGATGATTGGTTTAAAAGCTTTTAAATTATTCAAAATTTACGATTTATTTAAAAGCTTTTGTGCTATTTAAAACTTGTTATGTATTTAGCAGATCTTGTAATTTTAAAACCCACATTTTATTTTAAATTTTCTGAGCTACTAAAAATCTGTGCTTTAAAATTAAAAACCCACACTTGATTCAAAAGAGCTTGTTTTATTAAAACAAAACGGCTGTGTTAAAGCTTTCGGGTTTTAACCCAGGTTAATTCAAAAGCTTTTGCTCTATAAAAAGTCACTTCTGCTTTAAAACATTTTGTTCTATAAAAAAACACACTTGATTCAAAAGCTTTATACTGTTGTTTAAAAAGTCTGTGTTTTATTAAAAAACTACGCATAATTAAAAAGGGGTTATGGCCGTAATTTCAAGCAATATATACCTACTGGCGCTTAGATACCTACCGTGTACACGAACAAAATCGGGTAGGTATCTAAGCACCGGTAGGTATCTATTGCTTGAAATTACGGGCATTAGTCTATTAAAAATATAACTATTTTCAAATCTCTTTTAAAAAAATCAAATTTATTTAAAAACTCTTGTTCCATTGAAAGGTCTGGATTATTTTAAATGCTCTTTTTCATAGAATAATACTTGAAAAATATTTTAACTTTAAATCAATAAATTCGATTATTTTATTATTTCTTTTAAAAAACTTCTATTCCTTAACGAATCCTTGATTGTGTCAAAAGCTTTCAAAGCTTTTAATAAAAAAACACCATAGCAACTAAAGCTTTTAAAACTTCTGTAGCTAGCAATAGCGCCAAAAAGCTTGCATAATATAAATATTTTTGAAAATCCGTGATTTTAAAACTTTTATTTTCTTAAAACTTTTCTATTGTTACAAAAACTTAAAAATTTGATTTCCTTAAAAATTCAAGATTTTGAGAAAAGCTTTTAAAATTTAAATTATCGGTTTAAAGATTCGATACCATTAAAAATCTATGATTGTCTTAAAAGCTTTAATAAATCGATTCCATTTTAAATCCACGATTGTCTTAAAAGCTTTGAAGCGTCTAAGCCTAAGAAAATACGATTGAGTTAAAGCTTTTGAAACTAATATTTATTAAAAAATACGATGCTGTGAAAAACACATAAAACTTTAATTTCCTTAAGTCCACCTTTGGTTGGAAATCTATAAAAAATTTGACTCGTTTAGATATCTGAAATGGATTCACCTTTAATTTTGGAGTTTTTTAAGTTGAAAGAAAACCTGATTTAATACACGAAATGGTGTTGCAATATAAATACACTAAAGATAAAACTACTAACCTTTGTATAGAATTCCATTAAACCTTCTGAAAAGTATTGTAAATTTTGTAAACTTATACCCTTGAAATGAGCACCACCTCCTTGAAGATTGTGTTGCTGTTGGTGGTTTCGGTGTCCTAAAAGTAACTGTTCTAAATGTCGTTGTATTACACCCAACATATCTTGTTGGGTGGGATAACTAACATGCAGTATGTGATTTATGGCCAAATAACGCGGTGCAATTTTCACCAAACTTGCATTAGATGTCACAGCTGTTTTCGTTGTCTGTGATATGGAACCACATATTTGCAAACCACTTACATTTATCCATTCCAACTTACTGCCGCTGCTGCTCGTATTATTATTGTTATTGCTGTTGGTTGTGTTGCCACTATTCTTAACCGCATTTAGGCCAGAATTTGAGCTGTTATCGTTATAAAAGCCTTGTCGTTGCACAAGTTGCAATAATAATTCAACAATTTCACTACAACCCCAAGCATCCAAATAACATAGATCCAAATTTTTCAAATACATTATCAAACGTGTCTGTTTCGGTTTATATTCACGTCCACGCATACCACTTACAGTTATACAATTCTATGTTAGATATAGAGAAAGAGAGACAGGACAGAAAAAAAATGGCATTTAAAAACGTTTAGGTTAAAAGGTTTTTTTTTAAAAAAAAACTATGATAATATAAATTTATTTAAGAAATTAATTGCGAAACAAGAACCACTAAAATGTCACATACTACTACCAAGTAGAATTAATTTGTTTAGAGTAAAAGTTTTGCAAACAAAATTTAAATGTAAAAAAAAGTACTAAATCAGGATATAAAGAAATTTAAATTTTACAAATGGGTGTTATTGTTGTACGGATTACAAGATATTTGGGGGTACAAATGTGAAAAAAATGAAACGGTATGATTTATTAAAATCACAATTAATAAATGCATCCTTAAATATAAAAAAAATTACAAATTTAGTTAATTACCCAGTGTAGAAACGGTAATGACAATTTATTAGTTTTTTCATCACAAGTAATGCCACTAGCTTATACTCTGCATTACTTTAACACAAATAATAAGAACTTTCTAATACCCAGCTAATTTTCCCTTTATTTTAATACAAAGACTAATGCGTTACCCATTAGACCTTATGCTTATCATTATTTTACATATAAAGTAATGATCTCAAATTTTTTTGAAAATCTATTTTTTGATTTATTATTTTTTCAACTCCAGTAAGTACATATACAACTACTTATTTTTAATATTTTCAAGCTGGAAAGTAATGACATTTGGCACAAGCAAGTCATTTATGTTTCTATTTAAATTTTAATAGGGAGTCTAATAAATTTATATCTCATTTGACAAGTACCCATATATAGTCAAATTAAACATGTATCTAATTATATCAAATTAGAAATAATTTGATGAAATTTTGTCCGAGATTTTTCCATATCCGGGATATAAAATTATATCTAATTAGATATATTTATATATCAGATTTTATAAAATTTTAGCCGTATGTAGGTATGATTTTAGTAACTTGAAGTTATGCTTAAAACTATTTAAGTTTAACATTTTCTAGAAATCAACAATTTTAAAGATCAACATTTTTTTTAATGAAACAACGAAATGATTAAAAACTATCAAGAACAAATTTAGTGTTTCAAATATATAATTAAGTGGTATTGTGTTATAAAATGTACACTAGGTGGGTCAATTTGTTCGGGACCGAAAAACTTGACGAGTAGTATAGCAGGACCGTAATCTATAAGAAATTCTAAGAATATTTAGCGAAGAAACCATGGCTCTAAAATCAAAATCGAGCCCCCGGTTTTTTACTTGAAATTTTTTATGGGAGTTGAAAAAAATAAAAAAAAAAAAAAAAAAAAAACAATATTTCACTTTTACGGCAAAATGGATTGGCAGTGTATCGTCGGCAGTGGGCATTTTCAAAAGGAAGTTTCATCAATAATTTTAAAGAGCAACATGTTTTAAATGAAACAACGAAATGATTAAAAATTATCCAGAACAAATTTAGTGTTTAAAAAATATATAATTAAGTGGTATTGTCTTATAAAATGTACACATTTGTTTATTTGAAATTATATAAAATAAATCACTTGCAAATGATTTCGGTATAAATATAATATGGTTGTATGTGAAGCCATATGTAATAAAGATTAACCTGCATATAACTTAATTTTATATTGAACGTTACCAAAATATGTATGGGATTATATATAATGTATATAAAATTATAAGGAAAATGTTTTCAGTATGGAATCACATATATTTCAATGAGACTTAGCATGGGACCATATATAATCATATCGATCACTACATATATTTGGATTTTATATGGCTTATGTATTTATATACGGAGTAAGATTTGGAGACATATATCAATATCAAGTGCCATATAAAAAAATCTCAATAAAAATGATCAGATGTATTTGTATATAATGATATTAGCCGTAATGAGACTTCATTCAATCAAATATGACTTAATCATATTATATATGACTAGATATAACTATTTTTACCCGGGATGTCGAGATAGATCAGATGATAGAGCGTGTGGGCACATTTTATTAAACAAATTTTAAACAAATTGTTTTTTTATATTAACCCGAGTAAAAATAATATTATATAATATTGTATAATGTGATACAATTTTGTACAATTTAATATATATATATAAGTATGACATAATGTATAATGTTTCGTAAAACGGCATATTTAATTGTATCTTACAATATGTTAAGCATAAGATATCAGACGGTCAATATATAATTGGATTGACAGAATTAAATTAATATATGGAATTAAACAAAACAATGCATTCATTGCCCCATGTAAAAAAATAAAAAAAATTTAAGTTGTGGAAAAGTTACGGTTTAGTTTTGAAATCCATGTAATCATACTCAAAATTTAAATATCAACTCGAAAATTTTTATTGAAAATATCTATTAAAATAATCTGAAATGAACATCACAATTTAAAATATTAAACTCCAAAAATTTTAGTTTGACATGAAAATTTTTGATTGTTAAGCATATTAAACTTTAATTTAACTGTACGTTTAATTTTAATTGTTAATAATTGGACCATAATATCTAGCCTATGTATTTAATTTTACAAATTTATTTTCACTGAACTGAATCGTATCAATACTAGTATTTATCAAACTCAATGTAATATAATCAATATATATACAATACGCTCCACGATCCGCGTTAAAATTTTAATATGGATTACAGTAGAATTATATCTCTTTTGTTAAGTTGACATATATAACCACACATAAATTTATACGAAAAATGGGTCATCAACATGCATCTAATTATACCAATTTAGATATAAATTGATCCAATTTTATCCCAGATTTGTCCATATCAGGGACATTACATTATATATAATTGGATATAAATATATCTGATTTTTTAAAATTTTAGCCAATAGTAGGTATGCTTTTTGTGACTTAAAGTAATGCTTAAAAGTATTTAAGTTGAAAATTTAAATTTCGGAAATCAACAATAAAGAAAAAAATGTATGGCTATTTTTGCCCGAAGAGCTTTTACAACTCACATTTTAAATATTTCAAATAAGTGGCAACCCTTTGCCTACAGCATAGGCAACATGTTTTATCGAGTACAAAAAAAAATTATATATTAAATTTTAAAGATGTTTACATACAAAAATTTTGTAATTTTTGACCCCCCTTTTTAAAACCTAAACGGATGATTGCGCACCTAAAAAAACGCGTCTAATATTTTTTGTCCTCAACAAGTAAGTTTCATTATAATCTGCGGATTCACCACTGTGTAGTTGCCTTGTTATTTGAAATAAACTTGTAGAATATACATTTTCTCTTCAACTGGCTAAAAGTTTTCTGTCCGCTAATTTAAAGCAGATTTTATCTATTGATAGGTCCTTACATGTTTCGTTTCGCGTCACCGAAAAAAACAATACGGGTAAAGCGTTGATCTTTTTCCTTCAAAATTTGGGTAAAAATATTCTACCCCTTCTACATTGGTTCTCTGAAGATTTTCGGTGACGCGAAATGAAACATGTAAGGACCTGTCAGTAGATAAAATCTGCTTTAAATTAGTGAATAGAAAACTTTTTTAATTAATAAATAAACATTGCACGGTTTTTGTTTAACAAAAAACAAATGATCTTGAACTTGAACAATCTTGCTGACATCATCATTTAATACAACATTTAAATTTACAAGGCTTTGAGATTTTAACTTGTTTTTAATAAAGTTTTTAACTTTTTGTGGAATGCATTCCTTTAAGGCTTTCACTGCATCTTTTATGGCATTTTTTGTACAAGCTGGACATTTTTTTCCTAACTCTTTTTCATTTTGAGATCTTCTATTGATTGTCAGCTGTTGCTTATAATTTTAATAACTCGATACATCGTTTGCAGGAAACACCAGCTTGCCTAGCAATTGTTTGGTACGGACGTCATTGAAGTTCATTGAATATTTTAATAAAAAATTCACTTACTTATTTTTGACTATCCATTGCAATTGACATAAAATTAGTAAATTCAGCAAATTGTTTTTCTGACACTTAGTTCAATAGAAATTAAAATCTATTTCTTGAAATCAACAAGAATTTTTAATGGATCTTTTATGTATGACGCAATTTTACATTTTTCAAATAAAGATAATTCTAAAATTTAGAAACAAAGAAATATTCAAAATATAGCTAAATATCATAAAAACCCTTTATCACTAAACCAAAAGTTGTAAGTGAAATCAACATAAAGTTTTTGTTAACTTTTGCCAAATTTTATTGTTAAAACAACAATTATTTTATTCAATTAATTGTGAGTAAAACTTGCGTTTGGTGTGTGGCGTTTCAGCGTGGGAAAGCCATTTCTCAAAGTTGTAAAAATTAATAAAATTATGATTTATGTTTAATTACAAAATAATTGTGAATTATTGTACTCTGTGAATTAAAGTGGATACTTAAATGTGTGTTTGTTAATTATTTTTAAATAAGTTTATGTAATTTCATACTGTTTTATGTAAATTGTAAAATTTTATTAATGTCATTACTTTATTTTTTTTATATAAGTGATCATCTGTAATGGTGAAGAAAACTATTTATATAAATATAAAAAAATTTAATTAAATATTAGTTTAAATATTAAATAAATTAATGTTTTGTAAATGCAATGTTTCATGTGTTTTAAAAATTTGGTTTGGGTACGTACAACGTTTGAATTTTTAGTTTTATTATTTTTTTAATATACTAACTAAAGACGTGCAAACTAAAGACGTTAAAAATTTAAATTTTAATTTATTAAATTGAATAAAATGCATTGTTAAAACAACAAAATAATTATTCAGTTTAATTATATAAATTTGTTAAACTAACTTATTTGTGTTAATACATTTGACGACACTTCGTCAAAATAACAATCAACAAATAGTTAAACGTCAAAAAATACATTTACTAAAAAATTTGTTAAAATGACGGACAGGTTTCGTTGGTTGTATAGCGATCACCAGTAGTATAGATATGGGGATTCTGTGACAGAGAAAGATAAATTTTCATCAATTTAACATGGTATTTAGTTGATTTCACCGTTGTTTTTGGTTCAGTGTGGCATTTATTTTTATAACACGATAAATCGTTTGCCTAGCAATTGTTTTGTACAGTCGCACCTAAGCGTATTTTATATTTTATTTTTGCCTGCATCTTCAATTTTCAAATTGATCAAAATATCATTCATTTTGTAAATTTATTAAATTAGTTTATTTAATTTATTTGTTGTTTTATTGATATTTATTAATATTTACAACTTGTATGTGCACATATGTGCCTTTTTTTGACGTGTAACAGAAAAACAGAAACAATTGGATTTTGTGTAAGTCTTATAATATGTTTGTTTGCATCTTTTCTTTTTTCTCTATATCTTTTCTTTTTTCTCTACTTCGTTCATACAAGCTGCGCCATCTACTTCTAGTCTTTTAAGTGGTTCTCCATGCTATAAACCTTCCGTCCTTACACTGGGGTACAATACAACCCAACAACAGTGTGAATTGCGTGTAATAAAAATAGGTGTGATGACTGAAGGTTAATGTGTTTATTATCACAATTTTGTTAGCAACGTAAATTAGTTCAAAATTAGTTTTTCTTTGGTAAAAGCGTTTAACTAAAATATTAGAGGAAAACGCTTTGTCATCAAATTGCTGATAGTTAGTTAAATATTTTAAATAAACGTTTTATAATATTTTCAACAAACTTTTTCTAGAGTGTACATTAGGCCGGGTCGATTTGTGGGGAGGCAAAAAAATCGCCCATGGCTCAGTGAAAATCATATTCTAGGGATCAAAATAAGAAACTTTGCCGAAGGAACCATACCTCTAAAACGAATTCTACTACCCCCAACTGTTGACTTTTGTCCCGTAGGGTCAATTTCATAAAGGGTCAATTTCATAAAACTTGCCTAAGGTCAAATCCCACTTTGACCCATTTAGAGTTCCCCAATCGAGTCCAAATGTATGACCGACCCCCACTAACTTTGGAGGGCCGATCCACTCATGCTAGTGGCACTCCCCCTGGAACTCCCCTGGGGGTTCCCCATACAAAACTCACCATTTTTTGAAATGTTCGTATGGGGAACCCCCCAGGGGAGTTCCAGGGGGTGTGCCACTGGCATGGATGGATCGGCCCTCCAAAGTTAGTGGGGGTCGGTCATACATTTGGACTCAATTACGGCACTCTAAATGGGTCAAAGTGGGATTTTTCAATACTTGACCATACGGGACAAAAGTCAACAGTTGGGGGTAGTAGAATTCGTATTAGAGGTATGGTTCCTTCAGCAAAGTTTCTTATTTTGATCCCTATAATACGATTTTCACTGAGCCATCGGCGATTATTAAATCGACCCGCCCTAGTGTACATGTACGAAATTTTTTTTAAATCAATCATAAAATGTAATTTTTAGAAATTTTTAAATTTATAATTTAAATTTTAAACCGCCATAACTTTAGCCCACCTTGCAGAAAGTGATTCACGCAAACGGATTTGAGGTGCCTAAATAGTGGTTTATTATCGTGTAAAATCCTATTAATGTGCCATAAAATCAGAAAAAAAAAATTAAACCCAATTTTAAATATTTTTGAGAATACTATTTTGTAATTAAATTTTTAATTAATTTGTTAATCAAATTTTGAGTTAATCTCACCTGCTTCAAACAATGTATAATATAAGCTGGTGTCAATTGTGTTGAACAATTAATGGTCACCAAATCATAACCGGATAAATCTTGTACAGCTTGTTGCATAAGTAAAGTTTTAGCTGCTCCCGCCGGACCCACAATTAAAAATGGAGTATTTGAGGGAGATTCAAAAAATCCTTTCAATTGTTGCAAATACATTTTAATGGCAGCAGTTTGTAATAATTCATCCATTCCGCCTAGACCACCACCACCACCACCGCTAATGCTAATATTATCTGTTTCATAAACTTCGATAGAATCTCTAGTTTTGTTGTAAAACATTAACTCAGCTTGATTTGGATTGGTCACATATACGTTGGCCTTTTCATACAACCAATTTGCAAATTCATTATGACGTTCGACAGGCAAAAATTCTAATGCAGCATGACAAGCAGCCACCGTAAATTCTTCACGACTTTGTGTATTGAAATTATTTTGTCCTCCGTGTAGTTTTAATAGCAAAGCACGTAACATACAGGAACGTGTTATGCTGGGCAAAGCACTGAAAGCAAACAAATTTTAAATGTTCTTTTTTAAAAAGTTTTTTTTTTTTTTTTAATTTATATTGATTTGTCCTTAAGGGGAAACTTACTGTAAATATTCTCGTTCTATCCATTCCATTGATGGTTCATATAATTCTTCTATATAACTTTGCAATAAATCACCAAATTCAAATTTACTCAATTGATATTCTAGTATAGGCTTTAAGGGGTAGTCTTCTTTGCTGTGAGATTATAAAGGAAAAGGAAATAAGAATTTATGTTGTTTTTTTTTTGTATTGTTTATTTGATAAAAGTTTTAGTTTGTCCTTACTTCATATTAACTATACCCATACGTGATATGGTTGCTGGTGAGGCATTACGTACATCATCCGTTTCAAATATAAAATTTACATTATTACCAAATTGTATACGCCAACCAGATGGTAATGTTAGTAATCTAAAAGAAGAGAATTTAAAAATTTACAGAATTTTTAATTAATTGAAGGACATTTTTTCTTCTTCTGCAATTCAATTTTTGTGTAACTTTAAGAATATTAAATTAACTAAATTCTTAAAAAACGTTTAAGTTTTTATTGTGTTTAAATTTATAAAAAATATTGGTTTATTGAAGCTATACCCGAGGAAAAATACGAGTAAATTTATAAAAGTTACAATTTTATTCGTCACAGTAATTTTTTATAAAACGGCATATTTAATGGTATCTTACAATATGTTATACCATATATTATTAGCCCAGCAATATATAATTTTATTGGCAGAATTCAAATAATATATGGGACTACACAAAACAATGTATTGTCCCATCCCAGCAAAAAAAAAAAAAAAAACTCGATTTGGTAAGCAGTTGCTGCCTTTATATGCTTCAAAATAGCGCTTCATGCATACTATAAAGCAATGCATACTATAAAGCAATTATTTAAGGCATTCTGTAGTGCTTCCCAAAATGCCTTCTTTGAAGCAATAAAGTATGCATACAATGAAGCAATAAAGTATGCATACCATGAAGCACTAATGTTGTTAACATACAAAAAAGAGCTACTTAGTGCCTAAGAAGGCATGAATTTATTGCTTCTAAGAGCACATGAAAGAAGCGCTTTAAAAGAGACATACCAAGAGGGACATCGCGAGCAAAAATCATGCCTTCTGGAATGCCTTCCTTAAGCGCTTCGTAATTGAATTATACCTTCCGGAAGCGCTTCTTTAAAGCACAATTTTTTGCTGGGATGTAACAAAATATATATTTTTTAAAGTTGTGAAAAAGTGACATTTTTGTTTTGGAATCCATAAAATCCTACTCAATACTTTAATGTCATGAGGAAAATTTTCATTAAAAATATCTATTGAATTATCTTAAATGCACATCCCAATTTAAAATATCTAACTCCAAACATTTTAATTTAACATAAAATATTTCTAGAAAGGTTGAGGTAAAGAAGAAGAATAAACGTTTTCCTTTAAAAGTTATAAACACTATTAATTTTCAAATCAGACTAGACTAGTTTCTGACATTGTCTAATTTTTTTTTAGAAATTTAAATTTAACTCTATGTTAAATTTAAATTGGACTCTTAATATTTAAATTTAACATAAATTTAACATATTTAGTCACGGCAACACTTCGGATTGAATCGTATCAAATTATGTCAAAAATCATAATTTAAACCATTTATATATAATTGGACCCACCATTTTTCTGATCAAATTTAATATGAATAAACATGGAAAAGCATTTTTTTTAAATATTGCACCATATTCAAATTTTTAATCGGGTATTTAAGAAAAAAACCGATCATAGTTTTGACTATAAAACTGAATAATATTTAAGTAAAACTTTAAGATTTTTGGATTTAATGACAACAAATTCAAATTTAACTGAAACTGGGTTTTTGCACAATATTTATTACTAGGGCAACTATAAATAAACTAGATCTTGTTTTTTATTTGAAAGCATAGAACTATTTAGACTAAATACAAGTTCTGATCATGAAATTATGAAAATTTTATTGGGAGTATCAGCACTAGAGGGAGGGCCTCACTCTCGACCTCAGAGACTAGGTCATCATCAGCCTCATTCTAATCCAGCACCCGCAAGAACACATTGTTTGATCTGGTATATATATATTAACCAACTTACTAAAAAAAATAAATGTTAATTGATTACCCGAACAATATGTATGAGTTATTTTCGTCTTTTTTTAATTGGCAGGGTTACCATTACTGGGAACTAATTGGGAATCCGGCATGTAACTAATATTTTAACACAACATATTCTAGTTGATTGTTTTTCCTATTAGATTTTACATTTCATTGTTCCCGTATGTTTAGTTAGAGAATTTTGAATGTATTGTTGATCTTTTTAAAATTGCATTTCATTTTGAATTGTCACTTTTGAGACCATCATTAAAATTTTACTATTATAAATAGAAAACACTAAGGTCGAGTTTTTGGAATGTAGACTATCTTTAAACTTAGAATAACGAAGTTTGTAAAAAGTGTTTTTTTAGCAACTTTCTTTTTGGCAACACTGTTTTGGCAGCTCAGCTGTTTTCGTGCAACATGTTACTGTTAAACATGTTCAGTTTGGTCTATAATTTAACCATGAATCGACTTTCAAACGGACAACGCTTGCAGATTATTAATTTATGCTCGGTTAAGGAAGTACATCGTGCACTTATTCCAATTTATGGTCTGAGATATCGGCCTATATATTGGAGAGAGTATGCCAAAATTGGAACCAGCGTATGAACCATTTCAGTCGTAGCCGCTGTCAACATTTACATGAAATCATTTTTAGATCGTTCTATCGCCAAAATAAAGATTTCATACATTTCTCTAAATTTTATGTGTTTTTTTTTAATCAAATTCGAAAGCTCTTAAAAAATCACCCTTTAAATGGACTACTATTTCTGAAATGTGGTATTTTATTTTGGTATAATAAAGGCCAAAATTCTAAACAAAATGAAGTTGTTCCGACAATTTTTTGGTAATGGAAATGGCAGACAAAAACTCTGCCCAATTGTAAATAAATGTAAGAGAAAGATGATAAATCTTTTGCGGATCAGCGAACAATACAAAATTTGTTGTAATTTATTTGAGGGTAATATCTCAATTGGTTTAGGATTAATAATTGTTTTAATATCATATTTTTAAAATTTTGAAACTTTAAAAAAATTTTCAAAATGACAATTTTTGGTAAATTTCAAAAGTTGTTGCAGATATGCAGTATAATCATTAGTGTCTAAAAGATATTTGGATCCTATATTTTTTATGGGTACTCCTAGAAATTTATAACTTAAATCCGCTCACCTCCATTGGTTTTAATTGGACCGCAAAAGTTATACGAATTTTTAAGTTTTTTAGAAGTAGTTTTCAAACGAGAATTTTAATCGTTTCCTGAAAAGTGGTATTGTATTTTGGTTTAATTCGTTCAAAAACAAAAACAAATCCGAATCTTAGTTTAAAGCTTTTAGCGAATTCTTTGATATGTCAACTTCGTGTTGTTTGTCCTTTTGAAAAGGCCATATTTTTTCAAGAAAATCGCGATTTTCCCGAAATTTATAGCTGATAGACAATTTTTGATTAAAGAGCAAAAAAAGAAAATGTTGTTTAAAAAATATCTTGCGAATGTCTTACAAGACATTCATGCCCCCTTTAGTAGATACTCTTTTATAGGAAAAAATTTAAAAAAATCAACGGTTTTGAAATCCATATTTTAAATCAGCAACTTTGCTGGGGAAAGACATTTAGTAAAAATTGCGATATTAAGAAAAATTCAAATTTAAAAGTGACTGATGACGAGCATTTTTCTAGGTGGGGGCACTAAACTATTTCTGGGGAGTGCTTAGTCTGCCAGATCAGCCTATCTACGCCGGTGTCTAAATATATTTCTATATTAAAAACTATTTATAACAAATTACCGAACTTTTAAGCTAGAGTATGATAATTTAATAACTCGCAGTTTTAAGAATTAAAATCTGGCAATTTTTCTATTTCACATAAGAAATATTGATTATTTTAAACATTTTCAAATTTAATTTCCCAATATAGATTTTTTTTGCTAAAATTGTTTGATCCCGTTTATATATCCATGGCTTAAATTGTCTTTTTTGTCTATTCAAGTTTTCTTTTTCTATTATCCTTTCCCTCAGCTTACACCAGAAGAAGAAGCACGCAATAAAATGATAATGCGCGAAAGAGATCGTGAGCGTAAACGTTTAAAACGTATGAATCCCGAATACAGACGTATGGAACAAGAAAGAGACCGTGATCGTAAAAAGGCACGAAGGGCGAATGAAGCATTTCGACAGTTAGAAAAATTACGTGATAAAATACGTAAAGAACGTAAGAAGGGAATAGTAGTAGATGAAGCGGCCTTGGCCTTACAATTTAATTTGATAGCCCAACCATTACCGGTAGAACCAGAGGTAATAACAACAAATAATATGGTGACGGCAGAACAACAGCAACAACAACAGCCACAACAGCAGCAACAATTGCCACAACAACAACAACAACAACAAAATCCAACACAACAACAACCAGATAATTTACAACAGCAACAACATAGGCGAAAATTACATATACCCAATAATGTGATTACAACAAATACAAATTTTGCCCATACTACAAGTAGTTTAACTACAACAACTATAACCAGTGCTGCCAATACCAATAACAACAATAATATGGCAAATATCTTAACGACCCAGGCAGCAGCTGCTGCTGCAGCTGTAGCAAATATGCCACCTCCTAATCCTGCAGCTGCACACATGTCACAATTAAATAAGGGTCTACTCTATCCACCACACAATTTCCCACACCATCCTCTGCCTATACCAGGCGTAGCTTTAATGCCTTCCCTGTGCCATCCAATGTTACATCAAAATTTAAGTACCACTTTGTATCCACAAAATGGTATTCATATTAAACAAGAATATAAAGAATATAATAATGATTCCTCCCCCTCAAACAATAATCACACAAATAATCAACAACCACAATCACAATCACAACCACAGCAACAACCACAAACCTCTGGAGCAACAGGAGGTAGTGGTGGTGGTGGTGGTGGTGGTGGTAGTGGTAGTACTGGTGCTGGTGGCAATAATACTAATGATGATCATGATATGAATATGATAGAACCCGAAATAATATTACAAACATCTTCAGATGTTATATCGGCTCCCCATCATTTTCACAATCATGCCCATGCCCATGCTCATCATTTGCACCAGCAACAGTGCAATATGTTTTCTCATATGACACCGCAGGCTCATATGGCCGCTGCTCATATGCGTGCTGCTCATGGTACACATTTACCATCACCAGCATCGGCTTTAGCAGCTGCTGTAGCAGCTGTACAGTCTCATCAACAACATCAACACCAACAACAACAGCTGCAACAACAACAACAACAGCTACAACAACAACAGCAGCAACAACAACAGCAACAACAACAGCAGCAACAACCACCACATACTACTATAGCCCAGCAACAGCAGCAACCACAACATCAAACGCAACTATAAATTTATGTTTAATTAAAATATTTTGCAATTCATTATTTTATTGCCTTTTTTTCGGTTTGTGTGTTCATGTTCGAGCCAGTTGGCAGGCATATTAGAATTTATGCGATTTTTATAATTATTTATTTGCTTGTCAACAGCCAGCAATTTACAGTGGGTTACAAAAAGGCATACTATTCATATTAAGTAAATCACATTATTGTGATACAATTTTGTCTACATTTGAAGTTTATAAGTTATCATCGGTTAAAATGCAATTTTCCTCATTTTTTAAAACTCCCCAGGCAGAAAAACACAATCGGCACAGTGTTGCCTAAGCGTCGCCGACGGTCGGTTATGCGTTGGTAGAATGTAGGACTAACAAGCTGGACAGTTGACAGTCCTGTTACGCGATTGATAACAGTGGCCAACCGTTTGTTTGAGCTAACTTGTCATCGTTGGCATAACGTTGGTATTTAAAACAATTTGTGAGCAACAATGCCTTAAATTTAATTAATTTTTGGAAAATGTGTATAATAAAATGCATTTAAAAAGTAGCAATACAGTTTGGCCTTAGTCTTAGTGTAAAATATAATCAAATTAAAAAAAAAAGATAATACTTTTAATTAGTAAAACTAATATTGGCAATGATTTTTCGGGTGGTACTGGCACAACACCAGCTTAGCAAACAAAACCATGTTTTTCTGGTACAATATTACTGCACCTTTGGGGGTTTTTTTTTTTTAGCAGGAAGGGTTTTAAATAAAAGTGGTTTGCCAGTACTATTTACGTGTGGAACTTTCTGCCTGGGTGGTTACCTACGAATTTAATTTAGAACATTTTTATCTCCGGTTCCATGGAAAGTTTTTAGAACTGATTGCTTAAAGTCGAAATTTCAGGTTTCACAGTCTCAAAAACAGTTCTACAATCAGCTTTAAATCCACCTGTTCTAGTTTGGAGGAAAAGAACCTATTGCTAATACGAAAAACTAAACACAAAAATAACCGGTTGCAGAACATAAATTACAACCTAAGCTAATAGTCCGGAAGCTGACGACACATTTTTGAGAGTGATTTCAGCAAAGCTGGTTTTTAGATATTTAATAGATTTTGTTTGCACATCCATAAAATAGCGGTCAGATGCGGTGCGTTTACGAGCTAGGGCGCATGTAAAATATCATATATAAAATATGTTTTATGATGACTGAATTTTTGTATATTAGCAGATAGCAATATGAGGATTTCAAAAATGATAAAAATTCTCTATTTCCAATTAAATTTGTTAATACAAAGAAAATAAAGAAGTGACCGCGAATTTGATAACGATTATTAATAGAGAATAAAATTACCTAAAATTTGAGATACATTTCGTTTATATGACCTACTTCGAAGATTTTCGACACCTGTTTTAATTTTTTTGCCCAGTTTTTAACTTTCAGATCCCAACCAATGCAAAATGGACTCTCTAGACTTGGGAGATACATTCACTAAAAAAGTCATTCACTACAAAAGTCATATCGCTGCTTGGTGAAAAGTTGTATGGTGGTGTACAAGTGAAACCAATATTTTCCGATTTTTAAACTTTCGGATTTTTTCCATAGGGTTTTTGCGCCGTTTTATGGAATTGAGTTTTGAGAACAGTATTTGAAAAATGCTGTAATTTTATATAGCTTATCAAATAAAATATTTTAATGAGCTTTGTCGAAAGGCAAATTCTTAGGACTTAGACATTTTATGGAGCAAACATAATTTTGATAACATCAAAACTCATGCATATATAAAATTTTCATTTTTGCGAAAAAATAACCCTAAACCCAATTAAATTTCATAAAAACGGCGAAAATAAATGTTTTCCAAAATAATCGCGGTTTTCTTTTTAAGTTCTATGACAAAATGCTTTTTTGAGTGTATTTTACATTTTTTGGTGGTATATTTTTAAATGTTATAAATACAATTAGATCTATAAATTGATGTTGCTTTAATTAAATCCAAACAAAAACTGTAATTTTAATATTTTTAATTTGCTTTAAACTTAAAGTCACCATAATTTTTGCGCCCTTAAAGATACATTTTTTTTAAAAATATTTTACCTCCAAGTGTCTAGAATTTTTGAAGCTCTCCATATCCCACAATTTTTAAATTTCATAATTTAAAAATATTTTTTCATAATATGAAAATTTTTTATTGATTTTTTACATGTTGGGGGCGCCCTATCGCCTAAACGCAACGGAACTGGACCAGATGACCGCCGTTTTACTTATGTGCACCACCATCAAATCTGTTATATAAATGAAAATCAGCCATCATAAAATGACTAGCACCAAAATGTCGCCAGCTCCCGTACTATGATGCAGTGTAAGGTGTTCTGCAACCTATTCCTTGGACTTTTCGTTTTTACAAGGTTAACAAATTTTAATGTTTGTCAGTCAAAATTAAGGGTTAAAAAGTGATTTTAAATCGGTTGGGCTGAAGGTTTAGGAGTTTCCGGACTTTTTAAATTCCCGGTAAAAATATTTATTTCCCAGCAAATTTTTCCTTATTAAAAAATCGAGGTATTCCATTCCATTCCATTGCAAAAAAAAAAATAAACATATTTTTTATTAAAAATTAGAAAGGACGACAACAATTTTCACTCAAAACTTATAACATATAGGCTGTGCTACAACCTCTGTTCTAAAATATAAATTTAATTTCTATATGGATCGAATATTCGTGTTCAGAATTTTGCATTTAAATCATGCTAAATATTTTGATTTTTGAGGAAATAAATAGAAAATACCGTTAAATTTTTTAATCTCTGAGGTCCTTTTACTGAATGTGTCAGTTTAAGTTCAGTTAGTAGCTAACGGAATATTGGTCAATTAATTTTTGAAAATCTAAAAAAAAAAAAAGAAAATCAAAACTAATTGCATGAGTAAAGGAAAGTTCAAAATTAAATCTAAAATAATAAGTAAAGGAGTAGAAATTAATCATATTAAAAATTTTACATGCAAAAATTTAAAAACCTTTTTTAACTCCATTTTTTATAAGGCGACCGGCATAATTCCTCCAGAGTAAATAGTGGTAAGTATTTTGCTACATTAACACAATATAGGTACATAATGCATCTGGCGGAATTATGTATTCCGTTCGCTTTATAAAAACAAGTGTTAAGTTTTTGATTATATTAAGATCATTAGATTTTATATACATTTTTAAAATAGAAATGTAAAGATCTATCAACTTTTTTAATAAGTACCTACTCAAGAGATTTTTTTTCCTAAATGACTAAAAAGTAAGAAAATTTTAATCAAATTCATATACAAATTTTATATGTAAAATAATTATTTATGTATATGTTTACAATGATGCACAGTTTTCAAACCTAAACACAGATATATTTGCAATTTTAAAATTTTTTGAGAGATGCAAACAACATACATTATGAGTATCTGCAGCCAAACATGTTTGGAGGTAGACGGTATTCACTTTTTCCAAACATATATATGTTTACAGGCAAATATAATTTTATTTGCAAGCATACATGTTATATTAGAAGCGTGGGAAACTGAGATGTTTTGCAAACAAATGTATATCACCAGCATTTATATTTCCAGCAGGGCGTTTTTTCAGCGTATTCCAAATTTTGAGAAAAAAATAGTCAAAAACAAGTTTTTTTTTTTTTAATAAAAACGAGCAAATAAAACAATGTTTTTACTTTTCCCGTTTTCCCGGGAATTTTTGAAAAATTTTCCCGTGAATTCCGGTAGCGCTTTTTTCGGGAATTCCCGGAAAATTTCTACCACGAATTCCTGAACCCCAAACCCAAGTTGTGTTGTATATCAGGTCCTTAAAAGTTTCTAAAACATTAAGACTTACAAGGCAGGTATATCTACAGTAACCCTCACATCTTACTGAACTTTGGATATGTTGTAGAAGAGACAAATTGAACGGACACTTGTTAGTTGTGGATGCCCAATCGAATATTTTGCGGTTAAATAGGGACGGTAAGAAATTACCCAAATTTTTCGTTTCTTCGAACTATTATAACCTGTTTTAAAAAAACTATAGAAAAATTCGGATCCGGCGAAATATCTTTTTATCTATTATTGCTTTATACAACTGACAACTTCCAAGTATTTTTGTTTTTCTTCTCCTCCACAACATATCCAAACATGGAAATTTTAAATGTAAGGCTGTCAAGGAAGGGACTTCCCCGTTTTTCCCACGTAAAAATTTCCAAAATCCTGTATTTTTGGACGTTTACCCTGAAGGAGAAACCTTTATATTAAATCTCTAGCCTTTTCACTTTCTAATCCCATTTTTACCACGGGCTTATTGGAAATTCCAAAAAGTATATTTTTAGTAATTTATCCAATAAGCCCAAGTAACCTGTATTTGAAATTTCACATTTCTAGCCACAGCGGTTATGGGGCATAATTTCCCCATTCAAATTCTCCCTTTTCGCATTCCAGTCGAAATTCCCAAAAGAACCTTATCAGTGAAGTAACCTATAAACAAGTAACAAATATTTTCAATTTCAGGTTTCTACACTCAGGCAAAAAAGTTAGTAGAAAAATCTGTTGAAGGTTTTCAATTCCACTTAACTATTTTTTTTTTTACTAATTTTTAGTACAATATATTTTTTTAGTAGCAATTTTTGTAATTCTATTTACAAATTATTGATTTTTTTTACTAATTTTTGTTGCTGAATTCAGCAAAACATTTTACTAATTTTTCAAAACTTAGTGCTAAAATTAGCAAATTTTTTTTTGCTAATTTCAACAAATTTTATATTAAGAATATTTGATTCGGAATAATTAAAACCTATACTTAAAAACAAATAGGCTTAAACCTATAGCCTATCTACGCTCAGGGAAAAAAGTTGCTTTATATTGACAAACATGTTTCTATATAGTGTTTGGCATCAGTTATTTATCGTATTTATGAAGTTTTCATAAACACGATAAAAGTTTTATAAAAATTTATGAAAACATTTGTATAGATCATTTCGAAAAACGTTTCATAATCTTTGTGAAAATAATTTGATTCAATGTAAATCAATTTTATTCATAATTGTATGGGTTTTTTCAATTATAAATATTAATAAATGGCGTAACATATGAACATAAAATCAATATTGATAAGATTGAACCAAAATATATTTTTTTTTATGGCATATAGCATTTAAAAATTGTAGTTTACATGAATTAATCTAAAAAATCGATTTTGTTTATAAACCTAAACAAAATGTACACCATTGAAAAGGTCTCTTAATATCAATTGCAATTCCGAATTTTCGTTTAAATTTAGAAACCATTGGGTTTTCTAAATATACAATCTTCTTGCATCTGTTTTTTATGCAAGCAGATTACACCTTCTGCTCACATAGCAACTTCACCACTTAGAAAGAAATCAATCTAAGAACTATCTGACCCTACTAGACGGAACTCAGCTTCAATGTCATACTCTGGGAAAGACCTGTCAACTACCTCAATCCACTTGACAGCTATTGATATCTCAGGCCCAGCCAGGTTCAGTACCACTGAACTGATAGCAGAAGGCACTAGCTCAGACTGCATCGCCGTTTTTGCAAATGCAATACAAGAAGTTAAGCGCTCATCAGTTTTAGTTTCAGAACCAGCTGGTCTCAAAATATCAGACTCAGCAACTATGTAATGAAGTGCAGCACACATCATTCCCTTTATGACAGTAGTCACTGATCTGCTGACTAAAGAGAAAATTCCCTTCAAACAATTTCTAAAGTTAATGTAGCCTAACTTAACCATGCCTTCCGTTGAGAAAGGTCTGGAAACATCAGGATAGGCTAACAAGACTTTGAAAGCAATTTCTGGATGAGCTGCTACAACTCGAGAGAAAGTGACAGTGTTTTGGGTGGCAAGCTTCTTCTTGAACTTCTCAACAATTCCATATTTACTGACTAGTTTCTTCATGTCTGCAAATGCTTTTTCTTGCATCTTGCCACCAGGCTTCAAGAGCATAGTGGTACCGCGAGAGAGGACGAAAACAATTAACTCAACAATGCACAATGCAGCATTAAAGCCTTGATGAGCATAATAGTCAATGTAAGACATAATCACTGAACGAAGCTCAGTGGAGTGTTCCGCAATGAAAGTGGTGATCTTTTCTTTGTACTCATTCATGACGACGTCATCAATGGGCACAATCTCACTGACCTGGGGGTGATTTGAATTGCTAATCTTACTGGAAGCCATTTCACTTTCAACTTCCTCTTCTAAGCGTTTAACAAAACCTTTACCTCTCACAAAGTGGGATGTAGTTGGATCTTCAAATTCAAAATTCGATCTACTATCAGACGACAATTCTGTATCTTTGGAGTCAAGGCCCGAATTCTTTGCTTTTATAGCCAATATCTGGTCACGTAAAGTGTCTAGATAAGAATCAGGCAGGCAGATCTTTAAATAAAAAGCTTTGCCAAGACCAGATCCTGCTACCAAATCTTCTAGCTCAAAATAAGCCAAAAGAACTTCAGCTACGTGATTTGAATTAAGAGTTTTGGCTGACAACAAAAAGGCTAAAGAGACAAGTCTAGAACGTTGTCCTACTAGCTTTTTAACAAACGTCTTTGATAGGTTTTGAGCACCTAACTTAGCGCAGATTTCGTGAGTTTTAACTCGGAGTTCTGTAGATCTCTGTTTGAAATCAATCTTGATATCTTTTACTTTACTCTTTTAGAGTGTTTTAATGATATAAGGGCTTAAAATGGAAACCGTCTTTGTGTCTTATTTTCCTTAACAAGCGCTTGTAAAGGAATTTGAGGACAAAATCATGTTCAGTGTTATATTGGACGTGGAAGAATATTTACAAAAGTAAAATTAAAAATATTTAAATTTGTGTTTTTATTAAATAAATAATTGTTAGCTATGTTTACAAAAATGTTACTAAAATTTAGTAGCACTTACTAATTTTTTCTACTATTGTAATTTCATTGTACTAATATTATGAAAATTTAGTAATTTTTTTTGCTGATTTTATCAAAACGGGTTTAAATTGCATTTTACAATAATTCTACTAAAACTTAGTAGTGGCTATTTATTTTTTCTACTAATTTCGTTGTACTAATTTCATTAAAATTTAGTAATTTTTTTTGCTGGTTGTAGCAAATCGGGTTTGAAGTGCAATGAAGTGCAGCACCCATCATTCCTTTAGTACAGTAGTCACTGATCTGCTGACTAAAGAGAAAATGAAAATTCCCTTCAAACAAGGCGTAAAGTTAATGTAGCCTAATTTAACCATGCCCTCCGTTGAGAAAGGTCTGGGAACATCAGGATAAGCTAACAAGACGTTGAAAGCAATTTCTGATTGAAATTTAGTAGCACTTACTAATTTTTTCTACTATTGTAATTTCATTGTAGTAATATTATGAAAATTAAGTAATTTTTTTGCTGATTTTATCAAAACGGTTTTAAATTGCATTTTACAACAATTCTACTAAAACTTAGTAGTGGCTGTTTATTTTTTCTACTAATTTCGTTGTTCTAATTTCATTAAAATTTAATAATTTTTTTTTGCTGGTTTTAGCAGATGGGGTTTTAATTGAATTTTACAAAAATTTTACTAAAATTTAGTGGTGGCTATTAATTATTTCTACTAATTTCATTGTACTACAGTTCAGCAGACATGTTTTGCTTTAGCAAAAAATACCGCAATGCTCAAAATAGTTACTTTTCCTGTACAGCAAATTAGATATTACAGACTTTACAGATATTACAGACTTTTTTTCTTAGTGAAGCTAAAGTGGTTCGGACAGGATTTTGTAAATTATTTGACTCAAGATGTTTTGTTAACGGGAATTATTCAAATGTTGAAATAAGTTGATTTGAATAGTCCTGATATTTTTGATGTGTGATGTTTAGAAATGACCAATCAAGACCGTATCATAATAGATTTAAAAATTATAAGAACTACAAAAATGTTGATAAAGTTTCTTAAGTTGAGTTACGTTGTTTTGCCAAAGGCCCGCGGATATGTAATGAAGCAAAAAATATGTAGTTTAGCAATCAGGACTTTTAGGAAACTTTGAAGAATCAAGGTGGAAAGTTGGAAAATTCCATTTTGTCAAACATTAGTTATTCTAAAGATTTTTCGACAATTGAAAAACTAAATTAATGTCTAACAAGTGGCATCTTAAGACACTTCTAAATGGCATCTATTTTTAAGCTTCATTTGTAATCAAATGTGAGTTGAACGATAATTTATATACAAATTTTTAATTCAGTTAACTCTTTTTTTTTTTTAAACCCACTGTTTTGAAAACTTTTTCCACAAATGCAAGCAAAGGCAAATTGTTTAAACAATGTTCTATATATATATTATTTTTAGTTTTATAAGCTTTAAAAACATCATCCAACCATTTTTGAACTATTTTAATGTATTTTTTGTCGGTATTTTCAACTTCTTCTTTAATTGCTTCCATTTGATTTATTTGTTTTTATTTTTATTTAATTTAAAAAATAATTAAAATTTTGAATTTTGTTCTCATTTTATTATTGTAATTTTTCTTTAATTAATGTCCTTTTTATTACTGCAATATATGTTGTTTTAATATTTTTTTTTTTTTATCTCATAAAATGTTTACTCTCATATATAAGGTTTAAATGCTTTAGTAATTAAAATCTATAAGTATATACTTTTTAAAAACAACAATAATAATGAAACAAACTAAATTATGTAATAAATCGTGTGGGGTATATAGAAAGAATTTATGTATATCCATTTAAAAAATAAAAAGCTCAGAAAAGAGTAAAAATTATTATAAAAAAAAAATAAATTATTTGTCAAATTATGGAAAAAATTAAATACTTATTACGAATTTATGCAAAAAAAATAAAACTTTTGCTGTAATTATTTAAAGTTTTCCTATTGTTATGATTTAAATATTAAGGTGGGTGGGGTATGACAAATGAAATGTTTTTAAGGTAAGAGTCTAGGTAGAAACCGAGGTACCGTTAAATAACTCCCAAATGAAATAACTCACCAAAAAAAAAAAAAAATGAAATAACTCCCAAAAATTTTCCATATAAATTGGGATTTATTTCATTATGAAATAACTCCCAATGCGTTAGGACTTATTTCACAATCTTCTGTTAGAAATTATTTCATTATGAAATAATTCACTCCTTTTTGGCATTGGGAGTTATTTCTCTTTTGTTGGGACTTATTTCATATTCATTTTTAAATGTGAGTTTATCGTTGGGAGTTATTTCATTTTTGTTGGGAGTTATTTCATTTCTATTAAAATTACATTTTGGTAAATTTTATGCATTTGTTCTTAAAATGGTCGTAAAGTAAATAATAGCAATACAATTAGATTTTTTTTTTTTATTAATTAATAATCATAAATTACAAATTATATACTATTACCCTAACCGAGCACTAGCTACTATGGCCTTCGGCGCGTTGTAGCGAAAACAGACCAATGCTCTGGTGGGAATCGAACCCACGACCCCCGCTACCAACTAGCCTACCGGGCGCACAACAATTAGTTATTTTACCAAAAGGAACGCAGTTCTTGCTAGAATTTTGGCAAGTAAAGATCGGTATTAAAGTGATTAAAAATAATGGCAAATCTTGAATTTGAAATAATGAGTGGCAAAAGAAGAAATAGTAAAGTGTTATACGTAAAAGTCGAAAATCAAATTTATTTAAAAAATTCAGAAGCTAGACGAAGAAAATATTATACGTGTTACGAAGAAAACGTGTTACGACATAAGGTCCATGGACATTATACTCCAGTGTGGAAACAGATCAGTAATTTTGAAGTTTCTTTTGTGTCGCACGCAGAAAAAACTTTATTTCGCGAAGCCGCCTGCCGCGTTCAACGGGAGAAAAAACCCCTAAGAGCGGCCAAAGGATGTCGAAATCTTATATTTTTAAGACATCAAGTAATTTGTAAAAACAAGTGTTTCTGTGTGGCGGCCTCGGCCGCTCTTAGGGTTTTTTTTCCTCCGTAGAACGCGGCAGGCGGCTTCGCGAAATAAAGTTTTTTTGCGTGCGATTATACACATTTATTATATTATGTAAATTTTTACATTTATTTATGAAATAAATAGAATTCTATGTTTTTGAATTGGGAATTATTTCATTTTTTTGGTACTTTTTTCATTGGGAGTTGTTTCATTCTTTGTTGGGAGTTATTTTATTACTATGAAATAACTAACAAATGTTGGGGCTTATTTAATTTTTTTTTTGGAGGTTATTTCATTTCTTAAAATTGGTACTCATTTCGTTTTTTTGGGACTTATTTCATTGGGAGTTATTTCATTGGGACTTATTTCATTTGGGAGTTATTTAACGGTACCAGAAACCGAATTAGCTTAAGTGACACCAATGAAGGGATTTTCACCCTTTATGCTGCTGGCGTAAAAATGTTTAAAAATTCCGTCATCCAATGGGTTCTCTCCAATCTTAATGAAATTCGGATATGTGATAGAGAGAGAGAGAAAAAAAAAACAAAGGGTTACGTGTTTTTTTTAGCGGCAAAATCTTACGTTTATTGTTTGAAAGGTAAGGCAAACAATTATAAATTATTATATGAACACGTCTGAAATTAGTTAAATTTATGTAATTGTTAAAGTACTCGAAAAAAAAAAATAATTTTATACCCATATTGCCTATATAGTAATTTAGGCAGTTTTGGCTCTAGCTGAGTTTTAGCTCTAGCTGACTTTGAAAAAATGTTCTATCCCAGAATTGTTGCTAAATATAAAATTTAATTGTCCTCGGTGTTCCCGTAACACTTACCCCCAAAAAAGTAAAACAACATAACTTGGATATGAACTCTAAAACATCAACGAGTTCGTCAAATCTCCATCAGATGCCGCGCTACAGCTGTGCAATTACCTTGTATCAAAATAACCGTTAAAAACAATTACAAATGTAGTAACAATTATTATCTGAAATCAACTACATATGCAATTAAAATAACTAGCAAAGTTATTGAATAAACTAATATGTCGTTTATTTACAATTTAATACATAACTTGTTAAATAAACGTCACTACACAAATATTAAAATCCAGAAAAATAATTAAATCAGCATTAGTGGGTTGTACGCTTTATTAAATACTGAAAAAAAAAATAATTAACATCACTGCAAATGCAGTTAAAACAACACTACCAGCAAATTATTAATGAAAACACAACATTTTTGTAAATATTCTTAACTTGATTTTATTACAGTATTTTTGGTTAGTTATTTTTTTAAACGACTCTCCGAAATAGTCATTTTACATTTATACATAAAAAACAACTACAGTTACAGCTAAAAATGACTAACACCGTTAATCTCCCGAATGTTCTACATGTAGTTACACACAAAAAAATAAAATTCATAAATTTGTACATTGGCTAATTTTTTAAGTACTTTTCATAAATATTAAGTTTTTCTACACATATTTTAAGAACCTTGTCATAATTTACGAGACACAAACTTTTCCAGTATTTTTTATGAACTGTTCATAAATGTTATGAAAAAGTTCATAAATTAGTACATTGGCAAATTTTTCATAAATAGTATGCATTTTTTTTTGTGTGTACTGTAAGAATATTCTGAGTGTAACACACTTCGTTATCAAAATTGATCCACATCCGGGTGTAATTACGAAGCGCATCACCTTAGCATTATTTTTATGAAACTGTTTCATTGAACGAAACACAATGAATCTCTTCTCATTGTGTAGTAGAGTACCCATGAAATATATAAAAATTGTAAATTTGTTTTTTTACTCGCTTCCCGCGCATTTTATGATAGGTTGGGTGTTAAAAATAAGATGTGCGAAAAAACTTTTTTTCTAACGCGCAAACAGGCCATGAGATTTTGACTTTTGACCTCAAAAATGAACTAAAAATGGTTGATATCTTTGTTGTTCTACAAGTTTTTAAATAATCGGGTTTTGTTAAAAAATGTTATTAGTGTTATTATGCAAAATAAAACAGAAATTATTTTTCTCATACATACTTCTTACTTCCTACATATGAAAAATCGTGATGTTTTTCGCTTTCAAAATAAAAATTTTGGATTTTGTTTTTTTTTTAAACCGATCTTATTAATTTTCGTTAGACGATATTTTTGTTGGCTATACATCAGCTAATAGGCTATTAACTGTAGTTTTAGGAAAAGTTTAGTGTTTTTTAAATATATCGTCTATTACATGACAATATGACAAAAAACAAAATAAGGATGACAAATAAGGACATACAATATGACAAAAACCATTCTCTAGAATGCTATACAGACATTTATAGCCTCAGTTTCTGAAAATTCTAAAAAGTCTCAATTATATTTCCATTTTATTTTAAATGAATATCGTCCATTCTTTTAGAAATAGCCAAAGATCTAACCGAGGACTTTTTAATTTCTATGTTTATCACATATATACTTAAATTGGAGACATTTAAAGATTTCTCTATTTGGTTCCCCGAAATTGCAAACTAAAAGGGTTTTGGAAAATAAAAAAAAATTAGGTAAATGTGTGTAAGCATAAACATTTTTTATTACAATAAACGGATTTTTTTGCAATTTTATTTTTGAAATGCAAAATCGTTATTTTTCTCAATCTACATACCTTAAGTTATTTAAAACCCGAAATCAATATAGTTAACATACACTCACAAGAACTTTTCCATAAAAAATCAACAGTTATTTAAAAGTTTAATCGGTAAAGTTGTTTCAATGGAATATACAGTTAAATTAACAAAGAAATATATTTTTCAACTTTCTGTCTGTTATTCAATAAACAAAATAAACAAATAAACGGACTTTCCGTAGTAGTTTAAATATTCAATTAAAATTTTCCATTTAAAACAAAAAGTTGTTATATTATATTGAGTATTGAAATAAACGAAAATCTATTGTTTTTATGGATTTTGTCAATTAATTTTTCAACAGTTGAAAATAAACTAAAAAATACAATTGTTTTAAACGAAAAGTAAGTAGTCCTGTTTTTAACTGATTTTCCATTGATTTAATAGTTATATTCAGTAGTCTTTACGGAAAAAATATTGTGAGTGTAGAGCTGTTGTTTTTATCGGTATCACTTTAAGAACATATTTTAATTTAATAACATATTTCGCATTAGAAAAAAATTTTGTAATATGGAAAGTGGTTTATCAAAAAGTGTCCATTTAATAGGTAAGTATTTAAAAATCATTTACTTTTGCAAATTTCAGTGTAAAATGGTTTCTGCTTGTAGGAAGAAAAAAAAGTAGATTCGATGGGATAGTGCTTCCAAGTAAAAGATATGTACTTGGTAGATTTTTCCGCTTATTGCAAGACGAAAAAAAAATTTTTTTAAAAACAGTACTGATATTGTTACAAGTGAATTTTGATTTATAAATAATTTCAAATTCCAATTAAACGGAAAGATGGTATTAAAAAAATTATTTTACGAAATTATATATATATATTTTTCAGTCTTATGCTATCTCTGATCGCGAGTAGACGTGTTTTAAAAAGCCTCTAGTTGTTTATACAAATTAAAGTAACGGGTCGTTTTGTCAAACAAAACATTTTTAATATAACAAGAGTAGACAAAAAATAAAAAAAAAAAAAACTGATTTGCAGTTTTTTTTTTTTTTTTTTTCTTTTGCATTCTTTCTCTCAATAGTTGTACAATAGTACAATGAGTGCTAATAAACGTAAAAAATTTTGGGGAAGTGCCCCAAAGAACAAAATTAGTAATAACACCAATCGATTTAAAGATTTGGAAGATATAGATGACGACGATACGTATAGTGAAGGGGAAATAGAACATGAGTATAAAACTATAATACCTCCAATTGTTGTTGATTCTGTACATGGGTTCTTAAATGTGTACAAAAAACTTGGAACATCATACCAATATAAACGTATGTCAATGGGCATTAAAATTATTTCAAAAACAAAATCTGATTTCATAACAGCCAAGGCAATACTTAAAAAAGAAGAATATAAATTTTATACACACGATGTACAGGATAAAAAGATATTTAAATTAGTTCTTTTTGGTCTTCCGCAAACAAGTACGACGGAAATTACAGACGAACTTAAGAACAAGTTCAATGTCAAAACTATAAGTATTAAGGAAATCGTAACTTCACGTTCTTCTCCTGATGATGCTTTATATATGGTAGAGTTTGATAGGTCAAACCACTCCAAAAGTGATATACATAAAATAAGATATTTGGGTGGAATCGTGATTCGTTGGAGAAACCCATCAAAAGGAAACAAAGGTCCAACTTTTTGCTCAAAGTGTGCAATGTACGGACATGGTACTAGAAATTGCTATCGTAATGACACGTGTATTGCCTGTGGAGGATCACATGACTACTCCATGTGCATTATTAACAAAACCCAAGTAGAGGGAGCAGTTACTTTTAAATGTTTTAATTGTTCCAAAAAAAATCTGAAAAATATTAATCACAGAGCTGATGACCCTCGCTGTCCTAGTCGCAAAGAATATATAACTATGCGCCAAAACTTGAGTAATAGAACCCGTATCAAAAAAAGTACAGTAAAAAACCGCACTTCACATCGGACGTATGTCCCATAAGCGTAGATGCTCCCAGCGCTAGACCATCAAACTTTAGCCAAACGTATGCTGATGCCTTAAAGCTCTCAAATCAAGAATCAAGTGTCGATGATTTGTTTACAGTCGATGAATTATTTCAAATATTTACAAGAGCTATAGCAGATTTTCGTAAATGTACTACAAAAGCAGAACAACTTAATGTTGTAATGTCTTTATTTAAATATGCCATATAAATCCAAACTATTGAAATGTATTAAGATAATGCACTGGAACTGCCAGGGTATTACAAATTTATCAGAATCAGTACAACTACATCTTTTTATCAAAGAACAATCGGTGGATATTTTAATGTTGAATGAAACTTTTCTCACTAACAAACACAAATTTACATTACCTGGATATAAAGTATACAGAAATGATAGAGCCACTCATGGGGGTGGTGTCGCAATCGCAATTAGATCATCAATTAAACATAAATTACAATCTCCGTTGCCAACAAAACTGTTTGAAAATATAAGCGTATCAATAATGATCAACAATAAAAATGTTACGTTTATTTCAGCCTATTGCCCCAAATTCACAAACGACTTTGTAGGAGACATTAATATACTCACATCAGTTACTGGAGATTTTTTCATTCTCGGCGATTTTAATGCCCATCACTACAACTGGAACTGCTCAAAAATAAATGAAGCCGGTCGTGAGCTGTTCAACCATCAGTTATCATCAAATTACTATATTTATTATCCATTAAGTCCAACTAGAATCCCTCCTAATCGAGTATATAGAAAACCATCAATTATAGACCTTTTGATAACTAATTCGTCCCTCTCGTTTAGTGATATAGATACACATCCTTTTAAATTAAACTCTGATCATATACCTATAACCTTTTGCATAAATGAAAATATTATAGAGATCGAGAAACTATTTCCCGATTACTCCAAGGCAGACTGGAAAAGCTTTCGTAGAATAATAGACAATAAGTTAAATTCATCTTTAGAACTAAATAGGGACATAACTCTACCCAACATAGATAACATTATGTACGACTTTACTGACATGTTAACGAATACGTGTTTGGAAACCATACCACAAAAGACTATTATACAAAATTCTCTGCCGGTTTCTCCGTTGTGTAAGCACATTATAACAACTAGAAATAAACATAGAAGGCAATATCAAAGATGTTCTGACACAAATTTAAAAAATACTCTTAAAGCCATAATTCGTGAACTTAATAAATTAATATCAATACATATTAACAATGCTAGGAATAATAAATGGACCAACATGCTTTCTAAACTAACTGTTGGAAACAAGAAATTTTGGAAACTAACAAAATACATCAAAGGGAAAAGCAAACCTATTTGCTCTTTAGAAAGCAATAATGGTTTAATTACGGAGAGCACAGCAAAGGCAAATGTCTTAGCTAAACAATTCTACAATGCACATCTCACAACAATAAACATGAGCGGTCCAATAGACGAAAAAGTAAACTCATTAAATAGATCACTTAAAAATCAACACTTTGTAAATAACCCAGATACTTTAACAAACAGGGAAGAGTTAGAATTTTATATTAGAAGACTTAAAAACTCGAAAGCCCCCGGTCTAGACGGAATTCAAAATATAGTACTCAAAAAACTTTCTTACTCAGCTTTAGAGTTCCTAGTTAAAATATTTAATTTCTGTATCCAAAATGCTTATTTTCCAAATCACTTTAAAAAAGCAAAAGTTATTCCAATTGCAAAGGCTGGTAAAAACCCCAAACTTTCAGGTAGTTATCGTCCAATCAGCTTGTTGAGTTCCATTGGCAAGGTATTCGAAAAAATTGTTTTTAGCAGACTAAAAGAGTTTGTGGATGAGAATAACCTTATTCATGACTGCCAATATGGTTTTAGAGCTCAACATTCTACAATACATCAAGTCAAACGAGTTGTTAACATGATTAACTTTAACAAGAGAAGGAGACACTCAACAGGTGTTCTGTTTTTAGATATAGAAAAAGCTTTTGACTCGATCTGGCATGCAGGCCTTGTTTATAAACTTCATAAAATGAAAATTCCTTTATACTTAGTTAAACTAGTTATGAGCTTTCTCAGTGATAGGAGCTTCCTGGTAGATATTGATGGTGATCAGTCTAATGAAATGGCTATTCCTTCTGGTGTCCCACAGGGATCCGTGCTATCACCCCTATTATATTCGTTATATATATCAGACTTTAAGTCTCTCAGAGACAATGATGTAGCTTTTTATGCGGATGATAGCGCATTTGTAAGCCATGGTAAGGTCTCTAATGCAATTGTTAAACGTATGCAGAGATCACTTACATCAGCACATAAATTCTTCACCAAATGGAAAATAAAGATAAATGAGGATAAATCCCAGGCTATAATCTTCCCATTTAATAAATCAACAAAGAGAATTCCAACTCGTCCGTTTTCTATCCAGGGGAAAACAATACGTTTTATGGACTCTATAAAATACTTAGGGGTAACACTTGATCGCAAACTTTTATTTAAAGAACATTTGAATTTAGTCTGCTCAAAAGCAGTAACGTGTGGTAGATCTCTGTATCCACTCCTAAATAGGAAGAGCAAATTAAATACAAAAAATAAGCTTCTTTTGTATAAAATGTGCATTAGACCTATTTTAACATATGCGTGTCCAGTATGGACTAATTGTGCAAAAACTCATAAAAAAAGATTACAAATCATCCAGAATAAAAACTTGAAGATAATATACAATCTTCCTAAAAAGTTTTCTACCGCAGATTTACATCAAATGTCAAATCAAAAAACCATAGAGACCCTAATTAGAGAATTGACTCTGACATTTTCCGACAAATGCAGAGATTCAAATTACGCACACATAAGGAGATTGACTGACAGTGACTAGCTTATCTATCTAATAGATATGGAGGTGGCTGCCATAGGTCTCCTACTTCCCCATTTCTCCATTGTGATATAAAGTATAGGTTTTTTACTATCTTTTTCCTATTAATACGTGTAATAATTTTATTTTAATTAGAGAACACATTTTAAATATTAGTTAATATTTGCTGTAATATCTTAGATAAAATCTCAAAATTTGTAATGTAAATATAATTAATTTGTAAATACTGATAGTAAATAAATAAATAAAAAAAAAAAAAAAAAAAATATATATTTTTTTTAAACTGAAGCAACACTCAGGAAATTTTTCCTATTAATTAATGTGTTGCTTTCTTTGGAAAGGGGATAGGGGAGAGATGAAAGGTGGTGAAGTATGAAGGGCTTCAAACATGGTAACACTGTAATTGCGCGAGATGATGTCTTAGAACAGTTGTTGCTCGCCACCTGATGCAGAATTGGCGAATTTATTGAAGCTTTTTGTTTCATAGCCCTGATTCATTATATTACTTCGGTGGGGTTAAGTGGTATGGGAACATTGAAGGTGGGCGCGGCGATACATATAAGTGATAGAAAACTCATACATATTATTTTTCTAAATTGATGTTGTCGTCACCGGGAATCAAACCCGGGACCATCTGTGTAACAGTCCAGCGCGCTAACCATTACACCACAATGCCCACAAATGAATTATATTATGAAGAAATAACAAGTATTGATAAAAAATTTTTGATGAGCGATCCTTATACTTGGGGAATAAATGAAAGTTTTATTGCGGCAAAGACAATTGTAAAAACCCAATTAGTTGTAAATGACAAAGCAGAACGTGGAATAGTTCTCATTACGCGATATAATTCTGTTTTGACGCACCAGGAAGAGTGGAAGCAGTTTATCATCCATACAATGGAAAATCATTATAAAAATGTACCATCAAAAAGAAATTCATAGAATATTTAAATCAAACTGTGATGAGTGATATACAACTAGTAATAAGTTAAATAATTATAAAAATCTTAAATAATATATAAAAATAAATTTATATTTACAAAAAAAATTTTTGAAGTCGAGTCGAGCAAATTGCTTCTAATTTTTATTTAAAGGTTACTTTTTCTCATTTTAAATAAAGTTTTAGCAAAACTTCATTTTAAGTAACAAACATTTAAAACAAATTTTTAATGTTGATAGTCATAAGTGAACACTTTGTTAGTGTCTGTATAGCATTCTAGAGAATAGAAATAGAATTTTTTTTTTTTTTTTTTTATCCATAGTATGGTTTTTGTCGTTTTGTCATGGAAAAGACGATATATTTAAAAAAAAACCAAACTTTTCCTAAAGCTGCAGTTAATACTCTATTACCTGATGTATGGCAAACAAAAATATCGTCTAACGAAAATTAATAAGAGCGGGAAAAAAAAAAATAAATCCAAAATTTTGATTTTAACCGCGAAAAACATCACGATTTTTCATATGTAGGAAGTAAGAAGTATGTATGAGAAAAATAATTTCTGTGTTATTTTCCATAATAACATTAATAACAATTTTTAACAAAAACCGATTATTTAAAAAGCTGTAGAACAACAAAGACATTACCCATTTTAGTCCATTTTTTGAGGTCAAAAGTAAAAATCTCATGGCCTGTTTGCGCGATAGAAAAATAGTTTTTTTCGCAGATCTTATTTTTACACCTAATCTATCATAAAATGCGCGGGGAGAAAAAAAAAACAACATTGCATTTATGGGTACTCTATTGTGTAGTCAGTAGGGTGGGGCGATTTGAACATCTTAATGGGCGATTCGCGTTTCTGATTCTTGGGATTGTACTGAGCAAAAAAGTCCACTAGACCATACGTCTACGGCATAAATCGATCTTCCAGATTTTGACTTTTTAGCCGTATTTTGTGAAAGTAACAATGTGTGGGATGGACATATCTCACGAAGTAGGAGGAGCTTATCCAAGATTATGGTATCAATCTCTTCTTTGGAAAATTCTCTAGCAGATTAATACATCAATCATAATTTCAAAATAGGGCTTTTTTGCTGTGAAGTCAAAATCTGGAAGCTCGATTTTCACCGCAGACGTATGGTCTAGTGGTCTTTTTTGCTAAGTACAATCCTAAGAATCAGAAACGCGAATGGCCCATTAAGATTTTTTTCCTTCCATACTAATCGCCCCACCCTAGTAGTCAGTGTTAAAATTTCATACGATTTCCATTTCATTCTTATGTTTGGGAATCATTACTTCGATATTAATGATGATGATTTTCAATTAACAATTCCTAAGTATGAAGAATGAACTATTTTATTTCGAAAATATTTCTACTTCATTTGAATCACAATTTAAAACCATTTCATACACATGAAACCCAGTATAAATGCACTTAATACAAACATTGACATAACTATGTTGCATACTTACTTATTATCATCCAATACTGAATTGAGTGCTTCAATCCATTCCGGATCAATGCTACCATCACAAACAATCCATGAATGTATATGCGGTGGTTCAGCATTTACAACGACAGCTGTATGTGTTAAAACACCATCATGCCATTGACGGGTGTCAGGATCAAGACGACCTAACAGTTGAATGCGACTCATAGATTTGGGACTAATGGTATGAATGCGTATTTGCTGTTGTTGTTGCATAGATGTGGTCGCAACTGTTGCAGCAGCGGAAACAGTCAATTTTGAAAATACAGCGGATGATGGTGCTGTCGATGACATTGATGTTTGTGTAATTAAAGCTTGACGCAATACCGTTATTATCGTTGATTTACCACAACCGGGTGGTCCCATTACAACAACACCCATACGCTTTTGCAATTGTTCGTAAAGTTGCAAACATTTAATCATTTGCATTTCATTAACACACAGACCCAATGTACTAAATGCCTCAATAATCGACTGTTGTAACGCTGATTTATATTTGACGGTGATTTTAATTTCAGGAAATACATTTTGTAATAACATATCGAAACGTGCTACATCATGTAATGCCAACTTGGACATGGTGGATGAACGTAAACATTGCACTACCACAGACATTTCAGCATTATTATCATAATTAGTATCTTCAGCAGCTGAAGTATCCGCTGCAGCAGCAACAGAGTCAACACCATGAACCACCACATTATCAGAGCCGGTGCTGGTGTTGCGTGAAATCTTTAAACTTTCACGTAAACCTTCACCACAAGCAAGTAATATGGTTTTCAATTCTCGTAATCCCCAATCATAGTGTCGTTGCTGTGTTAATATTTTCGCGCACATATCGAAAAGTTCTACGACACGTTCTGCTATTTCAGTTGCTTGTTTAAATCCTTCCACAAACAACATAACACGTGCAATTTCACTTGGTTCCGGTTGTTGCATTACAATTGGACGAAATAATGCTTGTATGTTGCCTGGTAATTTTTGTCTGCCACCATATTCAGCACCAGCCGGATTAAGCGTAACAAATATGCCACAATGATGATTGAGTTTAATCTGTGTCAAGTAAAAACAAAAAAAAAAAAAAAAAATTTCAAACGGAAAAGTTTAAATAAGGTAGACAAATATGAAATACTAAAGGAAGTTATTTACTCAGAGCAAACATTATAAAATTTAAGAAAAATAGATGATTGCACTACTAACCAACACCCATTATAAAGGGTCCGCCAAATAACTTTTTTTTTTTGAAAATGCTATAAAAAAACTACTCAATATTTTCTCAAATTTCTTCCGGTTAATAATGGAAAATAATTTCATTCAAATGGCTGCCTCGGCTGGCCATGCAGTAGCCTACACGATCGGTCCAATTTTTAAGCACATTATCGATTGTGTGCAGCTGAATTTCACCAATGGCTTCACGAATATTGTCCTTTAAAGCGTCAATTTTCTCTGGCTTGTTGGCGTAACACTTATCTTTGACGGCACCCCACAAATAATAGTCCAACGGTGTCAAATCGCAGCTCCGAGGTGGCCAAACGACATCAGCTCTGCGGCTGATAATGCGATCTTCAAAAACGGCACTTTTCGCACACATTCTGCAACATTACCATGATTTTCAAAGTAATGTCGCAATATTTCCCAGCGTTGTTCAAGCGTATACACAACCATATTCGTTCAGCGGAAGGATAAAACTAATTATCTGTCAAATCAGACATGAGCTAAGTGTTACCATTCACGAAATAAGCACTAGTTGAAAAAAAAAACGTTAGATGGCGGACCCTTTAGTTCACTGACTTTGAAAAAATCAAATCTTCAACTCTGATCTAATATTCGTCAAAATAAAATTTTTCTCGTATCAGAGAAGCAATCAGTTTGAAATCGACTTTTGCCGAAATTTTGTCTACGTAACAGAGAAAAAAAATGGTGTTAAAGTTAAATCGCTCAAAAAAAGTATCATGTCGAATGAGGTACTATTCTCAAAAATTTAAGTAGTCATTTTTAAAGAATTACCTTTGTCCACTGTAGCGTATGATTATTATGTAATTATATTAAATATATAACTCATACGACACGTATACCTTAAAATGAAGTCATTAAAAACGTCATTAACACTTCTGTCTTGTTAACAATTATAACAGTAGTGCGATACAGTACCTTGTTTTAACGATAATCGAATTGTTTAAAAAAGTAAACAACAAAATTAACGATTTTTTTTTCATTAACATTTTAAAACGATATTCGCTATTGTTAAAGTCAGCTGTTGTTGTTGTCTAAACCATACATGAGACAAATTAATTGAATGGACTAATTATTTAATGATTTCATTGATATCAATTTGTAATGAAATTATTTTCATTAGCATTTTTTTAATTAATGGTAATGAATGATTTTAAATTTCATTACCATAAATAATGAATTAATTAAAGAAAGCAAATTACAATTGACAGAAAACAAATATGCTAGGTCTGGGGAAGATTCCCCACAGGTTAATTTTTTATTAAAAAACAACAGGGTGTCTCAATTATATGTTTACCCAAATACGTACTTGAAAATATAAATTGAATCACTCCGACAATAGAATGGAACATTGGTCCAAAATGGAATGATATGGAATGAAATGGGGATCGAGTGGAATCAAAACACTTAACACATTTGTGTTGTACGCAATGAGGGTTTTGCTAACATTTGCGAAATTTTTGTCCGTTTTGCGATATCCTGCTTAGTTTTTGAGATACGAGCCATTTTACAAAATGACGATATTTTAAAATGCTCCACAGGAGTAGTAATACGAGGGGTACTATTTATATTTCGGGAACTGGCAATACTAATGTCAATAGCTAAAATCTGGCAACACCATAATAAAGTTTGACATTTTCTAGTGTAAACGTACTCACAACCTTTTGATGTACAGGTGCTATTTGTTTTGTTTACAGTGAGTTAAGAAAATCAATTTGGCCAAAAAATGGAAATTTCAAGAAAAGGTTTTCGTTGGATTATTTTTCACAATTTTCGACGTGGATTATCACATCAAGAATGTGTCGATGAAATTTGTTCTTTGTATGGCGATAAAGCACCATCAAAAACCACAGTATATCACTGGTATAGTGAATTCAATCGTGGTCGTAGTTCGGTCGCCGACGAATTCCGTGAAGATCGTCCAAAATCGGTTGTTGTGCCATAAAACACCGATACAGTGCGTGTATTGATAACGCAAGCTCGTCATGTAACATACTGTGAGATAGAGGCATCTTTGCACATTAGTTCCCCTTCAATACATTCGATTTTGCATGAATACTTAGTTGTAAAAAAACTTGTCCCCGTTGGATAGCCCATAATTTGTCAATCGCTCAAAAAAAGGCTCGCGTCTATTGGTGTAAGGAAATGATTAAAAAGTTCTAACGTGGTGCTTCAAAAGACGTGTATAAAATCGTGACAGGTGACGAATCATGGATATATGCGTTTGAGGCGGAAACAAAACAGCAATCGACCGTGTGGGTATTCCAAGACGAGCTAAATCAAGCAAAATTTGTTCGTGGAAGAAGCACAGCGAAGCAAATGGTAGCCTGTTTCTTCGCAGAATGGGTCATGTGGCCACTGTTCCTCTTGAGCAACGTAGGACAGTCAATTCTGAGTAGTACACGACCATTTGTTTGCCGGAAGTCTTCGTAGAAATTCGTAAAACCAGCCGCCGCAGAGTAATCATTCTCCATCATGACAATGCGAGCTCTCACACATCTCGTCAAACAAGTGAATTTTTGAGCAGTCAAAACATCGAATTGATGACTCGACCTCCGTTCAGTCCTGATTTGGCACCCAATGACGTCTTCTTGTTCCCGAATATCAAAGGTAAACTGCGTGGTCAACGATTTACGAGCGCCGAAGAAGCAGTTGAAGCGTTCAGAAACCATGTTTTGGATGGTGTGAACGAATGCAAAAGTATATTGATCATCAAGGGGAATATCTTGAAAAACAATAAAGTTATTTTCATTTAAAAATGTTTGTTATTATTTGCTATTCCCGAAATATAAATAGTACCCCTCGTATACCCTTATAATATAAATAGGCTAGGTCCGAGAGAGATCCCGAGTGATAAATTTGTATAATACAACAGGTGATTTCATTTTTTTTTACTTATTTACGTGATAATACAAACAAAAAAATATGTTATCGGATAATAGAAAGTTAGTTCCTCGTTCCATTTCTTTTCCAGTATTCAGTATTACAATTTACAGTCCATTTTTTTTGTAAACAAATGCTTTTTTTGCTCAATTCTAATTAGTTTTTTAGGCATTAGTGTGATATCAATAGCATTACTAGGACAAATTCTAATACTAAAAAATTTCATTACAATTAAATGGTAATGAAATTGTTTTGACAGTGCTAATGACAAAATCCCTTGTATGATCTAAACGACAACAATTTTTGTGTTGTTTATTCAATCGAGAAAAAGTTAAATATTTAAATAGAAAAATAGAGTTGTCGACTATCGTTAAGGTGTACTTAGTGAATTACTTAATCGTTAGTGCAAACAACAAAAGTTGTCGATATATTTTGCAATTGTCGGAGAGTTAAAAATTACTGAATCGCACTACAGATCTGTTATGTTTGTTGGGTCAAATTGACCCAACTTTAAAATCATTAAATATCATGCTATAACGCAGTGTAGAAAAGCATTACCATATAAGTGTTTATTAGAGGTGTTGAAAAAAATTTAAAGTGAATTCTAAAGTCAGCGAATTGCCTAATTTTGTTCTTTTGTATATAAAAGCATAATAATACGAAGTTTGGAGCCGATTGCATAAGAAAAAGTCTAGGCGCAAGTCGATTGAAAATTTAAACTGTGTTTTGTATGGGGAATATATGACTTTTTCAGTTTTTGCTAACAAATTTTAATGTCATAATAGTTTTTATTCTATACAGTAAATTAATCGATATAAAAACAAAATAATGTTTTCAGAAAGGTGTAAAAACCCAAAATTTGTTAAAAACTAGCCCAGTACTAAAAAGTGCCCCAGAACACTAATGTGCCAAATACCACTTGACCACAAAATTCGAACACACATCCTAAATTAATTATTGTAACATATTTTTTGTATTTAATGGACTCATAAACTATGGGATATAAAATATTTTTCTTTTAGGATATCGTTAACCTGTCCTAAGGTGACGTCAGAAACAGACAATATTTTTGAGATATTTTTCAAATCTCCAATTTCAAATTTAAAAAAATTTTCTTCAACAAAATCGAAAAAATTGAGAATTGAACTTCATGGAATTGTTAAATATATTTTAGAGAACGAATATAAAAAAAATTAAAAATATCCCCTTGTACACTAGGTTAGGGTAGCGCTATGATTTTTGCACATTTCAAGGAAATATGGTTTTTTGGTAAACAAAATGTTTAAAATCGAAAATTAGCTACATTTGTACCGTTTGTTGTTTAATTTGATCATAATCACTTGAAAACAATTTTTTTTTTTGTAGACATCATTAACCCAAGTGGCCCTGCGACCCAAAATGACCCCAGACTTATTTATTTTAATTTAAAAAACCCTCAAAGTTCTTCTTACTATTATTGAAAGTTTTTGGCCAAATTGAACAACGTTAACCCGTGCGGGGAATCATTGAGAGCAAAGGAGACACTGCGGAATTTTATATACAGTGGTGGATAAAACTTTAAAACTTCTAGCGTGTACAATAGGATGTCCCTTAAAATAACAATTTGTCGATTTTCGTTCATTACACACTCAAAAACTTCATTCCAAACTTCATTCTAGTTCCACTGAAAAACTTCATTCAATTAAATTAGATATTGAAAAAACGATTTACGATTTTTTCCTCAAAACGCACCAACCGTATTTTACCTCCAGATAAATATTTTCTTTCTGAACATATAAAGTATGCATACTATTCTAAAAGGTCTTTTTATATAAAAGCGAGTTGTATAAATGTTTAATTTGTATATACTTTTGAACCCTCTAAATGTAGACATTGCAGCAAAACACACAATTTCCTCGAAATCCTTAAAATCAAATCATTGCCGTTACCAAGTGTACCGGGGAATATACGAGGGCGGATCAATAAGTCCGTGACTTTGGAACTTCCCTCGTAGTTATATGAAATGCAACACTACTCCCATCAAGAACCACCTGTTAATAGACTACTGTAAAATTTTGAGCAAGTTCCGTCATTTTGAGTTTAACATCTGTTCAAAACATACAACCTCGTGGATTTTTTTCACATATAAACACAGTTTGATTTTTCAATCGATTTTCGTCACAACTTTTCTTTATTCGATTGACACCAAATTCCAAATATATGATTTTTATATTGAAAGGAAACAAACGAGACCCATCCTTGCCCAAAAATCGCCTTTTGGTTTTATAGAACACACCGAGTCTAAATTTACACGGCCTAAATATACAATATTATAAATTAAACTTTATTAAAGACTAACATTCAAAATTGGTACACTTATGTAGTGAATAAGAGCAACAGTTAAATTTTTTTCAAAACACTCTCATAAGTGTACCTTACACGGATTATCGAGTGCACCTTGAAACAAATGTTCTTTTAGCTTAATGCTTATTTCAATGCTAGTTCACTGTAATAATTGGTCAATGGTTTATATAACTCCTTAATAACACAAATCTTATTCGCCGGCACAAAGACAATTATTTTACAATTATTTGCTTAAATTGGTTTAAGCTAAGTTTATTTAAATGTGTAAATTATTAAATAAACATATTCACGTTTATGCTACACTGATTATAATCCATGCCTAAAAATACCAAAAATAACAAAAACTTTCATAAAATAAAAAAATATTTGTTCATTTTACGGAAGTTTTTGTTGTTTTGACATTATTTTCGTATTTTTAGCATGGATTTGGTAGATATTCAATACACAAAACAAAAAAAAAATGTATTGAATATCTACCAAAGGTAGACCTTGCACATAACAATCAAGTTTTCAATTTATTTTTGATCAATGGTGATAATCTTTAACTTCGAGCTCATATATTAGTTCTCATTTAGTGAGGAAAACTAGTTTATATGAATACTTTATGCTTTGCATGGGATTGTTACCTCTTTCAAAACGTGTTCTGATGATGGGAACCTAGAAAATTCCCGAAATAGATCTATCAACACATTCCTGAAAGTGGTCAATTAATAAAATTGAAAACAAAAACTATAGATTATTTGTTCGGACAATATCGTAATAAATAAATATAGCGTATGGCCTCGAACTTGAATAATTTGAATTTGAATTTTCATTTATTTTTAACTATTAAAAAATTAACAGAATAAAATCTGTAAAAACAAAGTTATTTACTTTACTTTAACTACGAGGGCGGTGACTTTTTGAAAGAAACACAGTTTTTTTGAAAAAAAAAAAATTTTTTTTCAACATAATCTCCTTTTTCCTCAATACACTTAGTCCAACGTTTCTCCAATTATTGTATCCCTTCCCTTTCGAGGTCCATAAAATAGGCATTTGCGTGACCAATAACTTCATCGTTGGAGCTAAAACTCTTTCCACCGAGCCATTTCTTTAGGTTTGGAAATACGAAATATTCACTGGTGGCTAAATCCGGAGAATATGGCGGATGAGGTACCAATTCGTAGCCCAATTCATGGAATGTTATTATTGAGACTGCACACGTGTGAACCCGTGCATTATATTGATAAAGAAGAACTTTTTTCTTGGCCATATTGAGTCGTTTTTTTTTTAAATCCTCGTTAAATCGGTCCAATAAGTTGGCATAATATTCGCCGTTTATTGTTTTTCCCTTTTGAAGGTAATCAATGTGGATTATCCCGCGTACAGCCAAAAAAACTGTTGCCATCCCCTTATTGGCCTTCTTCGGATCCGGTTCACCCGGAGAAACCCTTTGTTTAGACTGCTGCTGGGTGTTCGGAGTGTTGTAATGGATCCATGCTTCATCCACAGTTACAAAACGCCGCAAAAACTCATTCGAATTGCAGTAACGCAACTCCAAACAATCCTTTGAAGTTGTCACACGATTACGTTTATGGTCAATTGAGAGCAAACCCTGCACACATCTTGCAGACAGCTTTCTTAAACCCAACTGATCATTTAAAATCGAAACCACACTGCCACATGAAATGCCTATGGCATCAACAATCTCACGCACTTTTACTCTTCAATCGGCCAGCACCATATCTTGGATTTTTCGACATTTTCGGGAGTATTGACCTTAATTGGCCGTCTAGAACGTTCAGCGTCATTTGTACTTGTACGAACACAACGAAAGTCAGTAAACAAATTTTTTACCATTGAAATCGTTGGTGCAGAGCCCCCATAGCATTTATCAAGCTTTTCCTTGGTTTGATTGACGGTTTTTTTTCGTAAAAAAATAATGCTTAATGAGCACTCGAAATTCACGAGGTTGTATGTTTTAAACAGCTGTTAAACGCAAAGTAAATGACGGAACTTGCTCAAAATTTGACAGTGGTCTACTAACAGGTGGTACTTAATGGGAACAGTGTTGCATTTCATATAACTACGAGGGAAGTTCAAAAAGTTACGGACGTATTGAGCCGCTCTCGTACAACTATAAAAAATTATATTTTATTTTTTATTTGAATGCTTCTATACAAATATATGCCACTTTAAACTGGGAAAGACAAGTAAAAGTGTCTTTTCTGCAGATATATAGCTGTATATATCAATTGTTTCAAGGTACGCCACATTACCCTATAGTATGAGGGCAGATTGTAGTTATCATTAAAAAAATTTGAAAAAAAATTTAAAAACTTCACATTTGTTTGTTATTTTCAATTAACTTAAATTTAGCTTAAATATAACTAAATATTTGTAAGTTCAGCACATTTAATTGTTGTCGTAATTTTTAACTCATTTTAAGAAGTTTTAGCAAATTTAATTTTGCTGTTCTTATCTTATTAATAAAAAATTTTAAGTTTTTACGTGCAAGAATTGTACTCAAATGAAACGAAATTACAAAAAAGCATAAAATAGAGTACTAGAGTAAATTTGAAACCCTTTAGGGAGGAGCAAAAAATGGTAAAAGTTTAATTAAACTTAAACTTAACTTAAACTTTTTGTTATCAAAACTGGTGGTCTAATGAAATAAATTACGCAAATAGTTTAAAATAAAGTACTTTTTGGGCAATATGAGACATATTATTATTTTTAAAAGTTGTTGTTGAATATGCGTGTTGTATTGTTTTAAAAAATATTAACAAAAAAGCGTCAGCGGATTTTTTTTTTTTAAATCGCGCGATTTTTATTTTCTTTAATTTTCGTGTGCTCACTAAAATGCACTTTAGCCAAAAATTTTACTAATTTTTTCCTATTAGTGTTAAGATGGTTATAAATTGACAACTCTTAACAGTTTATTTTAATCAAGATAATTACGCGAAATAACTTTTTACTGAAGTTGTTTATTAAATTAAAAATATATTTATCAGCCAAATGTCCTCAATTTATAACCATTGATATTCAATTAATTTAACAAATTATTTACTTACATTCTTTTCGGCAATTTGTACAGCATCCGATTTATCTTTTAAAGCACATTGTATGGGCTGTATAAGCATTGATATGGCAGAAAGTGTTGCTTCTTGCAAACGATTGAATTCATCAAAACAACCCCAAGCACCGCAACGAGTCAAACCAGTCAAAATTAAACCCATTGATTCAGTATCCACATTCTATTGGAAAATTAAGAATACAAAAAAGAGAACATTATTTATGGACATATAAGGGGGGTTATAAATTGACAACTCTTAATGGATATTTTTTTGTACAGTTTTAAAGGGCATGTTTTTGGTCACACAGAAATAATTTGGCAAACTAATCTCAAGTTGTAAAAATTGCTAGTTAAAAGCTGCTTATTTATGACCATTGGTATAGTTTAGTTGTACACTAAATAAAAATTCAAAATTTGGTTTCATTTGAATGGGACAAACAAAACAACTCAAATATCCTAAAGCTTGTACAAACAAAACGCAACACTCATTCACCAAATATACATAGAACAAATTGAATACAAATGCCTGTATTAATTTTAGAATGCCAGGGTTGAGTTGAGTGTATAAAATTGAAAACAAGTTTTGAATTTGTAAATCAGAGTGACACTTATTTATCGGAAAAGTACATTATATTAAAAAAGTACATTTTATTGAATAAGTAAGGGAAAGTTCGCTAATGTGGTCATACATTTTGTTTTATTTTTCATATAAAAAACTAACATGGGAGCTTCCTCGTCCAGAACCCACAGATGTTAATGAATTTAAGATATGTTGTATAAGAATAAAAAAGAGATAGTTACTTTTTTTTAGCACTGCTATCTTACGCTTAATTGTTTAAAGGTGAGGTGCAACATTAAATTTTTTTTGTATGAAAACATGTCTGAAATTTACAAAAACTGGATTTGTTTGCACTCAAGAAAACAAAAATTTTAATAAGTGGATATATTTTTCAGAAAACAATAAAAGTTCCAAAAAAAAAAAAAACTGTATAGAAAGAAATATTATTTTTAGGCCAAAAATGAAAACTTTTTTTTTTTTTTTTTTTTGAGAAATGAATTGTGCATTGGTATTAGTTAATTCTGTCTCTTCTGATCGAAACCATACTTGTGTGTACGTAGTGTGACCAAATTCCACTTTAGCCACAGTCATCGCTGTGTCGGTCGTGGCTCAACTCGTTAAGAGGTGAGATTACGATGCATAGCTTCATGCTAAGGCAGTGACACCAAAAAATAAAAATAAAAAAAAAAGTTTTTCATAAGAGCAAATTAACAATATAAAATACTTTGTTCAATTGACACATAAATTAACCACTGACGAGTCCCAGGAGGGGGACGAAACTGCGGCAGTCTGGTGTATTCCTTGTGTCCGTAAAATTTTTCAATAAAAATGTTTTCTTCTTCTTATTCCTGTAAAGAGACTAACTAAATTAATATTCTACAGTAATTAATATAAAAATTAATTACGATTGTCATTATCTGACGGTTGCAAAACACTTTCTAACAAAAAAAAATTTTTTTTTTTTAAATTTTGATGTTTAAGGATATTTCACGAAAAAACTATTAACGCAAATTGAAAAAAGTTAGCTGTCTCTTATTTCGTGAAGAATTTCGAAGAATTTTTGTTTTTTAATCAATTACAAAATAACTTTTTTTTGGTCTATAAGCCAAGAAAATTCAAGCCAAAAAAAAATATATATATATCTTTGAAAGTAGAAGAGATAAACCTTTCATTACACGCATGTTTTCTCTTTTTCTTACAAAGTACATTTTTATCCACGAGGTAGTCAACTTTGACAAACTGTAAGTACTCCGTGTACGAAAATAACTACAATATTTCAAAAGATTATGATTCATATCGATCCAATCAGTAGTTTAGAAGTTCTGTATTTATTACATTTTTTTTTCAAATACCACATTGTGCGCTTTATTACGCGGAAACTGCACAGTGCTGAAGAGGCAGATTTTAATGAAGTTTCGATATATTGTTGAGGACATAAAAATATTAAACACGTATTTGTTTTAGGTGCGGAATCATACGGTTAGGAGTCAAAAATTTAAAATATTCAGGTTTTTAAGAGCGCAGTACTCTAAAAACTCTAAAAACAAAAATGTTGATACCCATATTGCCTAAGCTGTGGGCCCACTTATGTGAAATATTTAAAATATGTGTTATAAAAGCTCTTCGCTAAAAGTTGTGTTAAAGCCGAACGTGAAAATTGAAAAAGCCTAGGCCGCGATAAAATTAAACAAGCATTATTATAGGTTAATTTGACCTTAAATCAACAACAACTTCCCAAATTAGCGCTCTGTCTAACGTGTAGTGCGAGTGCATGTGGCATTAGAAATCAGTTTATCTATACCACGGTCAGTGATCGCACAGAAAATTTTATATAGACGCAATCGAACAAATAAAAACATAACAAATATTACATTATTCAACAAAAAAAGGGTCACTGACGAAGGTTCAATACCAGAAACTGCGCAGTCTGATTCAGAAAAAATTGAAAATTTGCAATGTAGTTATGATTTTTAGAAAATACACTCATTCTTCTCTACCACGCCTTTTCCAAAATTGTTTATCGTTGCCTAATTTAGACGTTATGAGCCGAAATATTTTAGGGTGCGTTTTGAAAACTAAAGCATATAAAAGAGAAGTTTTGAACAAATATTATTTATCTTACCAAGATACAACCTCACTTCAAAAACTATTTTTTTTCTGCTCCTATTTAAGAAGATATCGCGATTTTCGCTTTTTGGAAAAATCGAAATTAGGCGAAAAAGTATCAGAACTTAAATTTATATTGTTGGAACTTCAACGCTTTGCTATTAATACTTAATGTCTTCTTTGTGCAAAATTTCATAAAAATCCATCTTTTAGTTTATAAGTTTAGACGATGTCCTTTAGAGGAATTCTGATAAAATCCTGTGAGTCCTTGGACTAAAGTAAGGACTTATTATTAAAGATAAAGCTTTAATCTTACTCATATTTTATTATAAAAAGTTTTTTGTTCACTTAAATTGGTTTTTTAGATTTTTGAAAACTATTTTTTTCAAAAAAAAACAATTTTTGAAATTCTAAGAAATATTGATTTTGAAGCTTCTTGCTTCCAAACCGTGGACGGCACACGAAAAATTTCTTTGCGAAATATTTAGCAAATTTAGTTTTCTATAGGAATATCTTAATTTATTAATATAAAACGCATATTTGACGCATTTGTGGTAAATTTTTAAAGACTGCTCTGAGGCAGCCTTACTCGTTAGAGGGTTAAATCATGGTTTTACTGGTTCACACAAATAAATAGTTTCTTCACGGTGGAATTTTTTTTTTTCAAAAGCTGTGGTTCAAAGCTGGTTTTCTAAAATTTTAAAACTCCCTATGTGGTACTTCTGCATGTTTTTAGTTAAATTTTTTCACATTTTTATTCATAACTTAGGGTACCGTAAGGTCTCCACATAGGTATTTGGACACGGCATATGGAGGTAATTAAAATTAACAAATATTTTTTTAAAAATTAAAAAAAAACGGTTTTCTAAAATACATGTTTCTGAACCGCGGTTTTTGAAAACAATGAATTTTTTCGTGGAGAAGTTAATAATGTGTGTGCACTAGTTAAACCACAATTTAAGTAGCTTTAAAATCTGGTATTAATGACCCTCGTAGCTTAAGCCGTTAAAAGTATATGGAATATCATTAAATACTACTTTTTAAAATTTTCGAATATTTTTCACATCTTGAAACGCGATATTTCAAGATCCGCTGGGATTAGCTGGACATTTGGACGAGGTTATAGTTATATGATGTACATTTTCTATAAAAAGTTTGCTTGAAATCAGAAGCGGTAGACGAAATCGAGAGGTTGATTTTATATGTTTTCAGTCTATAGTTTAATAACTTATATAAGGAATATATTAAAAAATCGTCAAATTGTTCATTTTAGACCCCATTTTTTGAGATTGAGCATATTCAATACGTGTATACACAGCTTGAAAATTTAGCCATTTTCCGAATACAATTCGGTTACTACGACTGAAAGTCGGTTCTTACAACTGAATATTGGTTTTATCGACGTAATTCGGTTAACATAACCGAATTTTAGTTGCAACAACCAAACTATTCAGAAATCACATTTGAATATAGCTGTTCTAACCAATTAAAAATACACTTTTTATTTCGGTTGGCACTTTAATATTTTTTGTCCTTTACAACATATACAAGATTCAATAAAATCTGCGAATTCACCACTGTAGTTTCCTGGTAAATTTTTTTTATATAGAAAAAAATCCAGATGTAGGTGCATATTAGTTAGAGCACGATGTGCCTAAGTCAATTCCAATTAAATTTGCGTGTTTCTCCAATCGGATTCTTTTAGATAGTCTTAAAACTATTTTCCAACAAACAAATTTAGGTCGCGCTTTTTTTCGCGGCCAATACAAATTTTTAAAATTTGGCATGTCTTTAGTTAAGAGGCACATCACCTATTTTGATAAAAACAAAATTGGGAACGATTCAAATAAGTGAGCTGAGTCGAGAACTTCTTTTTTGTCAGAAACGAACACTTTGGAAGCGGTAAGCTTAAAAGTTAAATTTTTAAAGTTTAAATTTTCTCAAAAACTATTGATCTGTTAGGGACAAGATATGTGACATTGAAAAGCTTATAAAGTTTTCTTTCGTATGATATATACACATTTTATGTTTTCATGGACGGGAGCGTGTTATTTTACTTAAAATTTAAAAATTATTGAAATATTTTAAGTTTAAGTTCAGGAATCATAATTTTAATCACTGACGAACAACTGAAAACAAGTTTACTTTGGTCTAAACAAAAGCAAATTTTATTATGCCAAATAATACTAAATTAAACGCAACATAAAAAGGTAAGGTACACTTAGGATACTATGTAGGTAAAGACCACTGCAAATGTAGTTGAAAACAAATGATATTTCACTTGAATAAAGGACGACTTATATTTCAGTAAATTCAACTAACATTGTCATTTGTTTTTGACTGTTCTAAAAATGAACCACAATTGTAGAAAAAATTAACAACATATGCGTAAAAAATAAACAAACATTTATTTGTTTTGTTTTTGTTAATAAAAAAAAACTACTGTATAAAATGAATGTGAAATCATAATACAGTAATTTGATGTGGTTTGTTTTTTTTAAATGAACTACAATTGTAGTCAAAATTGAAATTTCTTCAACAAATGACTGTTAACAATAAAGATACTTTATTACAACTCAAACAACTACAAATATTTACAACAGAAGTTTCTTGAGTGTAGGTGTTAAAATTGCTCTTTGCAAGCTAAAAGAAATCGGGAAACCATAGCGAAAATCGTTTCAAAATTTTTTTACTGTGCTTAAAAAAAAGCAGGGACCGTAATCATTATGAGTTTTATAATAAAAATTACACAACAATGATTATATTATGAGTTTTAAGGATTTTCTTCAATGGTAGTGATTATTTTTGAGTAATACTAATAAAAATCAGCCATAATCATTAGTTTTGAGCAAAAAAAATACAACTCAAAAATAATCATTATTTATGATTTTTATTTTTTTCGCTCAAAGTAAAACTCACAATTGGTATGCCAATTATGATATTTTCAAAAAAATTTAAAAAGTGTTATGCCTAATACATAAGTATGTACATGCGTATGTACATACATGCGCATGTAAGTTCAAAACGACTGTTAGTAACAAAACAAATGCAATTATAACAAATGATTCAAAACAAGCGCTTAGTAACAAAATTATTAAGTACAAATTATATTATGGGTATTCATGTAGGTGTAAATATATATACATATACATAAAAATATGTAAGTCATATAAAGTCGTAAACTGAAAGTGAGTTTTATTTTGAGCGAAAAAAATAAAAATCATAAAAAATGATTATTTTTTATTTTAGTTAGTCTCTTTACAGGAAGAAGAAGAAGAAAACATTTTTATTGAAAAATTTTACGGACACAAGGGATACACCAGACTGCCGCAGTTTCGTCCCCCTCCTGGGACTCGTCAGTGGTTAATTTATGTGTCAATTGAACAAAGTATTTTATATTGTTAATTTGCTCTATATGAAAAACTTTTTATTTTTTGATGTCGTACTGTGATTTGAACTCACTACCTTAGCATCAAGCTATGCATCGTAATCTCACCTCTTAACCAGTTGAGCCACGGTCGACACAGCGATGATTGTAGCTTTGAGTTTATTTTTTTTGCTCAAAAATAATGATTATGGCTGATTTTCTTTATTATTACTCAAAAAGAATCATTACCATTGAAGAAAACTTTAAAAATCAAAAATTTAAAAATCATGACGGATATGCAAAGATTGTCAAAAAATAATAATAATGGTGCAATAATTTTTTTTTATGTCTGTTCTAAGTAATTGATTTTTTGATTTAAAAAAAACGAACAATAATCATTATTTACGGTCCCTGAAAAAAAGTAAAAGAATGCTAATAATTCAAGAAAAACTTCAATCTAAGATGATGAACTACTTCCTGCTATCATATGTTTGGCCTGTAATATATCTTCAATAAAAAATAATACTTATTTAATTATTGCCGATTTCGACTAGTTTTAGCCAATCGCAGAAAGATTGAGATTTTTACAGTTTCCGAGAAATGTATATGTTGTCTCTGTTGTGAGTATTCAAAAAAATTAAACGACTAGTTTGCGATTACAAAAGTTTGAATTTATAATTTTATGTTATGTTTTTTATGTTTGCTCTTTAGCATTATTTTTCCATTTTAATGAATGAAATCTGTATAAAATTTACATTATCGTTATTTAAATAATAAGAAAGTTTTAAATTTGGTATCTGTCTCGAAAAAATGTATTATTTTTATGTACTTTATAATTGACAAAATACAGAGTTTTTTTCTGCAATTTTTAACTTTAAAATTAAATATCACGCTCCCATACCTGGAAAATAGAAATGTATATACATCATAGGAAATTAGATTTTATAATTTTTTTAAACTTAAAAAAATTTACTTTTAAGCCTTGCCGCCACCAAAGAGGGCGTGACTGACAAAAAAATTAAATTTTTGACTCAGCCCACGTATCTGAGTCGTTCCTAAAATTTTGTTAAAATCGCTGAGGTGCCCTTAAACTAAAGATAGGCCAAATTTGTGAAAATTTTAATTGCCAGCACCAAAATGCACCACCTAGACTTTTTTCGTTTTTGTTGGAAAATGTACCTTTTTTTTTAAAAAAAGTACATTTTATTAAAAAAGTAAAATACTTTTCAGGTAAATAGTGTCACCATCATAATGAAACCAACAAAAATGTTTTCTCTTCTAATTTGGCTTGCCATAGGAGGTAATCATTTCAAATATGATTCTTTGGAAGTTTTTCTGTCTAAACAACTTCTGGGAAGTTATATATATATAGATTCAGTCACGACCCTCCGAATTTCACCAGTGTATTCCTTGGCTCATTTCATGAAAATATGTCCACTACGACCATACCTCCGACCACCAATTCGAACATTTGCAAACCGCTGCCATTTAGCATACTTGCATTTTCGGGGAAGGTCGTAGTGGACATATTTTCATGAAATGAGCCAAGGAATACGCTGGTGAAATTCGGCGGGTCGTGACTGAATCACCCTGTATATATTCCTAAGAAGTTGTTTTGCAGCATTAAAAAATGATTCATTCATATTCATCGATGAAAATGCTCGATTAGAATAATTTCTTGGCAGAACAATTTTTGCTGGGATGCAGTATACAAATATAGAAAATTTTTCAAAAAACAAATATTCACCTCATCACAATTGAATACCAATACGAGACGACCCAACATTGCACCCAATGCCTTAACACATTCTGTTTTCCCTGTACCAGCTGGGCCAAAAGGATTACCACCCAAACCCATGTGCATGGCTTGTGTTAATATTAGATAACATTTGTGTGTTAAGCGTGTACTGACAAGCTTATTGGGATTACCCAAAAATTCATAGGAGTATTCAAATTCTGCATATACCATACGCACAATAACCGTACGATGAGAATCTTTATTGCTGCTCCTATCACCTCCTCCACCATCACCTAAATAAAATTTTAGTTGTGACAACCAATGCCAATCATTCAACTGCATTGTATTGTTTTGCCTTAGTTCCTCAACTATGGTAACATAGTGCACCAGATCAAAGAGCAGTGAACGCAATTTTATTTGTAGCAACATGTCATGTGTTTGATGTTTCCACATTGAATATTTTGTTATTTCAGTATTGAGTTGTTGCTGCAACTTTTGCAAGGACATCGTTTGTATGGCTTTTTCAGCTTGTTTCGTAAATTGGATGGCTCGTGTTGTCGATAACACCTGTATTGCATAATTTTGTAAAATATTTTCATTGTAACCATCTGCTGCCGGATAGGTGTTACAACATTGTACAATTTGTTCTTTGAGTGTTTGTTGTATAGTTGAAACCAAAGAATTTAACCATAACTATGGATAAAGGAAATTGTAAAAACACAATATTTTAATGAATACCTTTTCTGCATTGTTTAAATTTTCTAAAGAATTCAATTCTATTGTACACATATTTACCTCTATTGGCCCTGTCATCTCTATGGGTGACTTTAAAGCTAATACATCTCCCTCGGAGCTTTTTACTGCATGTATTGTATATATCATACGTTCACCACTTGTGCCTTGTTTTATAGATAAGCAATGACAACCTGGAAAAAGTTTCTTAATGTGCTTTTGTATTACTTCTGGATCTTTAGAAGCCTGCCCAAGGATTTCCAATAAGTCATCATCACCCAAGAAATAGAAGCGGGGAAAGGAATTTCGTTTATCCTGTGGAAAATAAAAGAAATTAGATTAGAAAATAGTTTTTTAATTTGTCTCAGCGAGCGAAAGAAAAAATAAATTTGAGCTTTTTTTGTAGCCTGCGACAATATTATATAGGTCTTTAGGAGGAAATTTACTCCGGTCGTATATACACTCAGGGAAAAAAGTTTTATTATGTTTATTAAACAGTTTCATTGGACGAAGAACTATTGTCATATTTATGAAGTTTTCATAAATATATTTCAGTTTTAATTGACAGGTTTGAGATCACAATTAAAATGTTACTAGTTATTATAAATTGAAAACACTAATTGTTGATAAAAGTAAGAGAAAGATGACACAAATCTTGTGAGTATCAGCGCTAGAGGTAGTGCCGCACTTTCGACCTAAGCGAAGAAAAAATATTTCCTTACACAGAAAAAATATTTCCTTACTTTTTTCTATTAAATCGGTTTGTTGAGAGTTTAAGAAGCTGTCAATTAAAAATTAATTAATTGAATCAAATAAATATTTGCTTAAATTCGAAACTTGCTTGACATTTTTTTTTATATTATCGCTCAAAAGCAAACATCGACATATTGTTGTTGGTTTTTGTAATAATTATGTAGTTGTTTTTTTATAAATGTTTATGTTTTGTGGCATTAGTAATAAATATTTTAAATTAATTTCAATTATATAATTATAATTCTTATTAGGTTTATTAGGTTTATTACTTTATTTAGTTTAATAATAAAGTTGGGTCTACAAACAGGAGCTGAAGATAGCCATTTCTACACATTAAGTCTTCATTTGAGCTACATTGTAAAAGTTTTACATAATTTTGGAATGGAGAGACTTTCACACAGGCTCTCAAAACTTGTACTGCAAAAAAATGTTTTCTGGGCTGAGAAAATAAATTAAATCGGAGAAGAATTTAATATTGCTTTTGATGTGGGACTTTCAAAGACTGAATTTATTGCTAAAAGTCACGAATTGGTGTCCCATCTGAAAAATAATTGCTATGAGAGAATGCTAGAAAATGCTTCAAAAAGTGACACACGTATCTACAGGCACCTTACACCAGCTATGGGGTTTGCATACATAATGGAAGAAAATCTTAAGATATGAAGAATATTTAATTAATTAACTAAATGGAGGATCGGACACATGTAATTGGAAAAGTTTAGCTAATTTTATAGTTATAACATTAAATTACAGAAACCTTTTGCTTACAGAATTTAGCTATTTATTTTCTTAAACAAAACAAAACATGTTTGAAAATTAAAATTTAATTATATAGGCTGACGACATTATGTCAATGCCTTTTAAAACTTTATTTGTACATTTTTTGATCAATAAAGTTTATGCTATTCTATTCTAAAAAAAAAAAAAAAAATAAAGTTGAATAATTTAGTTTCAGTTGTTTCAATCTGAATATTTATTTATTCGAAAACATTATTATAAATTTGAAAATGTAATTTTTAAAATTTAATTTCGTTTAATAAAAATTTAAAAATTTTTTTTAACAGAAAGAAAGGACAAACAATTATTTATAAATTAAATAAAAATATACTCCCATTTCAACAAATGAGCTAATTACTGCAAAGAAAAACCCTAAAAAAATTCATTAGTCAATACGCTTCAATAGAAAGAAAAAACTAATTCCTTTGTGAATTTGTTCACGTAAGTATAAATAAATCTGCTTACTAAATGAGAATTTCATGCCGGTTTAAATACAATGTTATAAAAATCAAGCTGTTAAAAAACATTTGGTATGGCAACAACAATTTTTTGTTTGGTTTTTGGGATGGAATGGTTATTAGTTAATTGAAAAATAATTCAATTAAAGAGCTATAAATTTGTAATTAGCAATTTTCGTTGTTGGCGGAATTTCAGCAATTAAAGTTATTGAATCGATGGTTTTCGTAATTGAAATGGGTTTTTATTATTTTGTGTGTCATTCTAAACCCCCACCCACAAGAACTCATGGTTTGATTAGGTATAACTATATATTAGGGTATTGAAATTACTCGGGTTTGGTTTTGTTCGAGTAAACGAGTAACGTAACTCGCTTTTGAGGTTTTCAACTTATTCGATTAATCGAGTAACATTTTAAACATACTAATAATTTCTATAGTTTTATTTAATTAATTTTTACTTAAACAGAAATAACATCACACAATCATCGCTATCTACTTTTAGCACTATAACTTTTCGCAAAAAACCAAAAATAATATCGCATAGCAGTACAAGACTTGGAAAATATAAAGCAAAATTATATTAATTTTTCGCCGTCGTTAAAATATTTTCCTCGTTAAAGTTTATAAACCAGATTTTTGTTCGATTAATTTTTTTTTTTTGCAAAGTAAGTAATTTTTAAGTTATGCAAGAAAAGCCCGAAAGTCCCAATCCGAGCTGGAAATCTAAAAAATGATTATGAATTTTTTACAGTTATATTAGTTTTTTGTTTTTATATACATCGAGATTATTTTTATGTTATTTTCAATTTATAACGAGCTTTCAACCTCCGTATATTTACAAAAATAAAGCAAATCAAACATAGTAGCTAGGTTGATACTAGTATTTCGATCTGGCTAAAGATCTCATCAGAACCCGAAGTTTTAGAAAAGCTAGAGCCTATATAATAGGCAGAACTTTAACAAAAAACCTATTAATAATCAATGTTGCTCCATTCTTGTCTTCTTAGTAATCAACCACGTGGTTAGGTCTTTTCCTAACAAGCATCATGACGTTACTAAATTTTGAAGACCAAAAATGTTCTATTTATATAAAAAATTTTTAGTGTGTACTCTGGCTCAAGTAATATTTTTTACAGTTATATTAGTTTTTTGTTTTTATATACATCGAGATTATTTTTATGTTATTTTCAATTTCTAACGAGCTTTCAACCTCCGTATATTTACAAAAATAAAGCAAATCAAACATATTAGCTAGGTTGATACTAGTATTTCGATCTGGCTAAAGATCTCATCAGAACCCGAAGTTTTAGAAAAGCTAGAGCCTATATAATAGGCAGAACTTTAACAAAAAACCTATTAATAATCAATGTTGCTCCATTCTTGTCTTCTTAGTAATCAACCACGTGGTTAGGTCTTTTCCTAACAAGCATCATGACGTTACTAAATTTTGAAGACCAAAATGTTCTATTTATATAAAAAATTTTTAGTGTGTACTCTGGCTCAAGTAATATTTTTTACAGTTATATTAGTTTTTTGTTTTTATATACATCGAGATTATTTTTATGTTATTTTCAATTTATAACGAGCTTTCAACCTCCGTATATTTACAAAAATAAAGCAAATCAAACATATTAGCTAGGTTGATACTAGTATTTCGATCTGGCTAAAGATCTCATCAGAACCCGAAGTTTTAGAAAAGCTAGAGCCTATATAATAGGCAGAACTTTAACAAAAAACCTATTAATAATCAATGTTGCTCCATTCTTGTCTTCTTAGTAATCAACCACGTGGTTAGGTCTTTTCCTAACAAGCATCATGACGTTACTAAATTTTGAAGACCAAAAATGTTCTATTTATATAAAAAATTTTTAGTGTGTACTCTGGCTCAAGTAATATTTTTTACAGTTATATTAGTTTTTTGTTTTATATACATCGAGATTATTTTTATGTTATTTTCAATTTATAACGAGCTTTCAACCTCCGTATATTTACAAAAATAAAGCAAATCAAACATATTAGCTAGGTTGATACTAGTATTTCGATCTGGCTAAAGATCTCATCAGAACCCGAAGTTTTAGAAAAGCTAGAGCCTATATAATAGGCAGAACTTTAACAAAAAACCTATTAATAATCAATGTTGCTCCATTCTTGTCTTCTTAGTAATCAACCACGTGGTTAGGTCTTTTCCTAACAAGCATCATGACGTTACTAAATTTTGAAGACCAAAAATGTTCTATTTATATAAAAATTTTTAGTGTGTACTCTGGCTCAAGTAATATTTTTTACAGTTATATTAGTTTTTTGTTTTTATATACATCGAGATTATTTTTATGTTATTTTCAATTTATAACGAGCTTTCAACCTCCGTATATTTACAAAAATAAAGCAAATCAAACATATTAGCTAGGTTGATACTAGTATTTCGATCTGGCTAAAGATCTCATCAGAACCCGAAGTTTTAGAAAAGCTAGAGCCTATATAATAGGCAGAACTTTAATAAAAAACCTATTAATAATCAATGTTGCTCCATTCTTGTCTTCTTAGTAATCAACCACGTGGTTAGGTCTTTTCCTAACAAGCATCATGACGTTACTAAATTTTGAAGACCAAAAATGTTCTATTTATATAAAAAATTTTTAGTGTGTACTCTGGCTCAAGTAATATTTTTACAGTTATATTAGTTTTTTGTTTTTATATACATCGAGATTATTTTTATGTTATTTTCAATTTATAACGAGCTTTCAACCTCCGTATATTTACAAAAATAAAGCAAATCAAACATATTAGCTAGGTTGATACTAGTATTTCGATCTGGCTAAAGATCTCATCAGAACCCGAAGTTTTAGAAAAGCTAGAGCCTATATAATAGGCAGAACTTTAACAAAAACCTATTAATAATCAATGTTGCTCCATTCTTGTCTTCTTAGTAATCAACCACGTGGTTAGGTCTTTTCCTAACAAGCATCATGACGTTACTAAATTTTGAAGACCAAAAATGTTCTATTTATATAAAAAATTTTTAGTGTGTACTCTGGCTCAAGTAATATTTTTTACAGTTATATTAGTTTTTTGTTTTTATATACATCGAGATTATTTTTATGTTATTTTCAATTTATAACGAGCTTTCAACCTCCGTATATTTACAAAAATAAAGCAAATCAAACATATTAGCTAGGTTGATACTAGTATTTCGATCTGGCTAAAGATCTCATCAGAACCCGAAGTTTTAGAAAAGCTAGAGCCTATATAATAGGCAGAACTTTAACAAAAAACCTATTAATAATCAATGTTGCTCCATTCTTGTCTTCTTAGTAATCAACCACGTGGTTAGGTCTTTTCCTAACAAGCATCATGACGTTACTAAATTTTGAAGACCAAAAATGTTCTATTTATATAAAAAATTTTTAGTGTGTACTCTGGCTCAAGTAATATTTTTTACAGTTATATTAGTTTTTTGTTTTTATATACATCGAGATTATTTTTATGTTATTTTCAATTTATAACGAGCTTTCAACCTCCGTATATTTACAAAAATAAAGCAAATCAAACATATTAGCTAGGTTGATACTAGTATTTCGATCTGGCTAAAGATCTCATCAGAACCCGAAGTTTTAGAAAAGCTAGAGCCTATATAATAGGCAGAACTTTAACAAAAAACCTATTAATAATCAATGTTGCTCCATTCTTGTCTTCTTAGTAATCAACCACGTGGTTAGGTCTTTTCCTAACAAGCATCATGACGTTACTAAATTTTGAAGACCAAAAATGTTCTATTTATATAAAAAATTTTTAGTGTGTACTCTGGCTCAAGTAATATTTTTTACAGTTATATTAGTTTTTTGTTTTTATATACATCGAGATTATTTTTATGTTATTTTCAATTTATAACGAGCTTTCAACCTCCGTATATTTACAAAAATAAAGCAAATCAAACATATTAGCTAGGTTGATACTAGTATTTCGATCTGGCTAAAGATCTCAATTCGAATTTTGCAAAAAAATAATGTGGTTTTGATAGCTGCTTTGCGATTGTTTCATCACAACAAAATGCAAAACCACTTGATATTATGAGAAAACTTACTTTTTTTTATTTAGGGCTTAGAATTGAGCATTTTGTTGAAAAACCTTCTTTTTCCAAAAAAAGCTCCTAAAAGCTCCAGATGATATTAAAAATCTGTGAAGGCCAGTTTGTTCTCCGAGATGTCTTTTACTTAAGTTTTACCGACCATAACCGACAGTTGATAAACTTTCATTATTTGTACCTATAACTGAAAAAGTACCTTCAGATTTTTAAGCATTTCAGAGTATAAGAACAAACTAAAGTATTGGGACTAAACATTTTATTAAATTAAGGTTCTGTTAGCTGTTAATCACAAAAATGAGTTGAAGACGTAAAAATTCAAAATTTCGGATCCGATATGGCGGGCATAATTTTTTTTTTGACATATATTTTACTTAAACTAATCAATAATAAATGCTTTGTGAACTCTCATTACGAATCTGAAAAAAATTAAATTTAAGTTAAGCCAATATGGCGATACGGATTAAAATTTGTTATGCGATTCTTTTTTTAAGTTCAAATTTTGTCTGATTTGGTTAAAATGCATCCTAGGATGTTTTAAAGATGCTAAACGCGAATCTGAAATTAAAATTTTGAAATGACGGATCCAATATAGTGGACACATGGGCCCATAATCATAGTCAAAAATAAAGTATACTTTAGGATAAAGTATGCTTTAGTTCATACTTAAAGTACATACTAAAGCATACTTTATCCTAAAGTACACTTTATTTTTGACTATGATTATGGGCCATGGTGTTATTAATATTCTTGTGTTGTTGAAGTATTTCAAAATAAATAGAACTAAACTAAATTTTTCTTTTGCTCCTCCAAAAAATATGAAAACATTAAACGATTTTAAAAATTTTAAAGCCTTATCTACTTTCTTAAATGGTAAATGGTAAAAGGGGCATAAATTACTGAATTATAATGTTTTTAAATGATTTAAGTCATACCTTCAAAAGTGTGCAAATAAATGAAAAGAGTTGCAAGTAAAGGGTCTAGGAATAATCACTGATCTAATTATTAATCGTATTAACTCAAAGAAAAAAAAAATCTTAGTCGCTATGTCGGAAAATGTATGTTCGTTAAAAATTTAAAAGGATAGCCTCATCTAACGGATCAGTAAACACCTGGTTTAAGAGCTGAGATAGCAGAACTACCACTATTCTTAATTAACACTTTAAATATGAATAACTTAAAACTCTTATTGATTTAGCTCGTACCCAAGTACTTTGCCACATTATTATCTCACTCCAATTCCTAATTGCTTCCATTCTGAATCTAACAACAGCTCTGCAGGTCCTATACTTTTGCTTAACTAAAATGTTCGTCGGCGGTGTTCAAAGTTTGGAATAAATACACCTGGCAAGTCCTTAATTTTAGTCGGACGAAATTATTTGTAAATATCAGCCGGATTTGTAAAATTATATGTACTAAATTGTTAATTTTTTAAACTCACCATAATATATGACATTAAATTATTTTGACATCTGGTTAGTTGAGTCTCCAACGATTTCACAATAGTGGAGATATTATTAATTTTAATAAGAGAAATAACCCTTGGATCCATTTGTATTTCCCGCATAATATAGCGAAAGTCTTTGTCGATTCTCTTAAATAAAGCTTCTTCATTTTTGAGAGTACCAGCTTCAAAGACCGGTTCCAAATAAACCCATCTAAAGAAAAGAAAATTAATTAAATTTCATAACATTGTTATACTAAACATAATGACAATGACAATATCGTGACAAAATTAGAACAAATGATGAATGCCAAAGATTTGGGTTTATTAAAAATTATTCTTATATAATTTAAAAAAAAAAGCTTTGCAATAAAGCTGTTATGCAAGAAAAGCTTTTTTTAATTCGTAAAGGTTTATGTGACTATGACAATTGTCGGACTTATTTAGAATATATGTAATCATTAAAATATCTTTTCTTACCTCCGTTGCGATTGATTCAAACTAGTTAATATGTTATCTAAAGAATTCAATCGACTTTCCCAAAGTTCCGCTTGATCTGAGAAAGCTTCAAAGGCCGATGAATTTTTAGCCGATTGTAAAAGTGACTGATTATCGCCAATTTTATTTAAAACTTCTTGATAATCTTTGATTAATGTTATAGAATTTCCTGAAGAGTCTTTTTGTGTAATTAACTTTAAATTAGCCGTTACAGACCATTGATCCAATTCGGTTAAAGCTTGTCGTATCACTTGTTCTGAAGAAGCTTGCCTTACAATTTGTGCAATTTCATTTGAATTTAGCTGTAACATCGATTGATCTTCTAAAATATCTTTTAAAGTAAAATTATGTAAATTTTTCACATTATCCTTTTTAAGTAAGACAAATATTCTAGACCAATGACGTTCAGTTAAAGAATCAGATTGTAATAATTGTAGGAGAGGCAAAATTGTTTGTATCTGTCCTACACTTTGTCGTATTCTCTTTGAGGGCAAATCTATAGAAGAGTTAACAGAACCTTCCCATTTGGTAATAAGTTCATTTAACATATAAGGTCTTCTACGATATATGGCCCATTCTTCGTTTAATATGGTATTCAATTCTTGCAAGTAATCATCATAAATTAACCATTGTTCAGATTGTTGTCTCATTTTATCATTAATTTCTTCAAATGGTGTTAGCAAATCATCGGGAAATATCATATTAAATTTAGCACATTCTTCTAGAAGTTGAGTTTTCTTTTTCAAAATCTCCTGCCAGTGATCTTGACGTTCTTTAAACATTTCCAAGGTGGCATCCTCATTCGCTTCCAATTCGGCTATGGTTGATTCCCACCGGATGACAAACTTTTCGGCTTCATTATGTAAGTTATGTATTTGAGTTTGTGCTTGATCTTTAATCATATCCACCTGACGTTGTAATATTACCGCATGATTTTCCAATAGGGGTTGTAATTTTTCCCATTGTATTAATATGGCTGCCAAGGAGGTTACACGTTCTTTACACCAACCTGCCAGACAAGTATCTTTAGCTTTAACTAAATTTAATGTCTCGGTAACTTTCGGCAGTTCGGTCATAATTTTTTCATATTTCATTCCCGATTCGGTGATAGACGATTCATCCATGGGTATATTTTGTAAGAATTGTAAAGCATTTTGTAGAAATTCTTGTATAACAGTAATATCATTTAGTATCGATGTTCTTAAGCTGTTTGACAAAACTTCCCAGTAACGGCGACTGATGTGTTCGATATCTGAACGTAGAGGTAATATATCGATTACAATGCAGTCAATAGATTCTTCGTTGCTGAAATGGAAAATGAAATGTTAAAGATTAGTTCTATTAAACCTTTTATCAATTAAAAATTTTAGTATTTTGTTTTTGTTACAATAACAAAATACTCACAATTTCTCTGAAGGAATTATTGCGTTCGCTTTATGCTGCAAATACGAAATTGATTTGTTCAAATAACAAAAATTATCTTAAAATAAACTTAAAGTAATTTATTGTACGAAAGTTTTAGTTATTATGACATTTTTTCGTATTTGTCTCCATAAATTTCTATGAGTATAAGATTAATCTTTTTAAATCTACTCACTTTTGAATCTTAGCAATTTTCTGACTAAAATGTTTGCATTTACGAAAATTACGATCCCAATCATCTGCCGTTTGTAAATGTATACCACAAAGTTCTTCGATATCCACACAACCCAAGGATACCCAGGGTAACCAGAGCTTTTTAAATTGATCAAGTTTAGCAAAAAGCTCTTCAGCTTTTTCGTATAAAGGTCCTAAATAATGACGATTAATCTCAACCATAGTTTTAAATAGCTCCGATCCCTTCTCAGACAAACCCCTAAAGCCACAGGGACGTTCAATGAAACGTCTTAGTTGCGTGTAATATTTATCTCGAATTTCCTCTTCCGAGGGTATAAAGCTTAAATGGCGTTGGCTGGATGAAAGAGGAGATTTACATATTTAAAATACAAGCAACAGAAAATTTTCATTTTAATAATTCTAAAAAAAACTTACCGAAATGTTATTTTTATATGAATATCTGGTAATTTATTGTTCATATCCACTAGACCTATTATATACTGATATTCCAGTACTTTGTAAAGCTGATGATCCCAATGTAGTTTAAAAGCATCGAGATTAGTAAAACCCTGTCTCTCCAAGTTAGCTACCAATTCACGTAAATGTCTCATTTCATCTTTCCAAATTTGACTTTGGGTAAAAAGATCGGTATTCATAAGTTTAATAACCTAAAAATTTTTAAAAAACATAACCTTAATAAACTCTTTCTTGAAAAATGGGGTCACTTTTGCATCAGCTAACCGTTCTCTTAGCTTGCTCATGATAGCCCACCAAAAGCGTATTATCAGCTGATAGTTTTGATACAGCTGCTTGCAAAGTATTAACATAACGTTGTACAGAATCTTCATCATTCCAGGCTACCGTTTCACTATGGACTAATTTTGATAGTTCCATGGCATTTTTTAACATAATTGGTCTTTGACAGGGTATCATACGATCGCCGATGGTATTGTGAAATGTAGCAATTTGTTGTAGTCGACGAGCATAGCACATATATTTGGCGGCATGTGTGGCAGCTGTCCGTAGCTCAGAGGGTACATTATAGCCCATATTCTCAAATTCTCTAACATCTTGACAAAATGTTACCAGTTTGGGATTGAAAGTGACACGCATTAATTGTCGACCTTCTTTTTCAAATTTTACCACAGCTTGATCATCACGTAATCTGAAAAAATATTATACGAGAATTACACATGAACTCAACATATAATTCCAGATACTGAGACCAATGTATTCTTTTCTTAAGGAATTTTGTACGCTGACTTCATGTATAAAGTAAGATTTTGATTCAAATATTTAGAAAATATACTCTGGCCTCATTGTCTAAATACAGAATAATTCTGTATACTTACTTAAGATCTCCTGATTTTACAGCTGTTGTATGTTGACCACACCATATTTCAAAATTTGTTTTTAATAAAGATTCCGTTTCCTCTTTGAGTTCCTGCACGGCTTTATTGATTTTTTCAAAACCTTCACGCCCCGATATTAAGTGGCTTACCTTTTCGATTTCTTGGATCTGGAATAAAATACGGGTAATACCAGCAGTTAAGGAAAAATTTAATGTTTTAAAAATGATAAAACGATCTTAAAAACAAAGAATATTTTTTCGTATTAAGGTTTATTTACCATACAGATTGGATTTAAGTACGGAATATAAGAAATTATTTATTTTCCATTGTGAATAAACCTTTAAGCTTACGGATTTTAAAAGAAAACATGATATATTTTACGAAAATCCACCGATTAATTCCAAAATTATGGCTAATTTTGGGTACTATCAATAAAAATCAATAAAAAAAATTATTTGTAAAAAAAAGGTACTTTTTACTTTTTTGTTCTATATTAGTGCTAGTTTTAGCATTTTTTTACACTAACATCACGAAAAGATTATGGTTTAAGAACCTCATATACAGCCGCGGATCCAGGGCGAGGGAAATGGGACATTTCCGCCCCAAAATAAAAATTTTTATTACAAAAAAATTAACAAGAATAGAAAATTTTTTAAAAATACTCAAGCACTTATAAAAATAAATACTTTTTTCAGATTTGATCAAAAATACGAAAAATAAATCTTCATTGAATTCATACATGGCTCTAATTAATTGAATGGAATAATTAATTATTGATTTCGTTACAATTTCATTGATATCAATTGTAATGAAATTATTAATTCTTAATTAATGACAAGGAATATGAATGATTTTATTGATTAAGGGCAATGATTTAAATTTCATTACCTTTAGTAATGCATCAATTAAAGGAAAAACTATAATTTACAGATAAGATTTTCTAACTGAATATCAGGGCTCATTCTCATTTTAAAAAACGATCGAGTGCTTAACCATTAATGTGAATATACATATTAAAACAATCCGATTATAGAATGGAACATTGGTTCAAACTGAAACAAATGGAATTTAACGGGGAACGAATGGAACGGAAATGGAATGGAATAAAAAGCAAAATTTTAAATATCAGAATGTCTTAATTTATATTATCATATAAATTGAAAAAAAAACATATATACATTTTTAGGATCTCTCCCAAACCTGAAACAACATGAAATGAGAAGGGGAACGAGTGGAATCGGAACACTTAACACATTTGTACAATTCGAACGTGTTATATAGGTGATATTTTGAAGTAAAATGCAAGATAGGGCAAAATAAACAAAATTTTTGCTCTACAGGAGTATTAAATAGGTCCGAGAAAGTTCCCGATAAATTATTTTTTTACGAAACAGCCTCAGGGTGTTCTAGTAATTTGTTTACCCGAACACGTACGTGAAATTAGAAATATAATCACTCCGATAATAGAATGAAACATTGATTTAAATTGGAACGATATGAAATGAAATTTGGAACGAGTGAAACCGGAGCACCTAACATATTTGTATTATCGATAGCTTTCGAGATACTAGCAATGATCAAATTTTAAAGAACAGCCACAGGATGATTTATTTTTGTTTACTTACTTACGTGATAATACAAATAAACATACTCGGATAATAGGAAGTTAGTTCCTTTTTTCATTTTGTTTCCCGTATTCATTGTTACTATTCCTATCGATCTCCATTCCACTTAGCTTTTTATGCATTAGTGTGATTTCATACCATTAGTAGGACAAATGCTAATGCTAAAAAATTTAATTTCAATTAATGCATTTCTTTGGCCTTAGCATTAGCATTAGTGAACTAATGCAATTTTAATGCTAATGAAAAAATCCAAAATATGACTGAATTAATCTATAACTCAAGAAGTTTAAAATTTTAGACCATGATGTTAAGGAAATACTTTGATGTTTTCAAAAATAATTTCTTTAATGTGCACTCATAGAAGTAAGTCTGTAAAATAGCAGAAAAAGCTACTAAAAAATTTGTTTGGAAAGAACTGCCGCTGTAGCCGCCATGAATAAAAATTGTTGTACTTTATTAATTTAGTCCGTCGTTAGGATTAACTCTTAAAATCTAACTATTTTCTCAAGACATGCTTTATGTTAAAAAAATGTGAAGCATAATTATTAAATATTTAAAAAGTTCATAAAATTTTTGCGTTTAAAATTTTTTAAACGCTAAACATTTTTTTAGGAGGTGGTGTTTACAAAATAACTCATTGTCAGTTCACGCAATACGCTAGCTAAAAAAATTTACGCCAATTTCTTATAAGTTATTGGTGCACTGGCATCAACTTTGTATACCTCAAGCGATATAAAATTACACCATTTTTCAAATACTGTTCTCAAAACTTAATTCGATAGAACGGCGCTAAAACCTTATGAAAAAAACTGCGAAAGTTTAAAATCGGAAAATTTTGGTTTCTCTTTGTAAACCACCATACAATTTATGATCAAGTAGCGATATCGAAATTACTTTTTAGTGAATGCATCTCCCAAGTCTAGTGAGTCCATTTTGTATTGGTTTGGATCTTACAGTTAAAACTTAGTAGCAAAACAAATTAAATGAATCAAAAAACTCTTGTAAGTTTTAAGTAATTTTTTTAATTTTTCGTTTTTTAAATGGCTATCAATTCTTTCGGTGAAAACGTTTCAACGTGAAACTTTGCACATCATAGTTATTAAGTATAGTCAACCTAACCCTCGCTCCTTTTAAATTATAAAACCATGAGAAATAAGAGGCATCTAAAGTCAGTTTCAGCAGATGTCGAAAATCTCTTTGAAGTATATACTTCATAGGTCTTATAACTATTTTTCGGCATTTCGCCAAATAGCTATTACACCAATTATTTCTTACCTGGTACTGTACAACCTTAAGCCAACGACACTCATTGCATATAACTGATAAATGACCAGTATCTGGTTCCATATTTGTATCGGACATAGCCTTACGTAAATCTTGCAATAAAATCTGTAATGATTGCATAAATTGTTCCCTCTCAATAGTCAACAGCTCTAGCACAGTGGGCCGTTGTATAAGAGTTTCATATTTTGAAAATATGAATATAACTTGTCTGGGATTACTTAAATGTAGATGTAATTGAGCCTTTAAAGCAGTGGCAATACGTTCATCTATAGGTTGTAATAGCTGTTCAAAATTTTGTAATGCCTTATTCCATTTGGTTTGACCCAACGAAGAAGTATCGAATATATTAAAATCTCTAAAAGGAGCTTCATTTCGTATCATTTCCCTCATTTCATCATCATTCAAAAGTGTAGCAATTTGTTTATACAAATTTTTAATATTACGTATCTCCAACATACGTTCCTTAAACATTTGAGCTCTTTTGGGTACATGAGCTTCACCCACCCAGGGATGTTTAACATAATTGGGCCAAAAGAGACGTGTTAAAGAATCACATAATTGCATCCATGATTCAGCTGTATCAATACATTGACTCATTAGACCGTTGACATGAGAATTATTTAAACTCCAAATATCTTCGTTTAAAAGTTGCTCCACACAAGTTTCGATTAAATGATTGCCTAAAATATCCATTAAATCGGTCATACGATTTTGAGGATATTGATAGGGTAAACGCCATAATTCATCGAAATTATTATGAGCAGTATCAAGAAATTCTTCAATACTACTGCCACCATTATTGTTGAGGGAACTAAATATTTGAGAATAATTACAATTGCTATAAAGAAGTTTTTAATATAAAGTTTTTACCTTAAACGTTGTTCAATATTTCCCAAGACCCCAATAAAAACCTGAGCAGCCTCTCGATCTATACGGGCACCAGATTTTTGATTTAATTTTTGTTTCCAATATTTTATTTCATCCTTAATTGAGGTTATACCTGGTATAAAAAGAATAATTGATTATATTTTATTAGAATATTAAAAAAAAAATCCTTAAACCCAATTTGTCTTATACAGAGTGGGCCAAAAGTCACGCACTTGAGTGTAAAAATTGAATAACTTTTTTGTTTACTGTTATTTTTGATTGTTTTATTTCTTTTTTTAATATTATATTAACTTTGAGGGATTTAAACTTTAATTACAAAAAATAATATCAGATAGATGAATACCATTTTCATCAATGCACAATTGGGCTCTTAAAGTAGCGTTTTGCATAATAACACGCAATATCAGGCTCTATTGCCCTGATCTCAGCAACAATGTTGTGCTTAAGCTGCTCTATGCTTTTAGGATTGTTGACATACACTCGTTGCTTGAGATAACCAAATAGGAAATAATCAGGTGCTGGATTTCTGGATTCCCGAATTTTGCGTCAGTAAACTTGAATGCCCATTGGAGAAGTAAAATTCTACCACTTAGGTCCTTTGCTTGTTCGTGTAATTTTGAATGTTCGTAGAATAAAATGTGAAAATAAAAATAAAAAATAATAATAAACAAAAAAGTAATACAATTTTTAGACGCAGGCGTAACTTTTGGCCCACCCTATATTAACCAATTATATCATACAATATTTGTTAGCATCTCCTTTAACAAAAACTCTAATCCATTTATCTTGCAACTTCAAAAATAACCCACAAAACATTTAACTTCATCCATGTTTACTTATGCTTATACATTAGGCTGTCCCTTAAAAATAGATTTGCCATTTCACCAGCCAGTATTATTGTAAATGGTTCTAAATGAAAGAAATCGATTTTTTTTTTGAAAAATGTTAACCCGTGTCGAATTTCGGCCGAAAATAAGCAATTTGTAAAAAACTGTATTTTTTATTAAAAATTTACAAAATTCTAAATTTTTCATTTGATATATTAATTTATATACTTAGAATTTTTCATATATCGAATTCTGATTTCATCGGATATCATTAACCCACTTTAAATCAAAAATCAAAAATGACCCACAAATTTTGTCAAAATGCAAAGACGTGTTTTTTTATAAATTAATTTTAAAGATTTAGATTTTAAGAAACTATTAATTTAAAATTGTTTGCTATGTTATGATATTTAAATTATTTATACTTTGTTTTCTGGGTTAATTTTCCATTTGACATTAGAAAATATTTTATTTCCCGCCTTTTTTGTAATTATTATTTTTAAGTTTTTTAATTATAAAAAAAAATTTCCCTGAAGAAGTCTTCCAATGCGAAGACGAAATATTGGAAATAAATAATTATAATTATAAAATAAAGGATCTTTAGCTCAATAAAACAAAAGACAAAGATTTTTAAAATGCCTATTTTTGTGATGTCGATTGCTTTTTTAAAAATATAACACCGTGCGACGGTAGTTTTCACACATGGACAAAACAATATATACGTTATAACTCATATATACGTAATAACTCGTATATGGATTTTAGTGTAACGTTACACTAAAATCCATATACACCCAGCGAAAAAAGAGTGGAAAAAGATGTAGTTAAATCATCACATATACGGATTGAGATGTAGTGCAAATTGAGGTGAAACACGCATGATTTTAACATGGGGTTGTCATAGGACGGAGGTAATGCAAATTTCTCAAACTGCACTTTATTAAAAGTACTATGTGTAAGGTTATGAAAGATTGTTTTTTTTTTTATTAATTAATAATCATATTATTACAAATTATATACTATTACCTTAACCGAGCACTAGCTACTATGGCCTTCGGCGCGTTTCTAGCGAAAACAGACCCTCTGGTGGGAATCGAACCCACAACACCCGCACTGATAAGCCAGCACGCTACCAACTAGCCTACCGGGGCGCACATGAAAGATTGTATTTTTGGGTATCCTTTTTCACAGAATTTAATATGTTATTTTTAATTAGTGGTGAAGGTGTGATGCCAAGTCACATCTTATTTACCGATTGATAATATGGATCTGTAGTAGTGCTTAAAAGGTTACAATTAAAAAAACTTTTAAACAGCTTTCCAGCTTTAAAAACAAATCGAAATAATAGTTTTTCGTTCAACTGAAAAGAAAGAAAACTATTGTTAAGTCTGATATTTTGTAATCATTGTTTTTTAAATTTAAAGGTCAGAAAACGCTAATTCAAAGCGACATCTAGATTAAAGAATAGTTGTTAAAAGACACAAACTCCCGGTTTAATTCGAGAATGTCAAATACCGAATTGTAACCGAACATTCGTGACATTTCTACTAGTTAGCCTTGTATATGATGACATTATATGCTAAGTTTAGGAACTGATCTAAAAGGCCAGCATTAGATCAGAAAAATCAGTAGTATTAGCTACTTTGTGTGTAATGAAAATGTTGTTTCTTTTGAACTACTTCGCATTATTTTTGCTGGGTAGTTAAACTGCGTTTTTATTTTTTCGCTATCACAAATTTTTGAAGAAGAAACATATTAAAATACTTTTACTTGTAATATGACTTAAATATTAATATCAAAAGAAAGGTATAGTATCAAACGAACCTCTGCTGTAAAATAAAAGTATTGATTTTAAATTTGAAGTACAGTAAAAACTCGGTAATCCAGATTGTTAGATGCAGATACCAATCCGGATAATCGAATTTTCTGGATTGTCAAATAAAACTTTAAAAACACTATACCTCTAAAATACCGTTATCGATTTAAAACCCTTTCAACTGGCTATCGTTTTCCCTAAAATACCGTTACCGAAATAATTTAAATACCGTTATCCGTAAAATAATATAACTAATATATCAATATCTTTAAAACACCGATATCGGAACAACTACAATACCGTTAGCGCTAAAATACCGTCACCGAAATAATTGAAATAGCCTTATCTTTAAAATATCGTTACCGAAATAATCTGACAAGATCTAAAAAAAAAAAAATCGTTGTAAATAGATATCGCACACCTAGTTCAAAAGTGACTCAACACAAAAGCTCGTTATAAATTGAAAATAACAAAATTTTTAGTTTTTCAGAAATTGACAAAAATATTTGCAACTTTATAACAATTGAAACATAAAGACTGTTTTTTAGCAACAGTTAACAACAACAAAATACTCTGTTATTTTTTTATTATAGATAAACAAGTGTATTGTGCATATTTTAAGCATATGAACCCGAAAAATTCAAATTTCAGTTGAGTCACTTTTGAACTAGGTGTGCGATATGTTTTCCAAAAGTTTGATCATAAACTAATCAGTCTTTGGAACTCGTACATTACGGGGCTGAAAATATCGGTGTGCTTTGCCATTACCTGAATAACTTAAATAACGTTACCTTTAACTAAAAAACTGTTATCCCTAAAATAACGTCACCGAAATAACTAAAATTCCGTTACCGCTAAAATACAGTTACCGAAATAACTAAACTACCGTTAACGCTAAATAAACCGTTACCGAAACTGAAATATCGTTACCCCTAAAATACCGTTACCATAATCAAAGAAAATAGCGTTAACCTAACCGATACCATCATCAGATTTGTTAAAATCCATGAAAAAAAACATAAAAATATATGTACAACAACATTTCATTAAATATTGTACATTTAAAAAAGTAATTAAAAAAGTTTTTTACACATAATTAAAACAAAACTTTTCTATGTTTTAAGAAAAAAAAAATGTGAAAACAACAATTGCATTGCTGATACAGATGATACTATGCACAACCATCTTATAATAGAAATAAACGTTTTATGTGCTCTCCCACAGTTAAGAACAACCATGCTATAATTGGCGAAAATAATTTTATAGTGGCTGTAACTTTGTTATGATTTCGCCAGTCATTATATGGTGAGCGAGATCACAGATTATTCTATTTATTAGTGAGCGTCAGTCTAGTTTGAGATTTTGTGCAAAGTACGTCTTTTTGTTAAGAAAAATTAAATTAAATAAAAAATAAAAATAGTAAAAAATAAAAAAATATAAAATTAAAAAATATATGTAATAACTCCAACAATAAAATTAACATTTAAAAAAATAAAATTACTATATTTTCTTATAAATTACAACGATAATGTAAAAGAAAAAATTGAAGCAGGACCTTCAAAATACTACCAAAAGACTATATGGAAAAATATGGAATTACTTCAGAATTTTCACTACACTCTGTGTCATACCTCTAGTATGAACACATACTTTTTAAACCAGAAATGGTGGTTCACATTGGCGAATATGAAGAAGAAATTCAATTATTTGGTCTAATTAAACATATTTGTTTAATAATTTAATTTGTATTTTGAACCATGGATTTGATTCACATTATCATGTTTTTGGCATTGAATGTGAAGACATTTCTGTTCATTTAGATTCTTTAGAATCTGATTACATTGGTTATATTTGTACAACCAAAGAAAATATAAAGTTTTTAAATTAATGTTGAAAACCATTTGTATATATAACTTACGAATCTGATTGAAATTTTTAATCAAACAAATATGTATATCATATGACCAAATAATAAAAGTTCGAATTTATATTCGCCAATGCGAAAATATATTATATATTTATTTTAAAATGTACCATGCCCAAAAGTTTGCAGATATTTCGAGATGTGCATATAAAGCACGCTCAAAATTATAGCGCACTTACAATCCGAATTTGACTGTTTTTATACCTCTTTAATGATTCATTGGAAAACTATAATTTTTGGAATTTAAAAACATTTTTTTATTGGCAATTTAAAAATGCAGATACATCTCGAAATATGTGAAAACTTTTGATCCTGGAAACTTTTTGAACTAAAAAAAAATTAACCAATTTACTGTACATTTTGTCTCAAACGATCCAATTTTATACGTATCCATGCGTAGCATAATTTTAATAACTAAAATTTATTCGTTTATTTCATATCGATCTCTTATATCGATCATTAGATAAGAAAATGTAATATTTAAAATAAAAAAAAAATATCCTTCTTTTTAATATAGCTTAACCATTACATGGTTATTAATTTGCTAAATATCATCCTACAGTCATATTATAGCCAATTAGTAATCATAATATGATAATAAGGATCATATTATGAGACTTTAGATACCATAATATGGTTATATAGCACCATAGCACCATAACATGACAACTTTATGATTAGTTTTTCATCATATTATGATTAGAGGGGACCATATTATATATATATTATATATATATTCCGTGATCATAACATGTTTATGAAGAACAATAATATGGTGTAGGGTAATTTCCGAACCATAATATGATTTATTAGGAATCATATTATGGTAAAACAATGGCAGTTACGTAATCATAACATGATTATTATACTATGGCTACTACTATGGTTGCCGCAATCATAAACCCAACAATGTATGATGCTCTTCGAATATGGTTGCCCCAACCATGTTTTTTCTCTGCGTGTACCTCAACAGTTTGCATGTAATCCGGATTAAAGAGTTACAATCAATCCGGATTATAGAGTACACAATGTTTTGAAAAATGACGTCCATATTGCCGAATAATCTGGATTAGGGGCGTTCGGATTATCGAAAAATTAATTTAAAAAATTTAATCTTTCAATATAAATATTTTGTAATTTTGAATATATCTACTGAAAAATATACATAATTTTCATCAAACTGACTATTTTGATTATTTTTAACAAAAAAAATTTAATTTTCTTACAAGAACAAACATCGAATCTCTTCCATAGGAAGTTTTGACTTAGCACAACAAAAATAGAATTCTAGAAGTAATTAGTAGACAACAAATTATTTATCAAGTGAAACAAATTTTGTGTTGAAAAATCATTTTTAAGTGAATTTCCGTAGTGAAAAAAAACTTATGTGGTAAAACAATTTGAGGTTAAAATAAAATAATATTTACCTTTAGCATCTGATGATAAAAAAAATATTTTATTCACTAGACTCCTAAAGATGAAATACGCAAATTTCCACGTTTAGATATATGTACCTTGACATTTTCACTCAAATCTTTTTAAGCGCTGCACAGATTTTGCTCATTTTTTTTATATCAAAATGCCGGAAAGATGTCCATTAATCTGGGTAGAACTGAACAACGCCGCTTGGGCGTACGTTCTGAATTTAGAATCATCAAGCGTATTGAAGGATTGAGTTTTTAAAAGGACATTTGCGAAATTTTTATTCCCGGAAACTTATAAACAATATTTTTAAAAAATAGCAAAGATTCTTGCCTTTCATTTGACACAAATACTGGCATCCTAAAATGAGTGCACGAACTTTAATACTTTTTGAAGAAATTGAAATTTTAAAGGAACAACTGAAAACGCAGTTTAACTGTACGAGTTCATTGGGTTTTCCAACAGTTGTAATAAGAAAGGAAAAAAAAAAATAAATTGAAAAATTGGTAATTCGTGTTCGTATGTGGAGCCAATCTTTTTCAGGACATTTTATTAATATTGATTATTTTGTCAAAAATGTAACGAACTTGGAATGTTTTTATCCAAGTGTGCATAATTTTCTGAAAAATATAACTTAAATTTAACTAGACTATTATTATCTTTACTATCGTTTAAAAAATATTTAACACTTTGTGGCCTGGGGTCAAAAAATAGCCATAAAACGTAATTTATACTAACAACTACGAGAGCTTTAAGCTTTTAAATTGCTAAAAAAATATATTATTTTATTCAATTTGATCCATATAGGGTTAATGTTTTCACTTTTGATCAAAAAAAAAACCAACTAGGAAATTTATATAATGACTTCTTTCAGATTTTGGGTATGTGTTAAAAGAAACAAAACTAACGAACAAATAAAATTCTTTATCGTACCAATCCTATTTTTAAAGGTTAAAATGGCTTTTTTCGTTTTTTTACATTTATTCCAAAGAAACTATATAAAAATTGTTATCAAATTAAAGGTATTTATCTATATAACGATTTACTACAAATATAAATGGACTACATGTTTATCTATTTATTTTTTCTGGGGTCGTTTTGGACCCCTCCTTTTTCACCACAACATACAGAGAGATGAAGTGCCAAACGAATTGTTACATATATGTATGTAACAAATACTTAGAACCTATGTGTCACCTTGCGTATGAATCAATTTTAGAACTTTTTTCTTAATGCGATAATTATATTTGACAACTACTAAATTTAAAAATCTCTAGGGTGTCTATTAGTGACTATAGTTCAGTTTATTAAAACTGTGTAAACTCGAGCTTGTAGTGCTGTTTTTCAGTTTTTATATCATCAAAATTTTCCAAAATTTGTGAACTTTGAAAAGCTACCCTACGTGTAATGAGCGAATGGCCTCAAAGGACATATATTTAATGGTAATACCTTTTAAATTCAGTTAGTAGTTAGAACGATATTTACATTAGGTTTCGGAATAAACAACTTAAATTCAGTTGAATTAACCGAACTTTATTGTGAAAACTAATGTTTAGTTGTACCAACCGACTGAAATTCGTAATAACCGAATTTGAGTTGTAGTAACTGAATTTCAGTTGGTAAATAGCTAAATTTTTATCTGTGAGTAAAATTAAGATTGGTACTATAAATGATTGCGCGTGTTCGTCAGTTTAGTACACTTTATAAAATATCCAAATTAAATCCAACTCTGAAAGAAGCCATTCTGTAAATTTCATAGTGGGTCGTTTTTGATCAAAAGTGAAGAAATTAACCCTATATGGATCAAATAATATAAAATAATAATTTTTATAAAGTGTATTTTTTTATCACGTTTCCAAATTTAATGAAAATGTAAAAAAAGTTATTCCGTAAATTTCATAGTGGGAAAGTGGAAAGATTACCCCCTAGCGGATCAAATTACATAGAATAATTATTTTTATAAAGTGAAAATTTTGTTTTTTCAATCTTGTATTCATTATTAGAATTATGTTTCATGGTCCTATTTTGTCTGTAGGCCACTTAGGGTTACAGATTTTTAAAACAAAATTTAAGACAACTATATTCTAGTCTTCTTCGCGCAAACTCTGCAAATTATGATAAAAACATTAATATATTGCCGAAATAATCAATTTTCATAAAATGTCTTGGAAACACACAAACACAAATTACCATTTTTTTAATTTAGTTTTTTTCTTTAATTACAACTATTATTTTATAAAATAGCAAATAGTCATCTCCAAATTAGGCATTTTAAAAAATATTTAAAATTTATTAAACAGCACTTATTTGCATTTTTGTAAAATTTGTGGGTAATTTTTGATTCCAGGCTAAAGTGGGTTAATAATATTCGATAAATTAAGAAATCCATGTCGGAGTAATTTTGAGTATATTAAAGGAATACATGAAATTAAGAATTTTATTTTTCAAAATTTCCGATTTTGGTAATTTAAAGTAAAAAAAGAAAATTTTTATCAAAAAGCGGGCATTTTCGGTCGAAATTCGGCTGGGTGCAACGCTTAAAAAAAAACAATTTCTTCCGTTGGGATAATGAACGAAAATCTATAAATTATCTTTTTCCGAAAACTATACAAACTTTGATAAAAAAACATTAAAATATTGCCAAATTAACCAATTTTCATAAAATATCATGGAAACACTAATGACCATTTTTTTAATTTAGTTTTTTTTTTTGTTAATTACAACTATTATTTTATAAAAATAGAAATCGTCATCTCCAAATTAGGCATTTTAAAAAAATATTTAAAATTTATTAAAAAAGCACTTATTTGTATTTGTATAAAATTTGTGGGTCATTTTTGATTCCAGGCTAAAGTGGGTTAATGATATTCGATAAATTAAGAAATCCATATCGAAGTAATTTTGTGTATATTAAAGGAATACATGAAATTAAAAATTTTAATTTTTCAAAATTTCCGAATTTTGGTAATTTTAAGTAAAAAGACACTTTTTATCAAAAATCGGCCATTTTCGGTCGAAATTCGACAGGGTGTGTAACGCTCTCAAACAAAAAAAAAACAACAATTTCTTCCATTTACAATAACACAGGCGGTTGTAAAGAACAAAAATCTATAAATAGTTTTTTAAGGGACATCCTTATATAAATTTCACCCTTTGTTCCTATCATACTACCCAAATATAAGTTTGTTTTGTGAAATACTGTATAAAAAAATGATACAAATTTGCATATCATTACATAACTTACCACTTTGAGGTAAACCCAATGTTGAACCAAGTGAAACATGTAAATTTTCAAGTAAACCACTTAACTCTGGACTATATTCAGTTTTCTGCAATCAGAATATACAAAAAAAATGAAGAAAATACAAAAATTATAAATGAACATACCCAAAAATACAGAAAAAAGATTATAAAAGTAATAAGCAAAACCAAAGAAACAAACCTACTAAACTTTAGGAGATTATATGGATACCAAAATGAAAATTTGTTGTAGTTAAAGGTAAGCAAAGTGTTTGTTTTTTTTGAGGTTATACAGAAAAAGTAAACTATTTTTGAGGTTATGATAAAATTATGCATGTACTGTTGATCTTTTGAAATTGCATTTATTTTGGAATTGTCAGGTTTGAAATCATAATTAAAATGTTACAATTATAAATAGATAACACTTATTGTTAATAAATATAAGAGAAATTACGAGGGCGATAAATAAGTCCATGACTTCCCTCGTAGTTATATGAAATGCAACACTGCTCCCGTCAAGTTCCGCCTGTTAATAGATTACTGTCAAATTTTGAGCAAGTTCCGTCATTTACTTTGCGTTTAACAGCTGTTCAAAACATACAACCTCGTGGATTTTTTTAAAAATGGAAAAAAATTAATTTCGAGTGCGAAAAAAAGGCTCTATGAAACAAGACCCCAATGAAATAAGTCCCCAAACCAAAAATGAAATAAGGCCCCAAAAATTTCTAATAAAAAAAAATTGGGGTCTTATTTCATTTTTTGGGGCTTTATTTAATTTTTTTTTTTGGGACTTTATTTCATAATGAAATAAGGCCCCAATATGAGAAATGAAATAAGTCCCCAAATAATATTTTTGGGGTGTTATTTCATTTTCTTAAAAATCAAAATTTTTAGGTAATATAAGCATATAACCGTTATAATTACTGCATGAATTATCAAGTTATTAATGTAAATAGGTATTTGCTATTAGTAAGTGAGATTATGCCGTGTAGTAATTTTGAAGTTTCTTTTATGTCGCCTGCCGCGTTCTACGGAGGAAAAAATCCCCTAAGACCGGCCGAAGGCCGCCACCCAGAAGAACTTGTTTTTCAAATCAGATGTCGAATCCGTTGAAATCTTATATTTTTAAGACATCAAGTAATTTGTAAAAACAAGTTTTTCTGTGTGGCGGCCTTCGGCCGCTCTTAGGGGTTTTTTTTTCCTTCGTAGAACGCGGCAGGCGGCTTCGCGAAATAAAGTTTTTTCTGCGTGCGATTATACGATTTATAAATTTAGTTTTATTTTGTGATATACTACTAAAAAATATTAAAAAAAACTGTATTGATATACTAAATATTATTAATCTTTTAATTTATTTACTATGTATTAATTAGGAATAAAGAAATATTTTAAAATAATATATAATTTTGTTTTTTTTTTTAATTGGGGCCTTATTTCATTTTCGAATTGGGGCTTTACTGCATTATGAAATAAAGCGTCAAAATTGCGGTGTTATTTCATTTTATTTTTAGGTTTCGTTTCATTTCGTTGGGGGTTTATTTCATTTTTTTGGGGTATTGCTTTATAATGAAATAAAGCCCCAAAAAATGGGGCGTTATTTCATTGGGGTCTTGTTTCATAGAGCCCGAAAAAAAACCGTCAATCAAACCAAGGAAAAGCTTGATAAATACTATTAAGACTCTGCATCATCGGTTTCAATGGTAAAAAAGTGGTTTACTGACTTTCTTTGTGGTCACACAGTGCAAATGACGCTGAACGTTCTGGACGGGCAATTGAGGTCAATACAACCGAAAACATCGAAAAAATCCACGATATGGTGTTGACCGATCGAAGAGTAAAAATGCGTAAGATTGTTGATGCCATAGGCATTTCATATGGCAGTGTGGTTTCGATTTTAAATGATCAGTTGGGTTTAAGAAAGCTGTCTGCAAGATGGATGCCGCGTTTGCTCTCAATTGACCATAAACGTAATCGTGGGCAATGAGGTGATGGCAACAGTTTTTTTGGGATGCACGCGGGATAATCCACATCGATTACCTTCAAAAGGGAAAAAACAATAAACGGCAAATATTATGCCAACTTATTGGCCCGATTTAACGAGGATTAAAAAAAAACGACCCCATATGGCCAAGAAATGCATTTTTTATGGACCTCGAAAAATCCTATTTTTTAGAAGGGATACAAAAATTGGAGAAGCGTTGGACTAAGTGTATTAAGCTAAAAGGAGATTATGTTGAAAAAAATTTTTTTTTTTCAAAAAAAGCTTTGTTTCATTTAAAAAGTCGCGGACTTATTGATCCGCCCTCGTACAATGGAAAATTTCCTGCATCAACAAAATATTTTTCAATACAAAAATGTAAAAAAGATTAAAAAAATAATTGAATATACTCTAAGTTCCCTTCCCAAGAGCTTTTCCTGAATCGCGCCTGATTTAAAAGATTCTTTACTCATATTTTTTTAATTGAAAATAAGTATACTAAGATAAAATTTCAAGACGTATGAAACTTTCAATAAGTAAGAAACTTAACTTGGATCGTTTTTCTGATATTCTTTCAATATTTTTTTAATAAATTAAATGCGACAGCAAATGAGTTCGTATTTGAAATTTATCACAAAAAATAAAAAAAAAATCATTAGAAATAGAAGACATGCATGTCCCATAAAAATCAGAATTCGGTTATTTAGGTAAGATTCCTTATTTTAGAAAACTGTATTTTTTTTTGAAAATCGTAGTGGGATAAAGTTTCGAAAAATGATTTAGAAACACTTTTTCAACAATCATTTTGTTTAAAAAACATCCAGTTATAAAGTAGACAAGTGTATCTTCCAAATATCGTTTAAATTAATAACATGCGATATACAGTTAAAAAGTTATCCAAGCAAAAAATAATGCTTACCCAAAAGCGATCCTGGAAGGCATTATGAAGCGCTTCCAAAGAATATCCAGAAGGCATGATTTTTGTTCGCTATGTCCCACTTAGTATGTCTCTTTTAATCAGGTGAAAAGCGCTTCTTTCATGTGCTCTTAAAAGCAATAAATTCATGCCTTCTTAGGCAATAAGAAGCTCTTTTTTGTATGTTGAACAACATAAATGCTTCATGGTATGCATTCTTTATTGTAAGCATTATTCATTGCTTCAAAGAAGGCATTTTGGGAAGCACTACAGAATGCCTTCCGTAATTTGTTTTTAGTATGTAAGGCGGTGAAGCGCTATTTTGGAAGCATAAAATGTGGCTACTGCTTACCAAATCCAGGTTATTTTTTGCTGGCATGTCACTTCAAAGTGAAGCACTTTTAGCATTTTTTGATAATTATGAAAAAAACGTGCATAAAATTGCGAGTTTTTACAAATTTTGAGATCTGAAAAAGGAAATGTACAAATGGGACTATAGAGTATTCATGTACAAAAAAAAAACAAAATCAGAAGACCCATGTTCAGATTTTTTTGCGTTTTCTCATGGAATGAATGATATACTTTGGTTATTTTTAAATAAATAATACAAATTTAAAATAAAAATCTTAAAATCATTGCTCTTTTTGTGCATTTTAAAACCAATTATCCAAAACTTGGGGTCCTTTTGTGCAATACATCTACAGCATATAAATTAAATTACAAAAGTTTTAAATTTATTTTTCGAGTATATCGAAATATTTGTGTTTATGATGGTGATGTTGTTTCTGCAGTTTGTTTTGCAACTGCTAAAATTAAAACATGGAGCTGCAGTAGTAAAAGTTGTAAACATCAACAAAAACATACCCGAGAATTTGCATGTGGTGAAAAAACACGTGAAACAGAATTATAAATGGATTTAACCAAACCTCCTTCAAGCGTCAAAATGCCAAGTGGTTGATTATTTATAGTAGATGTATTACTCCCATCACCTCCTCCTCCTCCTCCACCACCACCGACGCCAGCGCCACTATTTCCACCTTTGCCAACTTGTGGTATTTTATAAAAGAGCAAACAAACTTCATCATTTAGTATGCGATGATGAAATTTAATTTTATCTTCATGTTTATTATGTACAGCAGAGATTACAGTTATTTCATCATTTTCCAAAAATTCTAATATTGCAGCAGTTTGTTCATCCAAAGCAATACCGGATTGAGAATTAGCACCAAAATATTCCACTGAAATAGAACAAAGCAAATTTAAAGCCAAAACTAAGTGATTACTACCATAAATTTAGGTCAATGTAATTAGAGAGGACTAATTTTTTTGTGTTGCTAAATATTTTCAGTGCAAAGTCTAAACCATAATACAACATGACACAGTGGGGTGTAACACAAATATTTTTGAAATAATTCAGCAATTTCTTACTGTCTGATCAGATTTCATGAAACTTTACACAGTCCTAATCAATATAATTTCAGTTTTAAAGGAAGGTCCACTGGAACCATTAGTCTTCGATCAATTAGACTCCAAAGTAGGAATTCACGGATATTCAAACATTTTGAGAGCTTCCTAATTTTATATTTATCAATCGATTTTCAGAAATGAAACATTTTTGGAATCTGTATGTAATGGCCAAAAATAAATACACTTACGCATGTGGATTACCTCTTAAAGTGCATACGTTATCCGCATTTTAAAATAAAAATTTTACATTTTTGCAATAACCGACTTTTTGGCAATGGAAAAGGCGAAGCACGATTGTTTTGAAAAGTGATATAGACAACAAGTCCCAGCAAAAAATAGTACTTTCAAGAAGCGCTTGTGAAAGCCCTTCTTTGAACCCGAAGCGCTTGCTGAAGGCCATCCAGAAGGCATGATTTTTGTTCGCGATGTCCCACTTGGTAGGTCTCTTTTAAGCAGGTGAGAAGCGCTTCTATCATGTGATCTAAGAAGCACATGATAGAAGCGCTTCCGGAAGAGCTTCCAGAGAGCTTTCCGAAGCGCTTACAGAAAAGCTTCCAGAAGCGATTCTTCCTTCAGGGAAGCACAATATAATGCCTTCCAGAATTGCTTCATAGAAGGTCTTCTTTACTGCTTCATTGCATGCCTTCTTCACTGCTTCTTTTCATGCCTTCTTTACTGCTTCAAAAGAATGCCTTCAGGGAAGCACAATATAATGCCTTCCAGAAGTGCTTCATAGAAGGCCTTCTTTACTGCTTCATTGCATGCCTTCTTCACTGCTGCTTTTCATGCCTTATTTACTGCTTCAAAAGAAGCACAATATAATGCCTTCCAGAATTGCTTCATTGCATGCATGACGGTCAAGCGCTTCTTTGGAAGCACTGAAAAGAAGTTACTGCTTACCAAATCAAAAATATTTTTTGCTGGGGTTTTTTAATTAAACAAAAACAATTCAATACAAGACCTTGTTGACGCTTAAAACAAAATTCCTAAAATTAAAATTGATGAAAAAGTGATTTTTGTAATTCTTTGGTCAAAAAGATGGCAAAACTCCTTTGCCTCCTGATTTAAAGTTTCTTCAGGAACACATACATTGTTTATATTTCTCGGAAAGACTACTACATATAGTAGCGTTTTAAGAACATTTTGTTTTACAGTTGATTATTATTTGCCCCCCAAACCCCATCGAACATGAAAATTTTTTACCCAAATTTCAGATTTAGCCAAATTTTTCTCTAAGTGCAGCACCGAAATAGGAAAATGACAAACGGGTACAGGTGCTCTAATTTAGTCCAATTATAATAGCAATATAATATTTTAGCACGCTTATTTTCCAAATACTAAAATTGTTTTTAATTTTTGCGATTATTTTAAAATTTCAGCGACTTTTATTTCATTTTAGCCGATTTTTTCAATTCTGACGATTTTTTGAATTTTGGGGATTTTTTTTTTTTTAATTTTGGTAATTTTAAATATTTTTCAAATGTCATTATGGGCTACACTGAAAATTTTGCGTGCACCAAATTCGTTTAAGTTTTTAATTGAAAACGGGTTAGAAATCAAAAAAACGTAAAATAAAAATTTTATTGACAATAATGGTTTCTATTCAATGTAATTGTTATCCGGTGCATTTTAAAAGCACTGAAAACTAAAGGGTCCGCCATCTAACGTTTTTTTTTCAACTAGTGCTTATTTCGTGAATGGTAACACTTAGCTCATGTCTGATTTGACAGATAATTAGTTTTATCCATCCGCTGAACGAATATGGTCCATATGTTCGTTATCTTGTGAAAAAAGTGAAAGAAACTCTCATCCTCATCGATAAAACAAAGCGTGAAAAGCCAAATACACACGAGAATATTTTTGCTGTGGCAGAAAGTGTGCGTGAAGCGCCAACAACATCAATTCACCGTCGTTCTCAACAATTGAACATTTCGGAGACATCATTGAGACGAATTTTGCATAAAGACCTTGGTATGACGCCATACAAAGTCCAATTGGTTCCGGAGTTCAAAAAAAAAGTTATTTGGCGGACCCTTTACAATTTTATTGCTTTATTGTTTATTATTTAAAAAAGTGAATGGTAAAGACTTCACGTATGCTCAGCTAATTCTTTTCTACATTAAAAGCACTATAAATGAGCGTTTTTATGCGCCAAGTAAGAGTAGGAGTATTTACAGGAAGAAATTCCATTATTGTTCTCAATAAAAATTTAAAAAAAGTATTCAAAACTAGAACTAATAAGTTTTATGTAGAAAAATTCGTTAAAATTTTTATAAATTTCTGTGCGATAAAATTATCAACAACTAATGTTTTTTTAATCTAATTTTGATAACAGAAAATTTAAAATTGGGTAAAAAAATGCTTTTTATTAAATGTTTTAGAAATACTTTGATTAAAGTTTTCGCTTTTTCTATTAAATATGGTAAATGATTTAAAATATTCTTTGTTTTGTTTGCATATGTTTTAGTATCCAGCGAGAAGCATTTAATTTGGTTAATTAAATAACTTTTGTCAATCGGACGTGATTTGCCTTTTCCATTGGCGAAAAACCGGATCAGGTTTTTTAAAAATGTAAAAGTTTGATTTTCAAATGCAGATAACTTATGCACTTTAAGAGATAACCTACAAGGGTATTTATTGTTGGCCATTACAGGTAGATTACAGAAATGTTTCATTTTTGAAAATCGGTTGGTAAATATAAAATAGGCAAGCTTTCAAAAATTTTGAATACCCAATGTGTTCTACTTTGGAGTCTTATTTATGTGCTCCTTGCGCCTAATGGAGCTAGACAGCCATTCTTTGACAATTAAGCTTGAAATTATGTTGATTATGGCTCTTTGAAGTTTCATGGCAATCCAATCAGTCAGCAAGAAATGGCTGAATTATTTCCAAAATATTTGTGAAACACCCTACTGTGCATTTCCTGATTAGTTAGAATTAGCAACAACTGTTAAAGTTCATGAAAAGTGGAAAAGAGTTTTAAAGAATTTTTAATTACAACATTTGTTTTTTCCAATCAATAACATTTTTGATTTGAAAATGTTTTTGGTGCTGAAAACCGTAGGTAATAATGCTTTGTATTTATATTCTGTTTTTATTTTTCTTTATTTTACCTGATGTATTGATAATAAACTTGATTTTATTGGACATGTTTTTTTTTTTCTTTAATTGTGATTTTTTTTTTTAATTTTTCTTTTTAATTCACTTGTCTGTTGTCCTATTAAGTTCTTAATTTAAAATATCCCATATGCTTCCTTAATATTACATTTTACTTCAGGTGTTTTGTCATTTCGTGCTTTCGAATCGTTTCCCTTGACAACCATTTGTTACCATGGTTAATACGGTTGTCTAGGTTTCAGTCCGAGTCAGTCTCCTGTTCGCTGCTTTTTTGTTTTTATTTATCCGTTTGTTTTCATTGTTGTTAAACAATATCCACCAACATTTACCAGTGTCACCAGTGGTGTCACGTGTTAAAATGCCTTTAGTGGTTGTTTTAATTTAATTGTTTTGGTTCTTTAGCAAGGACATTTATTTACACTAGATTACAACAAAATTACGACAAACATGCGACTATTTTTTGATTATGCTGAAAATCGCATTTAAAATGTTTTTTTATCTACTAGTTTTTGATATAGTTTATATTTTTTACTTTTTAATTTAAATTTTTGAGTATTTTGACTATGTCTCGATTTAGGCTTTATTGCACATAACAAACAAGATTTCATTTTATTGTTCGATCTTTAACTTCGAACTCATATATTAGTTCTCATTTGGTGAGAGAAGTATTTTATATGAATGTTTGATGTTTTGCATGGAATTGTCACTTCTTTCAAAACGTGTTCTGATAATGTGAACCTAGAAAGTTCCCGAAATAGATCTATCAACACATTCCTGAAAGTGGTCAATTAATAAATTTGAAAACAAAAACTCTATAGATAATTTGTTATGACAATACCCTGATAATGAAATCTAAAACTTGAATAATTTTCATTTTCATTGCACAATTAAAGGTCGAAGAAACATAATTTTTATTTTTAATACAATAAATATTATATCGAACTTATAAATTCAAAGTTTACTAAAGAAGAATTCAATATTTAATTTTTGTTTGTAAAAATTAAGAAAGCTGATCGTTTTGAAAAATAACAATAAGAGATTAAGCACAATACAAATAAAAACAGTATCGGAAAAAATGAGCAAAATAGCAACTTAAGCGGAAAACTGAAAAATCAATTTCAATTACACTACCTAACAATGTTTTACTTTTTGCAGAACTTGTCTTTGAAGTACACATTTTTTTAATAGATTTAGGTACACTGAATCCAAATATGTTAAAATATTTTTTTTTTTATCATATTAAAAAAAAAAAATCCTAATTTTGCTATAAAATTAGTCAAAATGTGCGGAAAATGAGTTGAATGATATTAATATAACAGAGCTATTTTAAAAACTCCAGATTTGGATTCAGCGTACATAATTGTTTTAAAAACATGTGTTTCAAAGTCAGTTTTTTTTGTCCGTTGAGTAGTGTTATTTGTTATAAAAATTCGCAATTGTGTATATTTTTGTGAAAATGTGTCAACATTAGTAAAGCAATTTGACCCTTTTAGTCCAATTGGTTGGTATGATCTGAAAGCCACATCTATCCTTAGTCGATATACATCACACTCGCAAAAATTTATTAAAAAGTTTATCTAATATAACAAAAAATAAAAATGGGACTTATATTAACCATTTGTCGGTCAAAGGGTTAAAGTTGGTTTACTGCTGCTGTTGTCATTGCGATACATCAGGGTTATAACTTTTGACTTTTTTTTTGAAAATATCAAATTTTACCCATCCTATCCGTAAAGTCCAGAAAAAAATATAAACAAACATAATATTATATTTCACTATCATCAAAAAGGTTCCCGCATAAACCTCTTTGAAGTTCTTTATATACAAGAAATTTTAATAAAATTATGAAATTTTTCATAAACTTTTTTATCATAAAAATTCATAGTTTCATAAAAACAAATTCATTCGATTTCATAAGTTATCTCTTCATAAATTTAATGAAAATTTTCTTTAGGACTATTAAATTATTTCAAAGACATATTTTTTTTATTTTTTCATAAAATTTTTTTTTGTAAATAAAGTGAAATGTCAAGTATAGAATTTGAAAACTTTTATTTTGTACAGTATTTTATACGATTTTACTTGACAACAATTTTAATGAGCAGAAAAAGAAAACGAAAAATATTTCTGAGCTTTTTTAACACATTTAATTGTCTACAGATGCGTTTTTTTACTTTATGAATATACTAATAAATCTTTAAATTGGCAAAAAAATTTACAAATTAACCCTTTGTAGCCCATGAACTTAAAAATTAAAAATTTTTTGGTACGGGAAAGGTTAAGGTAAATAAAAAAAACGTACTACTTAGAAATTAAAAAATATCCTTTATTTATTATTTATTTGCCATTTTAGGGATTGTGACATTACTGTTACATTGAGTTAAAAGTAAAAAAAAAATACTTATGTGGTATGAAAGGATTTAAAACAATTATTTTGTCTGTTATAGCATAATGCTATTCCGCATTTTTCGGAAATTGTTTTCGATACGCCACTACACTGAGGGAACTTGCAACGTATTCTCTTTTCTACCAAAATGTTCCAGTGGCCGAGTTGATCCTGACGAACTGCCTTTAGAGGAACATGTTGCGCCGGCCCCTTATGTCTTTATGCTTGAATTTCGTTTTCTATTGGTTTTCGGGTCTTGGTTTTAGTCTCCACTGCAAGTTTGCATAAAGTTTTAGCTACGTGAAGTCGAAAATCTACTGAAGACATTTGTTTGTCGGTGATGTGTTTTGCTTCCAGACTTTTCGGTATAGAAGCCAAGAATTCGCCATAGTGAGGTCTAATAAATGATAGAACATTCGAACCGGCCATCTTTTGCTTCGTATCTTAATTTTATATCTTCCCATAATACTATCTATCAAATCAAATAGCAACTCAATATAACAGGAATGTTACAAAACATAACAATACAATTTTTTCATGTAAAAATGTAAAAATATGCATAAAAAATATTATTCACTTACCTACAGGTTTTCATAAAAACAGCCCAATTTTTTGCACTTTTTTATTTTTTTATAAAATTTTAAATTTACACGTGCTCAAACTTGTCACTATTCGTATTATGCAAACTCCAAACTAACGGAAGTCAAACAAATTACGCCATCTATGCTATTTTTTGGTACTAATTTGATCAGTGGTAAGTCACAGTAGGGTCACTCAAATTTGAGCTAGCTAAATAAATTCAGTATGTATTATTTCGGTTTTTTGGGGTTTGTTACAGTAATGTTACATGAGGCTATAAAGGGTTAAAAATTAAAAACATGAAAAATAATGAAAATTTTCAAATTTGTTTTTTATTATCTTAAAGCTTTACAGGTAAATAATAGGTCAAAGAATTAACAAGAAAAAAAATCAAGAATGTAACAAATATGCAATGCCTGGTATGCTGACAACAGAAGGAACCACAAAATGTAAGCACTAGTGTAATTTACTGACAAACATACATTTTTAAATGTTTAGTCGGTTAGTTTGATTTAGTTTCACTAAAGGAGCAGTTAAAGTTAATTTCCAAAATAAAATTTGTTAAATTTAACTTAATCAATCAGTAAGAGGTATTTTACCTGAGACTCAGTTGAAAATTTAGTTACAAGTAACTGAGGAAATTTTTCGGTGTGGAATCAAAAAAATAAATACAACAATAAAAATATGTCAAACTTACTTCTACAAGTATTTCATTATTTTTGCAGCAATTTGCCAAAATAACTACGCAAGACCGTTTACCTCACGAATGACTGACACATAGTTAGGGAAGAATTTTCTGAGTGTACAAATTTGGTATCGAAAGAAAGGCAGTTTGGAACAACTTTGAAACCCATTTTTACCTTCCAAATATGCCATTGGGTATGTTTCTTTAAATTTTTTATTACTTTTGTCTATTTTATCTTTTATCTAAATTTCATCAGAATCTAGAGGAACTGACCAACAAATTTCATTTGTAAGTATTTGTGGTCAATTTCTGGAAAACAAGGCGCTGGAGAGCGCTGCTTAACAATAGCGTTGGGCCAAACTCAGGGAATTATGTAGATAAAAATTTTTCGCGAAAAATTACGAATATTTTCGAACCCATTTAATTCCCAACTTGAAATTTGTATATGTTGTAACTGATACTTTAAGTTGGTTGCAACATAAGTTTCAAAACAATTTTTTGAGATATTCGTGAATTAAGGACATTTTATTAATTTTGTTATCCTTTTCGCTAAAAAACAAATATTTCTTTATGTTTAAAAGTGACCTAAGTGACCTAAGGACAAAAAATTCCATGAAACTTAATTTTAATTTTGACTACAAGATTTTAAATTGATAAAAAAAAATCTACTCTTGATAATTTTTACACTTTTGGCCCAATAAAGACCCACGAGGAAATTTGCAGAATAACACCTTTCATAATTTTCCGACAATATAAAATACTTTGTTCAATTGACACATAAATTAACCACTGACGAGTCCCAGGAGGGGGACGAAACTGCGGCAGTCTGATGTATCCCTTGTGTCCGTAAAATTTTTCAATAAAAATGTTTTCTTCTTCTTCTTCCTGTAAAGAGACTAACTAAAGAAATATTCTACAGTTATTAATATAAAAAATTAATTACGATTGTCATTATCTGACGGTTGCAAAACACTTTCTAACATAAAATTTGAATAAACTTGCTTAACGGCGACTCAATCTCTAACCTACACTTGGTATCCAACTATTGTATGTGAATAAAGCGCATCATAAAACGTGATAATTACTTGTGAAAAAGAGATACGATTAAGAAGAAAAAGCATTCTAGTTGAGAAATGAATTGTGCATTGGTATTAGCTAATTCTGTCTCTTCTGATCAAAACAATACTTGTGTGTACGTAGTGTGACCAAACTCCAATTTAGTCGCAGTCAACGCTGTGTCGATCGTGGCTCAACTCGTTAAGAGGTGAGATTACGATGCATAGCTTGATGCTAAGACCGTGAGTTCAAATCACAGTACGACACCAAAAAAAATAAAAGTTTTTCATATAGACCAAAATTAACAATATAAAATACTTTGTTCAATTGACACATAAATTAACCACTGACGAGTCCCAGGAGGGGGACGAAACTGCGGCAGTCTGGTGTATCCGTTGTGTCCGTAAAATTTTTCAATAAAAATGTTTGCTTCTTCTTCTTCCTGTAAAGAGACTAACTAAAGAAATATCACTTTACATTTATTCAAAAAATTTTTAACCCTTAGAGGTGTACAAAAAAGACCCATGAAACTTAATTTATATTATGAGTATTGATTAAAAAATGTTTAATATAAAATTTTTTTATAGTTTTATAGAAATCGAAGACAACATATTTTTATCATGGGTGAATCCGTTTGCTTTACTTGTAAGATTTTTAGAAAATAAAATAACGTTATTTTTGTAGAAAAACCAAAGTTTTTTTAATTTTGCGATATATTTTGTTTTCTCAAATCAATGAAACATTTCGTAAATCTAATATTATTTTCGTTGAATATACGTATAAACTATACTGTTCGTAAAGAAATAAAAATATCGTGAAAATTACAAAGAAATTATGCTAAGAATTTACGGAATGACATAAGTTCATTTTACGACATATTTTGAATTTGCTGCAGGACAACCAATATTTTCTTAAGATTCGTACTACAAAGAATTGTGCTTGTTCGTTAGTTAAGTACCTTCTACCCAGGCGCGGAACCAATAAAAATTTATACTAAAAAAAATCTAAAATAATAGAAAATTCATCTAAAATACTCTAACTGCCCTCCCCAAAATCTTTTCCTGGATCCGCGCCTGCCTCTACCACATATCCTTTTCTGTCCCTAGGAAACTAAAGGTTAAAGAGTTTTTAATTTAAATAAAGGTTAGTATATTTATTGTCTAATTCAAATTTAAGTGATAATTTTCCGAAAATTATGCACACTTTGATAAAAACATTAAAATTTTGTTAATTTTTTTTACAAAATAATAAATTTACCTTACATGTCCTGGAAAGAAGTCGGCCCACACACAAACACGAATCATGTTTTTGTCAAATTATTTATTTTCTTTAATAACAAATAATATAATTAGAAATGGAAATTGACATCTCCAAAATTAGGCATTCTAAAGAATCTTTAAAATTAATTATATAAAAGGATGTTTTGGATTTTTATCAAATTTGTGGGTCATTTTTGATTTCATGCTAAAGTGGGTCAATGATATCCGATGAAGTTAGAATTCCACATATGAATAAGTTTAAGTATATTATAAGGTGGGTCGGTCCACATACAAGAAAAAAAAGTTGAGCCAGTCACCCCCTAGGATTATATATGAGTTAAAAACGATTCTAGAAATATTTTTTTTTTACCACGCCCCTACATACCGCCCTTTTTGTTTTTTGTGCACTGTGTCGCCATTTGAAGTTCGATCGTAACATAATGCATATTGTTGTTCATGGATTGACAATAGCTACGTTTCTCCCTTTTGTGAATTTTGACTCCGTCTTCAAATTCTAGTGGAGATATCTGATATCTGGTTTCCTATCCCCTCCCCACCCTTTAACTAAAAATCAAGTTTTTTAAATTCTATGAAACTTTTGCTTTGAAAATACTTATTTTTATTCATAAACAAGAAAGTTATAGATGTTGAAAAAAATCAATCCTAGGGGGTGACTGACTCAACTTTTTTTTTCGACCCACCCTAGTATATTATATGAATTATTAAATGAAATAAAAAGTAAAGTTTTTTAAAATTTCGTATTTTTTTTCATAAATGTGGCATTTTGGGACTAAATTCGGCACAAACGAAAAACAAAAAACTGAAACAAATTCTTCAATTTTTAAACAGTTGCAAGGAAACTGTGAGGTGTAATAAACGAAAATCGAAAATTGGGTTTTTAAGAGACATCCTAAAACAGTGCGTACACCCGAGAATATTGCTGCTGTGGCAGAAAGTGTGCGTGAAGCGCCATCAACATCAATTCACCGTCGTTCTCAACAATTGAACATTTCGGAGACATCATTGAGACGAATTTTGCATAAAGACCTTGGTATGACGCCATACAAAGTCCAATTGGTTCAGGAGTTCAAAAAAAATAAGTTATTTGGCGGACCCTTTATATAATGTAGTAAAAAAAACAACTGCACAAAACCAACATAAAACTGGTACTATTCTGTACAGTGCTTTTCCTAATCTTTGCCGTATATATTTTTCTACCTGGTTAGTTTCCAGTTTCAACTAAATTACAGTTTTTCTTTGATCATAAATTGACACGTTAATACAAAATATGTGTTTATTTGACCACTTTGTCATTTTAAGTGTCGCATATTTTTTATATAATGATTTAGTTTTATTATTTGGAATTATTTTATATAGCTACACCACAAAGCCCTTTTTGATACGAGTAGTTTAGAGAGTATTTTGTTAAAAAAAGTGGTTAAAAAGTCACGTTTCAATTTGAACAAAATATGACACCTTCTTTTTATGGTGAAATTTTTAAGTTCTTTTGGTGTTTTCTTTTTTTGTAAATCTCTATCATTTGCAGTTTATGGTGTACCTTGATATATTTTTTTAATCATTGACCCAATAGTACACTCATAAAATTTTTTTACTACAAACTCAAAAGATTTTAAATATTGAATTAAGTTTTGAAATTATAAATTTGTCGTTTTTTAAGTATTTGGATAAATGTTATGTTTCCGCTTAAACATTTTTAATTAGTTTTTGCTTTAATTTTTTTTTTGAGTGTATTAAGTGTAAAACAAAATACGTAGAAAAATTTTAGTTTGCAAAAAACAAAACTAAAACAAAAGTATCTTGGACATATGCAGGAAGAAATTTTACTCACTCACTTGACTTAAATCTAACGTGTCATATTATTTTCTTGCTAAAAGGAAAAAGGAACCCGATACAGAGCATAAAAAACACAAATAAAGTGATTTTTGAAAAATATTCCATTCGTATGAAAATCTAAGTACATGTGATGTATGTGTTAGATCATACATGGGACCAATGAATTAAGTGGACTAATGAAATGATGATTTCATTACCATTATATTGATATCAATGATAAATATAAATGTTTTTAAATTTCATTGCTGCTGTGAAAAATGTCTCAAATCAGGGATGGAAAAAATTCGCTCAGCCTTATGCTTATTTAATTTCTGAATTTATATAGATATTAAACAGTCTGGTTTGTAACCAAGTAAAATAAAACAAAATGGAATGGAAGAAGTAGAATTTGAACACTAAGGACAAAACAACCACAGTGTACTTTAATTAATAATAGAATGAAACATTGGTTCAAACCGGAACGATATGGAATTGAACGGGGAACGAGTGGACTCGAAACACTGAACACATTAGTGTTATCGGTATGTGTAAAGTTTTGTCCGTTTTTTGATATCACGTTTAGTTTTCGAGATATTAGCCATTTTATAAAATGGCGTTTTTTTAATGAACGTTATCTCCGAAACTCAACGAGAAAGGGCAAAACGGACCAGATTTTTGTTCCAGAGGAGTATTAATAAACCCTAATAATGTAAATATGCTTGGTTCGGGTATCTTAATTATTTGTTTGTTTATACGTACGTGAAAATACAAAATTTTAACAATCCGATAACACAATGGAACAGTGCAGCAAAATTAAACGATTTGGAATGGAACGGGGAGAGAGTGTAATCGAAACACTTAACAAATTGGTATTATCCGTTCCTAAACTCAAGTTTTGCAAAATTTGTGTCCGTTTTGCGATATCTTGCTTAGTTTTCGAGATATTAGCCATTTTATAAAATGGCGTTTTTTTAAAATGAGATAGGGCAAAACGGACAAAAGTTTTACTCAACGGAAGTATTCATACATCCTAAAATGGGCTAGGTCTCAAAAGGGATTTCCCATGGATTTTATGTTATTTATTATGTTTTTACTTCCTAAAATGGGCTTGGTCCCAAAAAGGATTTCCCATTGATTTCAATTTGTTTATTATGTTTTTATTTTCCATTGTAATTATTTAGTTTATTCATTAGTGTGATTTCATTAGCTGTACTAATGATTTTCTAATGAAAAAACTTTCATTATCAGTAAATGGTAATGACATTTTTTCATTATCATTAGTAATGGTAATGAAATTTCAATGGTAATGAAAAATTCCCATGTATATGTTAGATATAATGACATTTATACATCGCTTATCACTTCTCACCAGTACAATTCAATTAATGACGTTTAAGTGGTTTTTGGCTTTTCCGATCAAATAACAGTTAGTTATGGGTACACTCAGGAAAAAAGCTTCATCATATTTATGAATTCATTGATTTTCGGCCAATGTAACACTTCATAAATATAATGAAGCTTGTTCATATTTATGAAATGGTTCATAAATATGATGAAGAAGTGTCATACTATTTCATAACATGTTTCTTCAATGTTATTAAATATTTCATAAATTTTTATGAAAGTTTCATGAATTCATTTTGAATTGTAAAGTTTAATATCATAATTAAATGTTACTACACTGATAGAAATTTCTGCGTTTTATTAATGAAATCCATCATTAATACAATGAATTTTTTCATTAAAAAGTAATCAAAGAAAGTTTCATTTGATTAATGAAATATTTTTCATTAAATCAATTATAATGGAATAATAATTACTTTATCTTGTTTCACATTTATTTATGTATTTATGTATTTTGATTTTATATTTTGTTAATTTTTATTTACATTCATTTTTTTTTTACTTTTCTGTTTTATTTCTACAACTCCCTGAACATGACTTGAATCCACACGCCCCAACATTTAAACAGTACCGCGTTACAGTTTAACCTAAATAACAAAAACATAATTATGTGCTTATTGAGACTTTCGTATTAAAATATTTTTTTCTAATAGTTGATGCACCTCCTGTGCAAATCTAATGGAACTTAATGCACAATCAAAATTTATATATAAATTATTGCATATTTTAAGGATCAACGAAAAATATTTTATGAAAATATCACTTAATTAATGAATTTTTCATTAATTTAATGAAAATTATTCATAAAACCAAAGAATCCAACTTAATGGAAGATATTCATACGAAAGCAAACTCTATCAATGTATAACAAATAGAAAACAATAATTGTTAGACCTGGTTCACACACAGCAATTTTACTTGCGCAATTCTTGAGTTTATAGAAGAGGGAGGGAAAGAGAATGATAAGGGGTACAGACTTTGCCGTACAGCAATTCCGTTTTGTTTTGTCATCCGCAATTTTTAACACTGCAGGTTGATATACGAAAATTGCTGAAACAAACTTTTCCAGTGTGAACACAAAAGCAATTTCAAAGGAGAATTGAAGAAAAATTGCGCAATTATAATTGCCGTGTGTGAACCAGGACTTAATAAATGTAAGAGAGGATTAAAAAAAAAATCTTGTGGGTATCAGCGCTAGAGAATTTTTAGAAATGTGTCATAAATATTATGCAACGTTTCATGTTAAAGAGGAGTTCGTTTATAACACATACCGTTTATAATAGATTTTTTTTTAATAAACGAATTTTCTGGTCCCAACGCATTTTCTACAATAACATACAAAATAATACATCGTTTATACAAATTTATAACTAAAAAAATCGGAACTTGAAAACGAAAAATGCGCAGCTAATCTTAAAAAAATTTTGATTGTTGCTTAAAAATTTAACAAAAAGAATTTAAAATTGTAAAAAACGTAATGAACACATTACAATAAAAAACTTTAAAATTAAGTAAATTTTGGAAAAAAAATCCTGAAGTTTTAATAATTTTCGAAAAATGTTTACCACGCTTACAATGAACTTCGATTATAACGAACAAAATCCCTACGAGATCGTTATAACTGAACCCAAATGTATATTCTTAAGATTATATTTTAAAACACATAAAATAATAATTAAATAATAAATCAGAATTTCATATAATTTCTGGTTGTTTTTGAATTTTAAAACGTCGAAAGCCGAGTAACTTTTCTATGAATAACCAGAGTTACCTTTTACCAAAAACATTTCCCTACAAATATGACATTCATAACTATGGTTAAGCCTTAAACTTTGGATAATTTGAAATCAGTTAGCAGGTCTAAATTGCAAATCGTCAGCTAGCCTGCAAGTAGTGTTATGTGTATTTTGACATTATTTGTATTATACCATTGAGAAGCTATATTTTCATACATATATATACCAAGCGGTTTTACGATATCTTAATGGGTTTAGAAGATAGAAAAATGTGCTTTGTGTATAACTCATATATAAAAAAAACTAAACTTTTTTTTTTTTATCAACCAAAAGAGTTATGTGTACAAACTGGTATGAACATATTGTGAAAAAATACTCCTTCAAAATGTGTTATGTGTAGTTTTTCTTAAAAACCACGCACCGCTCTGCAACCGAGATTAAATCCTGATTTCTTTTAATAAAGTATTTTAGTGAATGAGGACGTGAATCACTAACGCATATGATGTGAATAAAATATCTTAAAATGATAATATAAATAAGTTTTTTCTTTCTTCTGAAAACCTGTTAAAAAACACATAGCACTTTTTGCAGGCAAGCCGACGAAATTCTACTATCTAAATTTCAAATAAAAAATTAAAAAGCTAAAATATATATAAACAAAGTTTATGAAACTTTTTATGAAATGTTGAAGGTCTATGAAACATTTGTCATACATTTTTATTAAACTTTTCATCAAATTTATGAAAACTTCATGATGAATAATTGATGACAAACGTCAATATGATGAAACTTTTTTCACTTAGTGTAGGACAAACAAAATAATCTAGAGCTTGTTTTTTATTTAAAAGAAAAGAACCATTTAGACCCAATACAAGTTCTGATCATGAAATTATGAAAATTTTAAGCTATATTTATTATAGCTTTTTTAGCTTATTTTTTGGTATATGCACAAATTTTATTTTCCAATAAATTAAATCTTCAAGCTCGTGGTCTTTATTATATGTTTATTTGCCGATATTTTTCTATTTCATTGAATATCATCATCAGGGAATTGATTTTAACAAGTTGCTTATTGTAGCTTATTTTATAACTTTTTTTTTTTTTAAGAGCTTTTGTGTTATTTTCCAGCAATAGGAATTTTCCAGTAATTTGTTTAATTGAGAGTTGAAAATTTAACGTATCATCTTGTTGGTTTATCAACAAATATGCTGATAAACCAATTTGAACTTTGAATCTTAGGAAATCCTATTTCACCTTTGTTTGACTGACGAAGCGCGAAGGTACACATTTTACACAACTTTTTTATATTTATATTTATATTTATTAGATAATCTAGCACAATAAGATGTAAATCTTATAAATTATAGTGCTAGTGAGTATAAAAACATTACACATATTAAATAAAAGTAAAAAACAAAGGTGCGCCCCGGTAGGCTAGTTGGTAGCGTGCTGGCTTATCTGAGCGGGGGTCGTGGGTTCGATTCCCACCAGAGGCACTGGTCTGTTTTCGCTACAACGCGCCGAAGGCCATAGTAGCTAGTGCTCGGTTAGGGTAATAGTATTTAATTTGTAATTATATCATTATTAATTAATAAAAAAAAAAAAAAAAAAAAACAAAGTTAAAATTTAATATTTAAGATACAAAGATAAAAATACAAAATTAAAAGTAACAAGTGTTTGAAATAAGGAAGGCATCAAAGGTTAGACAAATAACTGGCAAATTGAATATTTAACCAAAGTATATTTTAAGCTCATTTTTAAATTTGTTTGCGTTGTTTATGACTTGAATTCGATTAGGAAGAAGGTTCCAAAGACTAGTGGTGCAAATGAAAAATTGGCGTTGTGATAATAGGCTTTTAAACTTTTTCTGGATAATATTATTCCCACGATTTGATCTAGCAAATTGTATTCTGCTGTATAGGTAGACAGGTTGCATTGACGTGATTATTTTATGGAATAAAATAAGACTCCTTTTATTTGTAGTAACAATTTTAAGAAGAAGTTTTAAAATTTAACGGATTATTTTTAAAATTTAAGAAGATATAATAACAGTTAAAAAAAGTGGTAGTTGAGATTTTTAAATTTATGATTGTTCAGTTATTATGTAAGCATTTTAATCAAATATTTTGATGAATATCTTTGAAATAAAAACTACCCAGTTAGAAAAAGACAAATGGACCACCGTTGGCAAGGCATTTTAGCAAGTGGTACAAGTGCTTTCCCGAGCTCAAAACTGACCATTTAAATCGAAAACAAGAGTACCCACAATTGATCTTTAATATTTCGGCTACGCTGGTTTTAATGACGTACCCAGTTTTTATACTTAGGGGCCATATTTTTCTCAAACTTGCATTAAAGCTTGGCATGTTTTAACCCAGTTTTTTATACACTCAAAACAGTCCGTAAAGTTAGCAAAAAAGTTAGTTGAGTCAGAAAAGTTTTTGTTAGGAGAATCCTTGCAGAAAAATTGCTAATATCTGCCAAAGTTTTTTGCTGAAAATCATTGAGCTGATTTTTAGCAAAGAAATAGTAAATTCAGAAAAATGTTTTTCTGGCATTTAGTTCAATAAAAATTGACTTATTAAAATCAACAAAATTTGCTGGAGGTTAGTATATTGATAAAACTAGGAAAACTTTTACTTTAAAATTTTTACTTTAGTTAATTTATTTTGCTAAAATTTAAATACATTTTTTTTTTGTGATATATAAAAATTTAAATATATTTAAAAATGTCAGGACTTCAACATCATTATAATAATGCAGTTAAAAATATAACAATAAAAATAATAATAAAAAATTACAAAACATAATAATTTATATTTACTTACTTGCATGTATGTATAAGTATGTATGACGCAATTTTACATTTTTCCAATGAAGATAATTTTGAAATACTAAAAAAAAAATATTCAAAATATGATTAAATATCATATATATATAGACTGGCATTTGTTGTTTTCTCGCGTCGTAATAAAGCATCTTCAATTTCGAATATATACATAAATGTGTTTTTTGGAAGTTTATTTTTGTGTTTCGTTAAAATTTTTGTCCGTCTACTGGAGGTGTTTTACACAAAAAACGCGTCCGCGTTCGGCCATGGGAGTGTCCGTCTAGCAGTGTGTAATTTGTTCTAGTTCTAGTTAATTTGTTCTGTCTTTGCAAAACAAAAGGACCAAGAAAAATTCCGTTTAGCAGAGGTGACCGCCTGCGGGAGGTGTCCGTTAGTAGAGGTTTCACTGTATATCAAAATATCACTCATTTAGTAAACTTTTAAAATTAGTTTATTTAATTTATTTATTGCTTTATTTATATTTTTTTAATCTTCAGAATATTTATTACCGCGCACATGCGTACCTTTGTTTGATGTGTAGTATATATATTTCGGTTAAAGTGGATATTTTAAGCGCATATTTTGATTTTTACTGCATATTTTAATAGCATATTTTCAATTTTTTAGTGGATGAAAGGCGCTGCCCTCTTTATGATATTTTCTCAATTTCAAATGGATATTCTGAATTTCAATTGATACTTTCTCAATTTTAAATGGAAAATCTGATTTTCAATTGATATTTTCTACAATTCAAATATGAATTCTAAATTTCTATAGATATTTTCTGAATTTCAAATGGAAATTCTGAATTTCAACTGATATTTTACGAATTAAAATTACTTTAGAAATGTTGAGGTTAAGAAGAAGAATAAATGTTTTTCTCTAAAAATTATAAACACTATTAATTTTTAAATCAGACTTGACTAGATTCTGCCTTTTTACGAACAGGCGTCATCAGTGATTTTCCATTTAAATTGTATTATTATTTGTGTCCAATTGTCAGATTGTCTCTATATTATACATTTTTTCAAAAACCTGAGGCTGTAAGAATCAAACCTGCGCTCCTTCTTACATTACAATTGTATCAATACCAAGTCATGACCGTTTAGCGATCACACCCAAGATTGGCCTCGAATGTAATGCAGCTAAATTGCAGTTTTCTTTCCTATTAGCTTCTCTGTTATTGTATATTATACTCAGAAGTGACAACAATAACAAACACAAATATTCTATTTTTATATTTTTGTTTATTTTTCTAATCTCCTCCGTCTGTATCGTGTGATCGGTGTGATCACTAAACGGTCATGTCTTAGTATTGTTATGTAAGAAGAACGCAGGTTTGATTCTTACAGCCGCACGTTGTTGACAAATTTATCATATAGAGACAATCTGACAATTAGACACAAACAATAATACAATTTAATTGGAAAATCACTGATGACGCCTGTCCATTAAAAAGGCAGAAACTAGTCTAGACTGATTGTTTAGAGAACATTTCTAAATTAAAACTTGTCAAATGCATATTAATTAAAAATTAATTGCGACTGTCTATATGACGTTAAAATAACACAGTACTAAAACAAAAATTACTTCAGTTTTACCAAATTTTAATAAATTTATTTAATTTTTTTATGTTGAAATATTATTAATTTTATATAAACTTTTGCCTACAGCTCTTAAACTTTTAAAATCATCAACATTAAATTGGCTTGAAGTACTTCAAATGGCTATAAACTATTGGTATAATTATTAAAAATTGTAAAATCAATTGCTCTCCTGGAAAAGTGAAATTGCAATTACCTTTTATTAATATTTTTTACACAATTTACTGGAAAATAGCAGTTAAAAAAATTTACAGTGCTGCTTAAAATAATAAAGACATCAATATTTAATCAGTTCGATCATATTTAACTGCACTGATAGGATTTTCCTTCATACTATTAATGAATGTCTTTCATTAACTTGGATTCATTGGTTGAATGAAACATTTTCATTACATTAATGAAAAATTCATTGGCTGAATGAAATTTTCATTAACTGTATTTGTTTGATCCTTAAAATATGCAATCATTTTGACATAAAAATTTTTTTTACAGCAAACAATTAGTTCCATAAAATTTCCACTGCAGGCGCTTCAACTATTGAAAAAAAATATTTTCCTACAAAAGTCTAAATAAGCACATCCTTTTGGTTTTGTAATTTTGGTCAATTGGTAAGGTGGTGCTGTTTGTAAGGTGATGGTTGCGGGTTCAAGTCGTGTTCAGGGAGATAAAAAAACGGAAAAATAAATATAAGATAATAAAAAAGAAAAAATTAACAATTGTTATTTGATTAATGAAAAATATTTCATTGAGCCAATGAAACTTTCTTTAGGGACTTTTTAATGAAAAACTCATTGTATTAATGAAGGATTTCATTAATACAATGAACAAAATTCTATCAGTGTGCCTGAAGACAATGGGCCATTATAACTGAAATAACAAATCAAAACTTCTATTAGTACAGGAATTTAAATGTGAACAATTCAGAAAGAATTGCTAGCGTAACTTACAGCGAAAGTTTTCAGGGTTGGACCACCGAACTTTTAATAAAACTGAGATATGGGGTAAAGACGACAGAGCATATGACAGTTTGTTCAAAAATTTTTTGTTTGAGAGCTTTTCAATAATTTTTTGTTTTACTACACTTAGATCAGACTAACCGAAAAAATATGTATTTTCTGAAAAAATTTATTCGTCATATTGGACCAGTTATTTTTATTTTTATTTTTATTTTAAACTTTTCATTTTAGATTCACCAGTAAAAAAAAAAAACAAAGATATAATAATGCAATATGTTTTTTTTTTTTTTTTTAAAGAGAAGCAACACTCAGGAAATTCTTCTTATTAATTAATGTGTTGCTTTCTTTGGAAAGGGGATAGTGGAGAGATGAAAGGTGGTGAAAGATGAAGGGCTTCAAACATGGCAACACTGTAATTGCGCGAGAAGATAAGTCTTATAACAGTTGCTGCTCGCCACCTGATGTAGAGTTGGCGAATTTATTGAAGCTTTTTGTTTCATAGCCCTGATTCATTATGTTACTTCGGTGGAGTTAAGTGCTATGGGAACACCGAAGGTGGGTGTAGCGATACATATAAGTGATAGAAAGCTCATACATATTATTTTTCTAAATTGGTGTTGTCGTCACCGGGAATCGAACCCGGGACCATCCGTGTAACAGTCCAACGCGCTAACCATTTTTGTTTAGTTTTGATAATTCTAATAAAATATTGAGACTATCATTTTTATTTATAAAATTTTTATTAATAAAATAAATTTTGTGGGACGCTTTGGAATCTATTTATAGAATTTACAATCCATGAACATAAAATATTCAATTGTTAAAATAAAATTTCAAAATTTGTAAATTAGTGCCGGCTGCTATTGGATATACAAGTTAATAATGTCGAGTTTTTTGCTTAAAAAATGCATTTATTATAATAACAAAATGAATTGAGACATTATTCAAAGTATTGTCCATCGTTAGCCACTACTTTTTCAAATCTTTCTGGTAGCATATGGATTCCGCGCCAAAAGAAGTGCTCCGGTTTTGAGGTAAAGAATGAATTTCTGATACCCTGTTCTGAAGTGAAGCGTATTCCAGTAAGGGCGTTCTGCATCGATCGAAACAAATGGTAGTCAGAAGAGGCAAGGTCTGGGCTATAAGGCGGGTGAGCCAAAACTTCCCATCCACTGTTTTCCAAATCGTTTTTGACCGGTCTTGCAACATGTGGCCGAGCGTTGTAATGTTGGAAGATTATGACCTCGTGTCTTTTCGAATATTCTGGTCGTTTTTCGTTGATTGCTCTCTTCAAACTAATCAATTGTGTTCAGTACAGGTCCCCTGTGATCGTCTGACCCGATTTCAACAGCTCATAATACAAAACACCCTTCCGATACCGGCTTCGGCGTTGATTTGGCTGGTTGGTCGGGCTTTACATATGACTTTTTGCGCTTGGGGTTATCATAATGTATCAATTTTTCATCACCAGTAACAATGCGATGTGAAAATTATTTCTTTTTGTAGCGTCAAGCAGCATTTCCGAGATGCAAACTCGCCTTTCAATGTCTCTCGGCTTCAATTCATATGGGACCCAATTTACTTGCTTTTGAATGAATCCCAATGCTTTTAAACGTAGAAAAAAGGCTTGTTGTGTGACTCCCAATGATTATGCAAGTTTGACAACAATTTTCGTGGAGAAATGCTTCCAATTCCTCATCTTCAAGCTTTTTAGGCTGACCAGGCCTCTCCTTGTCTTCTGTGTCGAAAACACCAGTTTTGAATCGCGCAAACCATCGTTCGCAAGTTTTTTGAGTTAGTCCATGTTGACCGTAAGCTTCTACCAACAATCGATAACTTTCAGCAGCCGTTTTCTTCAAATGAAAGAATTTGATTAGACTTCCGCGCAAAACATATTTTTTAGGCACAAAATTCGACATTATTACAGCGGTGGAAAGAAATGTGTGTTTACACTTTGGCGTCTATCGAATACTGAATTATAATGACAGATGTTTACCCTCCAAAATACCATATTTGTTATTATTAACACAAAACATATGTGATAGTTATGCCATATTTTGTCCAAATCGACATTATTAACTTGAATACCTAATACAATAATCTATGTCAACTAAGTAAATGAACAAAATTCAAACGTGAAAAAATCAAAATGAAAGTGGTTGAACCAGTTTTAGAAAAAATGTCTTTGACACACTCAGAAAACAGTCTCAGTTGTGGCCACCAAATTTGTTGCCAACCGAATTCTGGCGGTTAAGACAATTATCGTAATGCCAAATTATATTTTTAGTCGTGAAAGCTAATATTCGTTGCCTAACCCAATATTACTTTTCAAATAAATATTATTACGTTCCACAAAATTTTATTGAAATAAAAAACTTTTTAATTTTTCTGGTATAGAACCGTTGCTACAAATTAATAGTCCTCTGTCCTACTGATTGCGCCACAATCACTTTGAATTTCCATTGCCTTATTTGCTATTTAAACATTTAAATATTTTTTTTAATTAAAAAAACTTTTTGTGTTTTCTTTTCCGAAAATTGATTATCGATTATTTTTTAAAAAATTTGATAGATGGTACCAATTCTCTTGTATTATCACAAAATACATGGTTGCTTCAACCGTATACAATTAATAACCGAATTTTATTTTAAAATTTGATTGGAAATTCAAATAATTGGTAAATATTTTTTTTTTATTATGTCAATATTGAAACAATAAATTTTAAAAATATCAAAACTATTACTCCAAACTCTACTTGTCTGTTTTCCTCATTTTAGTAGGACTAAAAAAACGCCCACTCTCTTAATAAAGGACCAGTCAAAAAAAAAAAAAAATATGCCCCATAAATTCTTTCCTGGGCACAAGACCAAAATATTTAATGGGTAAGTATGTAGAAAAAAAAATAATGTAAAAAAAATAAATTGTTCCAAAAGCACCATAGTCGTGCTTTAATGGGTTGGGAAAGGCTTGAATTCAAGGGTTATTGATTGAACTTGAATTGGACTGTGATTCAAGCAATTTGAGGCGGTACAAAAAGCAAAGAGCTGTCAAAGCGTTTGTTTTTGATTTTACAAAAAAAAGCTTTTTTTGATGATACAAAAAAGCATATCAAAGCGTTGCTTGTCAATGGTACGAAAAAAAGCATTACAAAAGCATTATTTTGAATTGCTTTTTGAACGTTCGAAAAAAGTACTTTGGGAATACTTTTCATACAAAATTTGCAACGGTTTATGAACTAAGAAGACTCTTAAAACATTGCCTTAAAGCGTTTTGCTAACATTTGCAAGAAGTATATTAGCAGTATTTATTTTACAAAATATATAAATGATTATTTAACAAATACATTCGAAACATTGTTTTAAAAAGCTTCCAAAGTATTCGAAAAAAGTGCTTTCCAATCAGATTTTTTTTTTTTTGCAAAACTTGTCTTGATTAATAAAAAAATCGTTAAATCTCCCCAAATAGAAAAATACGATCCCGAAAGCGTTTTTAAATCATTTTAAAAAAATGAGCAAAATTGGCCAAATTTCTTTATCTTCAAATCTAAAGGACCTTCACTGAAATTGGTTTCATCTTCTAGGGGACAAAAATCATCTGATGTTGCTTTAGCAGGTGTGTTGGGCTCTCCAGGGGTTTATTATGTAGTTATATTTGAGAAAAAAACGCTTTTTTAAAAAGAATTCTTTTATTTGTAAAAATGTTGAAAACATGAAAGGAATGGTCTCGAAAATGCGAAAATTAAAAAGGTTAGACTTTCCAAATTTTTGATTTTAAACAAAACTTTTTGAATCTGTTTTCAAATTAACCTCTAGAATTTTCTTCATCTTCTTAACTTGAATCCGATTCCTGAATCTCGACCAATTAGTCTGAAACTTGTTGTTGCCACAACACTCTTAATGTGTAAGTAAAAATGTTATACGAACGCTTTTTTAACGGTTGAAAAAGCATTTCAAAGTTTGTTTTTACAACGCTTTGAAAACGATATAAAATACCATCCTCACACCTTGAAACATGGTTATCATTTGGATCATTTTCAAAACGTTTAAACTTGTAAATCGGAATGTTCTGAAAATGCTTGTACCACCTTTTAAAGTGCTTTTAAAACGCTTTCATGATAGTATTTTTTCTACCTGGGTATATTTACATTGTTATGTTCGATTTGAATTCAAGCATCGATTTTGCTGGAATATGCTATTGTAATGCAGTGCAAATAAAGTAATGACTAGAATGAATATATGACTGGAATTGAACTTGTTTTATACTTGAATTCCTTCTAAATTGCTTATTGGGTAATTATTATAAAGGTGCTAATAAAATAATTTGGACTGTCTTATTGTGTTGCCCACCACTGTCGAAACGCAATTATATTCTCACGTAAAATCACTTCACCATTTTTAAAGTATCATTAACATCATAATTTTATAAAGTACATTAACAATAATTATTTTATTAATTATTTTTAACATCATATATTAATATGTTTGAAAAATAATGACGATGTTGCGGCTGATATCTTGTTTAATGTTTAAAATGCACAACATTGCTTTTCATTTAAATGAAATTTGAAATGCGAATTTAATGTATAAAAAAATAAAAAATTATTTCGTGATTTAAAGCGCATAATTTGGGCACGCACGAATACTGTTAAAGAAAAATAAAAAAATATACACACATATAAAACAGATTTGTAGTTGCAAACGAATTTTTTGCCAACCGAAATTTGGAATTCCATATACTATCATATTATTAAATGTTAGTACTATTGTAACAACGGACATTTATTTACAAATTTAGAATTTCTATTGTAATGGATTGTAATGTTCTATAATTAGACTCCGTTGCTCAAAATTTATTTTATTAATAAAATATTCTTATGCCGCGAACTGTGCTCGAACCGTCGTCATACTGTTTGTCAGGTATATACTGTAGCTCTAACCTAAACACAATTTAAATATGTTAATTTAATTTCAATCTTGAATATTTTTTATTATTTGAAATTTAAATATAATTGTCTAAAAATTGATTTATAGGTTCAACAGAAATTCGGTTGCTAATTTCAATATTTTATTAGAGTTACCAAAACTATCGAAACATTTCATATTATTTTGAAATTGATTAGGAAACTAATAAACTAATGTGGGCGTTATGGTGTAATGGTTAGCGCGTTGGACTGTTACACAGATGCTCCCGGGTTCTATTCCCGGTGACGACAACATCAATTTAGAAAAATAATATGTATGAGTTTTCTATCACTTATATGTATCGCTGCGCCCACCTTCGGTGTTACCATAGCACTTAACCCCACCGAAGTAAAATAATGAATCAGGGCTATGAGTGTTGCTTCTCTTTTAAAAAAAAAAAATAAATAATTCTGTTATTTCTTACTTAGTGGCCCTCTTACAATGAAATTTGGAACAGGCATAAGCGTCATAATATCGAGCTTCACATTTGATTTCAAAAAATTAGCAGAGACTTAGCGGGACGAAATCGGGGCAAATTTCTTTTGAATATATTGGTTATTAAACTAAACAAATTCTTGATTAATTAAAAAAATGAATGCAATATCTTGTGTCACTCAAAAATTACATTCGTTTAAATTATACATAAAAAAAAAAAAATCAAATTTTTGCGATTTCTTCCCCAAAAAGCAACAGTTTTTTACCTCCATACAAACATTTTATTTCTGAACATATAAATTGTGCATACTATTGAAAGGACCTTTTATATAAAAGCGAGTTGTGTTAAAAAAAATTTTAATTTGTATATACATTCCCCGCAGCCGCTTCTAAATTATCCATATTTTTAAGGCAAATATCAACTTTAACCCACTGTTAAAAATTGTGCACGTCTCCAAATATGTAGCGGAAGTGGTTGTAGATACTCCAACATATACCTAACCTATTGGATAAGTCTCTTCCAATCACCGCTTTCAATGTAGACATGAAAGCAAAAAATGTAAAAAATCCCATTTTTGGAAATTTCATTTTTATTTTTGGGAATTGTGGGATTGATTACAGTAACTCCATTTAAATGACGTTATTTATAATGGCATTAAAAATTTATACTGTAATGCAACAGGGTACACATATCCTAATAAGGCTTCTCGTCAGCCCTTGGGCAGGAAGTCGTGGAGGAAACTACCCCCTCCATTCCTATACGTATATATCCTATTAAAAGTTCCTAGCTTCAGCTGTTTGTGCTGGACCGTAAATATCGGAAACGGGTTTTTCCGGTAAATTTCGGTAAATTCCGGTAAACGAGATCCGTAGGAATTGCAGCTTCCAATCAAGATTAGGATCATTCATACCAAATTTCAAGTTCATTGCTTTAGCGTTTCAGCCAGGCCGTCAAGAGGAATGCTTTTCCCTAATTTAACCCCTATTTTTACCACGTTCACTGATAGAAATTTGTGAGTAGCATTAATGAATTCCTTCATTAATCCAATGAATTTTTTCATAAAAAAGTCCCCAAAGAAACATTTCATTGAGTCAATGAAAGGTATTTCATTAAATAAATTTTAATGAATGGTTTCATTGACCCAATGAAAATTTCATAAAGTATATGAAATTTTTTTCATTAATCCTAGCCTAATCGTTATGAAAGTTTCATGTGTTTAATGAATAAAATTCATAGTTGGTATGAAATATTTTCGTTGATATTTAATAATTTGCACTTTTTATGATTATTTTAGCATAGCATTAATTTGGTGGTTATTGAGAAATTATTATTCGTTGATATTTATTTCTGTTTTTATTGTTTTATTTTTACAAAATTGTTCAATCTTTCTTTACATTTTTTATAATTAGCGTTAAAAGATAACATATTTTCTTATATGTCGGTACAAAATATGTAATTTTTTATCGATCTGGATTGGAAATCTGTAAAACGATCGACGATTAGATAAAAATGTTAAATATTGTTAACAATGTTGTTAAAAACAAAAAATTATTATTGTTTAGCATAACGTTTTTGTGTAACATCGTCAAAACGATAAGAATTTAGGTCTATAACAAAACTATGTCGTTTTTCTTAGAGAATCTGTTCCCTGCAATTTAATGATCAACTATTCAAATTTGTCAAAAACTGTTAGCTCTAGGCAAATTTAATAAAAAAAATTTATTTATATCAAAGTTTTGTTTAATTCTGCTTTAAAGGAATTTTTCAGTTTTTTTTTTTATTTCAAAATGATAGTACAAAAAAAATTTTTTTTTCTTATTACAAGCCAAGATTTTTATTAAAAAAAAATTTAAAATTTTTCATTGATTTTATGAATTTTTTTTATGAAGTTATGAAAAAATCACAAAAAATGTTAATGAAAAAAATACCAATATTAATGAATTTTCATTCAGTTAATGCAATTTTTCATTAAACCAATGAATCGATTTTAATGAAGTCGTTTCATTAATACTATGAAGTAAAATTCTATTAGTGTTGCCGCCAACAATTCTCGTTCGGAGATTGTCTATACGGGAGTAGAAACTTCCATTCAAAATTTGAAGGTAAATGCTGTAGTGGTTTTTACAGGTAATCAAGGGTAAACCTTATCCCCATTTTAAACCCTTACAACATTCCTTGCCAGAAGTCCAAAACGGCATCATACACACAGGGAAATACTCAGTTGGATTTCGTTTATCGTTACATAAATTCAGTTGATTATCATAAAATATTATTGTTATCATAATATTGTTATATACGAAACTAAAAAAACATCCAAATTATAAAAAGAATATACACATTACTAAAAGTTGGTGCAATAGCCAAAAGCGATTGTGTTTCCGACCAATACATGTAAAAATAGTTTTGGTCTTTTATTTCTTGAGACACAACCAAGAAATAAATAATTAAATATTGTAATTATTATTTAGTGACAGCAATCATAAAATTGTATTTACAATAATTTATTTGTTTTAAAAATTTTAATTTTGCGTTTGTTTAGTTGAGTATATGAATTGTCGGTATACATTTTTTTATAAACACATAATTGTTTTCAATCCTAATTAAAAACTCATTTTTAACACCTATTGTTTAAACCAAATGTAAATTTGTTGTGAATAAGTTGTCAAAAAAACTTTAAAATTAAAAAGAAACATTATTTTTTAAAACAAAACAAAAAAATTATTATAAAGAATTTTTTGTAAACAAAAAAATTGTATAAATCAAATTATGAAAGACAATCCAAAAAGGTAATATCTATTAATTAGCGTGTGCAATTGTTATTTTAAATTTGCTTAAACAGAAGAATATCGTTGTAGCCTTAATGGATAATTATAAGAAGTCTTCAACAGAAGATAAAGCATACCATTTTGTTAAAATGGTATACTTTTTCATTGCAAGATTTTGTGCATAAAAATGTTATAAACATTTGTTCAAAACAAATACCAAAGATTCTGAAGCCTCCTTACAAAACAAAGGCATTGTTTTTCTATTTCATCTACATTCAATATCGGCTGAATCTTAAAGGGTGTTAAATGCTTCCTAAGTAAAATGTTGAATTCCACATCGCTTTAAAAAAACAAATTTTAAAATATGCTCCAAGAATGCATTTTTCTTAGCTTTTTTAATAATACTCTATAAAAAACGGTTTGAAATAGCAAAAGGTTTCAAAATTTAAATTCAATTTTGCATAAACGGAAAAACAATTTGTGTTTTTGTGAATATATAAAATCAGTATGCAAAAACCTGCGTTATATTTAAGGATAAACAGAATATTTGATCTCTTAATTTGGATTTTCATAAAATAATTCAGTAGCAGGGTTTATTATGTAGAGCTCCCAGAATCTGCACAAAAATCAAAACAGAAAATAGTTCTTCGAATTCGTGGTATTTTTATGTAAAAGATATCATAAGAAAAGATATTATCAGACGATATCAATCTAAGTTCTAAAAATCCGCCACTTTTCATAAATCATAAATACAAAAGTTATATCATATAGTTTTCTGAACAAAAAAGTTCGCAGAATCTAAACAAATTTTTCGATTTCAAGAATTTTTGGCAACAAAAAACACAAATTTCAATAAAAAAAAAAATGTACATACATATTAGAGTTATTCAAAAATAATTTTTTGCTTCTGATCTTTGGATATTATCACTTTTTTAAAGGTTTTTGCATCAATAACAATTATGGCGTACTTTTTTTTTTCTAAATTCCATCTCCTTACCCGGCCTCTAGGCGACTGAAAACGCGGATTTTGAGTGACGTTTTTAAAATAACCAAAACTGTTGAAAATTTATAAAATTGCACTTGACTATTCGATTCTACAGGAAAAATCAAGAAGATAGGATTTTTCTTTACGCTTTTCTAATGTACCATGCAGCTATTAGGGTGTCCAAAAAGTCATTTTTTTTAAAAAATATTTTTTAGATTTTTTTTTTAAACGCTCAATGAATATTTGGCTACCTCTGAGGAAGATGGTACAAAAATTTTTTTTTTATCACAACCCGTTAAAAAGTTATTAAGCCCCAAATCATTATTCTTAAATGAAGACACAATAATTTATAGTTTTGTAATTCTTATACAAATTTGATTATTTATTTAAAACAACAATAAATATTAATTCAAATAATTTTTTTCCACCGCAGATAAAGCGAAACCATTTAAATTGTTTTTATTTTTCACTAAACACGAATCATTCAGCCTTGAAATTTTACCAACAAACTTAAAACTTTTTTGGGCTGGCCATTCATCGGCCTTAAAAAGCATAAATGAAATATTAATTCCAAAATTAACAAGAGTTTTTAAACTCTGGAGAGTAATATAATGAAACGTTGATTTCCAAAAAACTGAATCAATATATGTTAACTTGTTAGTTGCATCTTCGATATTACTGACCACTTCTTCGCATTCTACGACATCAATAAAATCTTTCTCATATAGTATTTGATCAGTACCATTAATCAACTTTACAATATCTTCCGTGCTTTCTTCCACTGTAACCGTATTGAATATTTTGTTATTATATTCTTCTAAATCGTTTGAAAAAAGACTAATACTTGAATCAATTGTTGTGTAAACTGATCTTGATTATTATTGCCTAACAGCTTTATACGCAAATTTTCTTTTTCTTCTACAGAAATTCTTTCATCAAAAATTGCAAATATAGAATTTTCTTCACTTACATAATCCATGTGTCTTAATTGAGTTGATTTTGCGCTATTGGCAATCAAGGAAAAATATTTTCCTTCAATTTTGGAGAACTCTTCGAGTTCCATCAAAAAATCCAAATCATTTTTTGGAGCATATATCGTTGACTCGCAAGTAAACCAATACTTTAAATATATTGTTATAAAATATAAAAGCATAGATTCAAATTGTTCCACTAAGGCTTTCGGTATATTGAAATGATCTTTAAAAAGCATAATTTTAAAAATATAAATAACTTTCGAGAGCCATCTGGCATGATGATCTGCTCCACATGATTTAATTTTGTAGCCGGGGTTCGCATTTAAATGTACAAGGGCCAATTCCGCTACTTCTAAGTGATCTGCTCTTCGATGATTAATGTTGGTTTGTGTTACATAAAAATCTACTAAAGTTTGTAGATTTTTCTCAAGAATTGGCTTAGCTGTTTTCGAGTGGATCGCAGGTGTAATCTCCAAATCACGATTTTGGTTGAACCATTTTCGAAATTGACCAAATATAGGAATACCGGCACCAACACTTTTCATCACCACTTCTTTAAATGGATTAGCTACACATAGCTCCTTCTGGTGAAGTCGGCATGGTCGGCGATTTAATTGTTTCTTGATTGACTTTTCAAACAACACTGCTGCACCATATCATAAGATAGACCCACAATATTATTTGTAATATTTAAATTATCACATTGTGCCTTTAGTTCAAACGCAATAGATTTTGCTGAACCATCATCTATAAAATTGCACGAAATCAATTTTTGTAGCACATTTGGGGCAGATACGCTTATCACCAATCTTTCCACCATATTTTTACTATTATCTTCCATTCGTTTACCATCCCAATGCAAAATTAAAAAGTCGGGAAATTGGAATTCTTGAAGTCTTTTTAGTGAATCCTGACGATTTTTATTTCGGTTTCTTAAAATAGTGGGAAATGATATCTTACCTTCTACGTGATTTAGATGTTTAAGCTCTAAGAAAAGGCGAGCCATAGAATTTGATGATATTCCCAGATTGTCCAACAGACCACAAATTTTTGGACTTATAAAGACAAACTTTGAAACTCTTGAATTTGCTTCATTAAGCAACCAATTTGGATCCATACATTCGTTATCAGAATCAACTTGCAGATCATCTTCTTCCATTTTCTTGTCAGCACATACTTTAATAATTGGATTTTTCACTGCTCGCTCAAATTTCTGGGTACAAGGAAAAAAATTAAGGAGCTGGTCACGGAATCTGATAACTTTTTGTTTTTGAACTAATCTTTTTGGTTGAAAATTTTTTTTAGCACTGAGAAAGTCTTCATTAAGTTTTAATATTTTACTACGAAGGTAATACCGCTGTTTAGGAAAGATATTAAACTTTTCAACATCGGCCTCAATTTCAGCAACAACAGTTGAAGCTATTCCAAAGCAATCTTGACTGCGATTTAGATTACGGACAGTAAGAAACCGGCATAAAACAAATTAGTACACGACCGCACGTCTAAGTATAAAATGGGTAAATATATCAATATGTAATACATATTATGTATATTAAATTTAGAATATAATAGAAATACCTGGAATTCTTCTGATTCGTTTTTCAGTTAATATTAGCAAATCACTCATTTTAGATAACAATTGGGAAATTAAAAATGTTTGTGATTAAAAATTATATACAATGAAAATTTAAATAAAAGTAAAGGAAATGGCTACTATTGCACGAGTTTTTTTTATTAAAAATAAAAACAATAAATAAAATTTAAAAATTGCAAAACTAAAAATTATGTTTATTCAGTTAAAAATAAAGATTTATGGTTGAATATCTTTTTAACGGATTGTGATAAAAAAAACTGTTTGCACCATCTTCCTCAGAGGGAGCCAAACGTTCATTGTGCGTTTAAAAAAAAAATTAAAAAATATTTTTTAAAAAAAATTAATTTTTTGGACCACCCGCTGTATGGTACAATAGAAAAGCGTAAAGAAAAATCCTATCTACTTGATTTTTCCTGTAGAATCGAATAGTCAAGTGCAATTTTTTAAATTTTCAACAGTTTTGGTTATTTTAAAAACGTCACACAAAATCCGCGTTTTCAGGCGCCTAGAGGCCGGGTAAGGAGATGGAATTTTCCAAAAATAAAAACGCCATTATTTTTATTGATGCAAAAACCTTTAAAAAAGTGATGATATCCCAAAATCAAATTTTTTTGAATAACTCTAATACATATATCAAAACATTATATTCTCAAGACTTTTTTTGTTAAAATATTATTAATTATTATTAAAAATTTTTAATTTTTTATCATGTAGAATAAAATGCAGCATCAGTATTTTATCCGGATTTTAAATACACTCACAGAAAAAAATTTAAAGCTATTAAAACTTTACATATAGAAAATCCAAATAATGATATATTGAAAATAACAAAGATACTGCAATTTTTTCCTGCATAAGTGTTTCAGGTTCTGACCATTTGTTGTACAAATAAACATGATATTCTAAGGATATTCAGAAAAATGATTCTAAATAACTATAAGTTTTTTATATAAGTTTTCAAAATTATGCCAAAATATGCAAACAATTTTATATTTTTTATAATTTTAATATTTGTATTTAACAAACTGTATTGTATTATTTATTTACTTCAAATTATATAACAAAAAAAAACTTTAAAAAA